>JAOQMQ010000195.1:13955366-13981330 GCA_027563845.1 Erythroxylum subrotundum | reverse complement strand
AACTCAACTGAAGCGAACACAATAACATATGCGTACATTGAAGTGGGAACAGAAGAGAAGATTCTGCAAGAAAAAAAACTCACCGTGTTATCACTAGAGACGAAGCCGAACGAAGGAGGAGCAGATTGCTGGAAATGAAGTTTGCTAATTTGTTTTAGGTTTCATCAGAAAAATTACTTACCTGTCACTGCGGAGACGAACCAGAGGGAAGAAGAGCGCGAGACAGAGTTGTTTTGTGAGAGTGAATTTGTTAGGTTTCAGAAGATTACTGAGGGTATTTCTGTCATTTTGTTACGAGTTTACCTCAATTTTGGAAAGAACAAAAATTTATGTCTTTGTCCTCTGAAGACGGAACGAAAATCAGTTAGGACAGCAAGCAAACAACACGAAGGACAGAACTTTTGTCTCCCTGTCCACTATCCTCACCCACGAGGACAGTAATCAAACGCAATGTTAATGTCAGATTTGCAAGAAGCCTAGATGTGACGAAGACAATTGTTGGCACAAGGAAAGTCTCATTATTTCAAGTGCAAGAAGTATGAGCATATACAAAGGAATTGCAAAAATAAGACTAAAGAAAGTATCAACTTGGCATATGATGCTAAAGAAGAAGAAAAATTGTTTTATTATTTGTGAGAAGTGCACCAAGAAGCAGTTTTTGGAGAGAAGTAGTCCAACCATTGAAGGGTGATGAGAAGTACATCATCATGTGCACGAAATCTTACAATTTTCAATCAAGAGGGAATGTTGGAGAATGATTCAAAGTTGTTAAAAATGTGGTCCTATTTTTTTTTAATGTGTTATTCCTTTAGTTTATTTGGTCAAAGTAGTTTATGTTAGTGGGCTTATAGGCTTAGGTTGTTGCGTATTTATCTCATAAATTTGTTTGCTTATAAGCCTATTATATATAGGTATATCTGTTTCAGATTTTATAAATAAGTATTAAGAGGATAAAGATAAAGCCTAAGTATTTAGAATATTATCGACCTCTTTTCTACTCTATTTTTGGCTAATTTATGGTTCTAAAACTTAACATTGATAATAGAACTCCTTATAATCTTAAGGGGCTATAAGCGTTTAAGAGAAAATAGCAATATGGCATCCAATAATACATCAGCTCATTCACCATTTTTTAATGGTGAGAATTATCAAGTTTGAGCAATCAAAATGAAAGCTCACTTGAGAGGTATTGGCTTATGGCAGTGGGTTGAAGTTTAAAGGAAAATACCACCTCTATAAAATAACCTAACGCTCAATCAAATTAGGGCTTATGAAGATGAAGAAGCCAAAGCTCTACGAGCCTTATCTCAAATTCATGTTGTTGTCTCTGAATCAATTTCTCCAAGAATTATGGTTATGAAATAGCCAAAGAAGCTTGGGACACACTAAAAGAATTCTATCATGGAAACGATAGAACAAGGCAGATGCAAGTGTTAAATCTCAAAAGAGATATTGAGATTCTAAGGATGAAAGAAAATGAGACTCTACAAGAGTATGGTGGTAAGTAAAATTAGATTAATGGGAGAACAGCTACCTGATAGCAGGATCGTAGAGAGAATGCTTATAAGCTTGTCGGAAAGATTTGAGGCAAAAATTTTATCTCTAGAGGATTCAAGAGATATCAATTAAATTACCTTGCCTGAATTAAACAATGCCTAGCATGCTCAGAAGCAAAGAAGAACGTTGAGAAAAGAAGGAACTCAACAGGTAATTCAGCGAGCTTATCTAACAAAGGCCTCATCTTCAAAAAGAAAAGCTCAATCTCAATGTGGTATTTGCAAGAAGCCTGGTTCTAATGAAGAAAATTGCTGGCACAAAGGAAAGCCTGAGTGTTTCAGGTGCAAGAACTTTAGGCATATACAAAGGAATTGTAAAAAGAAGACTAAAGAAAGTGTCAATTTGACACATGTTGCTGAAAAAGAAAAAAAATTGTTTTAATATCGGTGAGAAGTATACCAAGAAATAGTTTTTGAAGAGAAGTGTTCCAACCATTAAAGAGTAATTGAAAGTACATCATCAAGCATAAGAAGCATTACAACTTTGAATCAAGAGGGAATCTTGTAAAATGATTCAAAGTTATTAAAAATGTGGTCTTATTTTTTCTAAGTTTGTTATTCCTTTAGTTTATTTGGTCAAAACAATTTATGTTAGTAGGAATGTATGCTTAGGTTGTTGCGTATTTATCTCATAAATTTGTTTGCTTGTAAGCCTATATATATATATGCATATCTGTTTCAGTTTTTATAGATAAGTATTAAAATGATAAAGATAAAGCCTATTTACTCAAAATATTTTCTACCTGTTTTCTATTCTATTTTTGGGTTAATTTTTGGTTCTAAAACCCATGATTCTATTGTTTTTCATGGAGATTTTCAGAAAAAGATGAAGATATGATACATATAGATATTCGAAATTTTTGAACGGCTATAAAAACGGAATTTGAGAGAGTTTCAATTATTACAGCTTAAAGCTCAACTCTTTGCCGATATTCTTGTTGAATAAATTAATTATGTCATAAGTTAAGTTATTTCTCAAAAATAATGCATTAACCATCTAATCAATAAAGGATAATGTAGAGCGCCTGATGTACAATCTGAGGATCAAAATGAATGCTCCAATCTGTACCAATCGGTGATATTATGATTATAACCAGATTATGGAGTCATAATTATACAAGTCATTCTGGAATCTCATCATTGGATTAAGCTAACTAAAAAGCTGGGGATAGATCGAATCCAAGAAACTTAAAAAGATGGCACATTTACAGCGTTGATGATGATGTCTTGTGACTTGTGATGCAATTGAATGGTGTAAGACAGTCTGGTACTGTAACTCGACAAACTTCATTTGTCTTACGTTTTGAGCGAAATTATCTGTGTTTCTCGCTCTCACGTCCATGTGTAAAGTGGAATGCTTAGTTTCTTCTCAACGTTTGGTTCATGATAAAGGTAAGGGAAAGGCCTAGTTTTGAGTCCTCCCACCAAATCCAACAAAGTAGTACTTTCTTTTTACAAAAAACAGAAATGAGCCAATATGAAGGTTTTGGCTTAGATAGCAAGACATATCATCATGTACATGCCCATCACCTTTGCTTATCCTCCAAAGCACCCAACCGTAACACATAATTCTAGTTCATAGTTTCTTTAGGCTAATCTCATCCCATTGTTAAAAAAAGAAAAAAGAAAAAAGGGAAAGGGGGGGGGGCTTTCATGCTTCTTAAACAAGAATCATAGAATGAGAGCCAATGTGGCCTCGCTACTCTACTGACCTTAATCATGCTGTTGCTCACTTGTGTGTATTATTAAGCCATGCCTGAAACTCAGTTTCCTTGTCATCAAGCTGGTCGATCAATTTGTTTCTGAACAAAATGATTCCTCCAGCTCCTGCCAAGAACTTACTCGTTGGCATCTCTCTAGACCCAGCTGATAGCAAGGAGCTTCTCTCCTGGGCAATCTCAGTTCTGGCTCACCCCAATGACAACGTAGTTGCCATTCATGTTCTAGGTAGGCATTCTATTAATGCCATTTTCTGTCTCTCTGAGGTTTCTCTGTAGTCTGTGTTTATGAGTTTTCCCATTGTTATGATGATAGAGATTCTGTCTTTACTAGTACTTGCACAATCCTGTGGTTGAGAGTTGAGGATACCTTTTTTATAACAGCTGCTGAGGAATCCAAGAAGCACGGCTCCGTTCAGATAAAACAGAAACAGATTCGTCAAGCAAAAGCACATGTCATATCTGTGCTTGGAGACTTTGCCAGGTCCTCTCAAACCAAAAAGGTGAGCTTCCATCTTTTCCTCCATAAAAGTATATGTGTAACCTTCAGTTTCCACTTTCCATTAACCATTCAATTGCTTTCAGATAAATTTGGAAGCTAGGGTAGGTTTTAGCTCCAGTGTCGCCAGAGGTTTAATTGAGGAAGCAACCTCCATTTCAGCTGATTATCTTCTTGTTCATGGCTTAAGAAGCCGATTTAATAGGTGACGAAATCCAGCTCAATCTTGAGAATCCCATGCTTTTTATTTCTTCATCCCTCAATATTATCTCCACCTTCCTATTTCTTCTATTACATAAATTTGCTAATATTTTCCTTTGGACTGGACTAGAACTTCGCACGATGTTGCAAGATATTGCTTTGAGCATGCACCGTCGGGTTGTACAGTTGTTGCAATTGGAAGACATGAGCAACAAATGCACAATTCGAATCCAAATTCAGGAAGTATAAAAGGTTAGCTTCTCGAACGAACTCAAAATGAAAGATATATTTCCTAGAACTTAAATTGCGTTACTTTTAAATTCTCTGATAATTCATTTATGGCAGAAAATCATCAATCAAGTTCAAGTTGGTTGGCCAAAATTATTAATAGCAACAATCACAGTGGCAGGGCTAGTTCCCCTGTTGGGAAAAAAATCCAATCAGAAACAAAGAGCCAAAGCACTTCACCAAGAACTGTTCTAGATGAACTTGAAGGAGAATCTCACAGCACAGAAGATGACACTTCTGCCTTTGGGAGTTCGAGCGTCGCTGAGTCGCCTCCCCTGACTTCCAAGGATACAGATCATTCAAAGACTAGAAAGCAAATGTCTGCTTGTAGACTTATCTCCTCCATTTTCGCTTCACCATTAAGGAGAAGAAATGGCAGTTTATCCAACAAACAAAAGAAGGAACCTCTGTTGAAATGCTTCAGCTATGAAGAGATTGCAAATGCAACAAATCAATTCCACTCAGGTGAATGAACTAACTAATAATGTAAAAAAAAACACAAATTCTTCTCTTTCAATTGTAAGTATCTACTTTGATCGATATAAATGAAATGAGGCCTATTCGATTTAACGATATCAATTTGATTTGAGTATCACCAGACAATATAGTAGGTCGAGGAGGGTATTCAGAAGTTTACAAGGGTGATCTTTCTGATGGTAGAACGATCGCAGTGAAGAGATTGGCAAAGGACAACAACGAAGCGGCCAAGGAGAAAGAATTCCTGATGGAATTAGGAGTTATTGGCCATGTCTGCCATCCGAATACTGCGACCTTAGTTGGCTGCTGCATAGAAAATGGACTGTACCTAATTTTCAACTTCTCTCAGAATGGAAATTTGGCATCTGCATTGCATGGTATGAAGAAACAACTGCATTTTTCAGTTAATCGGGAATCCTTCTTGCTATTTAGAAAGATCTGGAAACACACCTATAACAGTACAATCACTGAGAATATAGGTTTATATATCATAGGATAAGTAATTCATTTGATCTCTTCCTGCTTGCCAGTTAGTGTTAAGAAAACATAAAATGTTGGGACAATCATCAGGTAAAACAAGCACAACAATGCAATGGCCAATAAGATACAAAATTGCTGTTGGCGTGGCTAGAGGTCTGCATTATCTCCATAAATGCTGCAAGCGTCGAATAATACACCGTGACATAAAAGCCTCCAATGTACTTCTTGGGCCTGATTATGAACCACAGGTGAATATGTACTGCCAAACCAGCTTCAGTCAACGCTGTTAAATTCAAAAGCTGCAGGAGAATGCAACGTATAACAAGATTGTTCCTTTATGCAGATAACAGATTTTGGGCTAGCAAAATGGCTTCCCAACAAGTGGACTCACCATGCGGTAATCCCAATTGAAGGAACATTTGGATACTTAGCACCAGAGTACTTCATGCATGGAATTGTTGACGAGAAGACAGATGTCTTTGCATTCGGGATTCTTCTTTTGGAGATTGTTTCTGGCCGGAGGCCTGTGGATTCATCAAAGCAAAACCTTCTTTTATGGGTAACTTCGACCTCCATCCTCGCAATTGAAACTGATTTAAATTTTATGATACTAAAATCTGTTCCTATGCTCTGTCCCAAGTTGGTTTAAGATTTTGATTCTTTACTTTCTCCTGTGCAGGCAAAACCTCTGATGGAAGCAGGAAAAATCAACGAACTTGCTGATCCACAACTGGAAGGCAGGTTCGATGCAGATCAAATGTATAGAGTACTACTAACTGCTTCATATTGCGTGAGACAAACTGCAATATGGCGCCCATCAATGAGTGAGGTATGGAAACTATGTTCCAGACTCTTTAAATAGAACTAATCTCATAGTGAACATAATACTATCTTGAATTCGTGATTGTGAATTCTACCCAAACTTATTGTTCTCCAGGTGCTAAAGCTCCTAACTGATGGCCTAAACTCTGAAGTTGCAAGAAGCTGGAGGATGCCAAAATTTACATCTGATGAGCTGGACGACTACTCTATGGTTTTTGGGTATGATGTTCCGGTAGATATTGATCTGGAGGATTGTTTGTAAGCAGAACTCGTAGTTCCAGGTTTTCAGTGGCTAAAACTATCATCGGGTTCTGAAGGGACCCTGTAGAGTAGATCGAAACCTGACTCGGGTCTATGTAACTTTATTTACTGTTATAGCTTTTCCTGATAACTATCACAGCTTGTACCTTTCGCTTTTCCAGTTGATTAATCTAGTGACCAAGAAATTTTTTTATTTTTCGATTAACGTGAACTTATTGTATCCAATATAAGAGGAAAAAAGCAGTTTCACTGCTAGAAGAAATGGCACGAGAAAAGCCTTGATACCAGAGAAAAGAACTCAAAGGTAAAATATCTGAAGACGACATATGTCTCGCATATTGCATTAGAGTTTGTTAAACTTTTATTGAAAAATGGCCTCGGTTTTTCTGAATCAAATAAACTAGATACAGTAGTCTTTTATAGGCTTACAAGTTCTACTTCGTTGGCCACGTAAAAGGCAACGTGGGTTCATGGCCTCACTTAACATAAAAATAACATCAATCCTAACTTAACTATTTGACTAGCTCAAATAATAACAGTTGAAAAAAAATCAAACTAAAGGAATAACAAAAGTAGAAAAAATAGGACCACATTTTTTACAATTTTGAATCATTCTCTGATATTCCCTCTTAATTCAAAGTTGTTTTAAAACAATCTTTCTTCTTCATCATCAACATGTGCCAAAATGATACTTTCTTCGGTCTTATTTTTGCAATTTCTTTGTATATGCCTAAATTTCTTGCACTTGAAACACCGAAGTTTTTTCTTGTGCCAACAATTGTCTTCATCAGGCTTCTTGCAAATATTACATTGAGATTGAGCTTTTCCTTTTAAAGATGAGACCTTTGCTAGATAAAACCCGTCAATTACCTGTTGAGTTTCTTCTTTTCTCTACATTGTGCCAACAATTGTTTTCATCAAGACCAGGCTTCTTGCAACTATCACATTGAGATTGAGCTTTTCCTTTTGAAGATGAGACCTTTGCTAGATAAACCCCGTCAATTACCTATTGAGTTTCTTCTTTTCTCAACATTTTCCTTTACTCCTAAGTTTGTAGGGAATTGATTAATTCAGGCAAGATAATTTGATTGATATCTCTTAAATTCTCTAGAGATGAAATTTTTGCCTTAAATATTTCGGGCAAACTTACAAGCACTTTCTTTACAATCCTGCTATTAAGTAGCTCTTCTTTCATCAATCTAATTTTATTTACTATCATTAGCCTGTCAAAAAACTCTTGTAGAGGCTTCTTTTCTTCCATCCTTAGAATCTCAAATTCTCTTTTGAGATTTAACACTTGCATCCGCCTTGTTCCATCGTTGCCATGATAGAGTTGTTTCACAACTCATAATTCCTGGGAAAATTGATTCAGAGACAACAATATTAATTTGAGATAAGGCTCTTAGAGCTTTAGCTTCTTCATCTTCATGAGCCCTAATTTGATTGAGTATTGGGTTATTTCTTAGAGGTGGTATTTGCCTTTCAAGTTCAACCCACTGCCACAAGCAAATATCTCTGAACTAAACTTTCATTTTGATTTCCCAAACGTGATAATTCTAACCATTAAAATCGGGGTGAAAAAGCTAATGTATTATTGGACGTCATGTTGTTGCTGTCTCTTGAACACTTATAGGCCCCTTAAGATCATAAGGAGCTCTAATACCATGTTAAACTTTTATTAAAAATATCATTAGTTTTTCTTAATTAAATACACTGGTGATAGTGGCCTTTTATAGGCTTACAAGTCCTATTTCATTGGCTACATAAAACGCAACGTGAGTTCATGGCCCCGCTTAACATAAAAATAGCAACAAACTTAACTTAGCCATTTAACTGGCTCAATAACAATAATAGAATAAAAATCAAACTAAAGGAATAACAAACTTAGAAAAAATAAAACCATATTTTTTACAACTTTGAATCTTTCTCCAATAAACAATTCAAATTTCACTGCAAAAGTAATGGGCTTGACCCTTTTGATGAAATTCAATTATATTTATAAGTCAAGCGAGCTTCAAGTTACCCTGCCAAAGCATAGGCTTGGATTTTGCTTCAAGTTCTCCAGGGCAGGGTAGGTGCAATTTGGCTTTAGACATTGGTATTTTCAAAATTATAAGCACGTATTACACATGATAAAGAGAAAATGATTTAAGATTAATTCATTGAAACTTGAACCATCAGATAAGAGTGGATGATGGATGAGGAAAAGAAGTGGACAAAGACAGGCAGTGGAAGCACCAGTTTTTGAATTGCAGGGATGCACGTGTTGTAGCCCTCCCAGAATGCCCTAAACTGTACTCTTTTGTTGTATACTTAACCTCTCCACATGCACATGTCTATGCATAAAAACTGTGGCAAACACTTACATCCCTTTATAAGTTCCTTTATGACAGTTTTAGACCTTGGAGCACTTCGATGCAATGTTTGAGCTTTTTTGTGTAAAAAGCATACTCACAAAATAAATAAATACCCTTCTCAAATTAATTGTTTGGTTTGAGCTTATCCTGAAAATAGTAAGTGGATGTTATAAAGCTAAGATCTAATATACAGTCTCTATTTGTGCCTCAATTATGAATTGTTGACATCAAAATATCAAAGGTATGAGTATGTTTCGGGATAACGATATTCACATGATTGAGTGATTGATTTATGAAATGAAAATGAGTATAAGTTATGAAATTGGTAAAGTACCCAGAATTGTCATTGAGCATGCATTGTACATAGTCCATATAATTGTTTGTGCATAAATGAGTTTTGTAACGTGTGTGAATTGTGTATTGCATAAATGGGATGTGCAGGATAAACGCCCGCATTAAGGCATTCCCAAAATTTGAAAGCAAATGCTAATCTGCAGCGTACTATGAGTAGACCGAGATAGTCTCACTTTATTGTTTGTTATTTGAATTTTGTATTAATTGACTACTGAATCATTATGTGAATGTATTTGATTGTGATGGTTTCCGGACAGAAGGTCCGATGAATGTGATGTATTAATGAAATATTGAAGTAATACTTGTATGTGAATGAGATGAAATAAGTGTGCATAATATGATTGTTAAATGTTGGACCCCGGTTCGATGCTAAATGTGTTTTGAATGTGCATTTACATGTAAATGAAAAGTGATACTCAACTCCAATATTGAATGCCGAACTACGGTCCGATGATATGTGAATGTGAGTGAATGTAGATCATGCAAATGTGACTGATGCATTTTATTTCATGAATACATGAAATATAATGACTGTTGTGACCAGAGTAGCCACCGATCAGAGCTTAAAGCTCAACGAGTGAAAATGAGCTTCGAGCTCAAAAGTGAATCAGTACCTCAGGCTCAACGTTTAATGAGCCATGTATCCTCTAAGCAGATAAGGGACAATTATCAATGAGCCCTATATGGGATAGTTTAGGCACTCGGTCACAACAAAGTAACAAATGAAAAATGGGTCTCATGTACACTGCATATGCATAATATGAGTGATTAAATTGTATTGAATGTGAAGTGTGAAATGTGTAATGATGTGAATTATGTGTTATGTGATTAGGTGAGTCATCGATGATAATCACTCATTGAGTTCGCAAAACTCACCCAAAATTTGCAAATATTTTTCAGGATCAAAAGAATACCCAATTAGGCCAACGGAAGTATACCTACAGCATTCAAGTGAATGATAGATGTCGGGATCAGTTCGTGTCTGCATTTCATTTCTCTATTTTGTATTGAATTGTATATTCTGAAACTTTTTGTATAAATTTGTATTCCGAAATGACTAAAGTGTTTTGTATCTGTGAAAGGGCCCAAATGATTATTGAAAATTTTGTTGATTGTATTGTGTTGATTGAAAATATTTATGAAGGAAAGTTGGCCTAAATTGGTTATGGATTTCCGCATATTGTATTTGTAGTTTCATAAAAAAAATTATACCGATTTCTGAATAATTGAGTGCTCTAACATGCCATCCTCGTGGGGCACGGATTTGAATATCACCCACGATGTCGGATTTGGACACCAGGGGAGTTGGGGTGCTACATCACTCATACTCTATCTGAACTTCCTTAATAGTAATTTGTCCATCTTCACTATAAGTTGCCAACTGAAAACTCCCCGGCCAATTACCCTGTAGGTTTATTTCCACACACATTCTGGCATACTGAACCCTAGACATCTTAGCTGTTTGAGTATCCATTAGGAGCTGTTTCCCCACTACACTAGCTATTCTGCCCAATCCCTCATTATTCCAGTATTCATATGAAATGTTATGGAACCTAAACCATACCAGAGCATACCTAATCACTTCCTGCTCAACTCCATTCAAACTCCATTTTCTTAAGAATAAAGGTTTCCTTTGGATATGCCAAATGCCCTTCTCCAATACCGAATTCATTCCTTCTTTCGAATAAAACTTAAATAGGAATTTG
The DNA here is from genome assembly GCA_027563845.1 of Erythroxylum subrotundum. Lineage (NCBI taxonomy): Eukaryota > Viridiplantae > Streptophyta > Magnoliopsida > Malpighiales > Erythroxylaceae > Erythroxylum > Erythroxylum subrotundum. The sequence goes on along the minus strand of JAOQMQ010000195.1, from coordinate 13,970,611 downwards.
TTTGAGCTTGTAATCGATGTATCAGTTAAACTGAAAGCTAGCCATGTTTTTGACAGAGCTCTCTAAACTATTGGGGATGCAGAACTCTTACTAATGAAGAAACCAATCATTGTGTTTTGGAACTAGGCTACGCCTTTCCTTGCTAGCTCTGGCGGAGAGATGACAAATATCTGGTCATCCTTTATCTCTGGTGGATAGTAGGCTAATGCCTTAGCGTCCATGAACTCCTCCACCAAATCAGAGACAACAGATTTCCATATTTTGGGTGGAAGCATTTTCTCCAATGTTCTTAAACCATCGGGCTCTTGAGGGATTAAGGAAGGTTTCGTTGCTTGAATAGCCATAGTTGTTGTCAAAGAGGGCGGTGGCGATTGTATTTGGGTTACAACCGCGACTATTGGGATCTTTGAAGAGGGGGAGGGGTTTTGTAAGTTTGGGTTGGCATTCTGGGTGAGGTTAGGGTTAGCGGAATGGAGCAAATGGGAATGTCTGGGTGCTGGGGAGAGATGGGGGCTAGAGGCACCCGAGAAGGAGGAGAAGAAGAAGAAGAAGTGGCCATGGGAAGAAGAAGAAGAAGGGAGCAAGCCACCAGCGGTCAAAGCAAGTTACAGAATCTCAGCACTTTTCACTCTCATCTCAGCTCTCGTCCTTTTCTAATTCACCGGCGATCGAAGCAAGTTCCAGAATCTCATCACTTTTCTCTCCCATCTCATCTCATCTCTCATCCTTTTTTAATTAACTTTGTTCCCTAGAATTTTATGTATTGACTATTCACTATTCATCTCGTTTGAGTTATATTATAGAGAAAAAAAATTAATAGATATCACTTGTTATTAGTAGATATTATTGTTATAAATAATAAAAAATGATTATTAACAACTACTAATAATAATTACATAATTAATCCCTTATTATGGTTCACTAACATTAGGGTTTTTAATTTGTTTAAGTACCAAATCGATGATTTTGAAAATTTAAATACTAAATTGAAACAATAACAAAATTTTGGATTGACAAAATTGTTATCTTAATTTAATAAAAGTTAGTTAAAAAGTTTTTAAAATGCAATTTAATAAAAGTTCAACCAAAAAGTTTTTAAAATGTTAAGCATACACTTTGCCCATTGTAAAAAAAATTAAATTTAACCTTAATCTATAAATTAGATTTTATAAATAAGATATTGAGTTATTTGGCAAATAAAAGTAAATATACAATTTTGTTTTAAACAAAATAATAATTTTAATTCATAAAAAAATTAAATTTGCTAAATAAACATAAAACTTTATTTATGATAACATCTAACAATATAACATAAATATGAATATTAATTAATTTAAAGTAATTATTAGTCAAAATTGTACGTTAAGATAATTATAAGTTAGTTGCAAATATTGGATGCTTTTTTTTAATAATTAAAATATGATTTAAAAATTCTCAAATTGAACTTTTAAATTTATGATTTAATTTTTAATACTTAATTCCTTAAACTTTGGAACTTAATCTTGGATCAATTTTGCATAGATCTATGTTAGCTATGTATGATTGAAAGGGCTAGGTCCAAATCAGGGCAGGTTGAACAAATTCAATTAGAGATATTGTCCCTTTTACGCTCGCAATCCGAGAAGTTGACAAATAATTTAGTGGCTGGGATTTAAAACATGTTATGAATGTGAAAACTAAAATTAACGATCTGAACTCTAATTGGTAATGGTAACTTTTCTCACGCGACCATAGAGAAAATTGAACAACAGATATCAATGCGAATGAAAGAAAGCTATTACATTTATCTGCAGAGAACAATGATGCAGATCACCCTATGATCGTTGCAAGCTTAATGCACTTGCCTTGCTGTAAAACTATACAAATAAATATAAAGAGGAACATGAGCATCTTAAAAGAGGTAAAGAGAAGAAACAAAACAATCCCTCTACAGGCCAATCAGGTGAAGGCTATCCTTGTTTCCACCAGCCATTGACAAAACAGTAGCTGCAATATGCTTTGAGCTAAGTCCAGCTTCTTCAATTTGGTCTTTCTGAGCTCCATGGTCTATGTATCTGTCAGGAAGAATCATAGGCCTCCACTGCACCAAGTAAACGAAACAGTAAATAACAAAGCTAAACAAGCATCCCAATTCCCATAAAAAGTCTTTCCATCCCAATGTAAGTAGATAGAATGAATGGGATTATCACCTTGAGATTGCCATCAAGGAGTCCATTCAAGCTCAGGTAATGAGAAACATGAGAACTGAATCCTCCGATTGATCCTTCTTCAATAGTAATAAGGATCTCATGTTCTTTTGCTAGTTGCCTGATCAACTGTCCATCAAGAGGCTTGCAGAATCTGGCATCAGCTACAGTTGGAGAGATTCCTAGCACCTGAAGCATTTTTGCTGCTTCCAAACAGCTTTGTACTATTGTTCCATAACCCAGAATAGCAACTTTGCTTCCCTCCCTCAGTATTCTTCCCTTACCAACCTGTATTCCAATTTAAAAAGAGAAGATTAAAACTATTTTCTCAGAGGAGGTCACATTTTCAGATAATTTCTCAACTTAATAATTACCTCAAGAGGTGTTCCTTTGTTGTTTGGTGGGATAATGGAGCCGATGCCACTTCCTCTGGGGTACCTGAAGCAACTAGGGCGATCGTCAATGGCTGCAGCTGTGGCTACCATGTGCATGAGATCAGTCTCATCTGAAGGAGCCATGACTACCATGTTTGGTAGACATGCCATGAAAGTTGTGTCAAAGGCACCACAATGTGTAGGACCATCCGCGCCAACAAGGCCAGCCCTGTCCATTGCGAATCTCACAGGAAGTTTTTGAAGGTCTACATCATGAACCACCTGTAGACAATGCAAAATTTAGTAGGAAGTTCCCTGATGATATTGCTTCCAATTCGTAAAAGAGAACAGGATAAATTGTCAAGGAACTTAGATTTACCTGATCGTAACCCCTTTGCAGAAATGAAGAGTAGATGGCACAAAAAGGCTTGAGACCTTCGGAAGCTAGACCAGCTGCAAATGTAACTGCGTGTTGTTCTGCAATTCCAACATCGAAACATCTTTCTGGGAATTGTTTTTGGAACAAATTAAGTCCTGTGCCTCCTCCCATCGCAGCATGGATGGCTACAATTTTGTCGTCAGTCTCAGCTTCAGCGATCAAAGACTCTGCAAAGTACGTGGTGTACGCTTTGGTGCTTGATTTGGCCTTCATTTGTTTTCCTGATGTAGGGTCAAACTTGACGACACCTAACCATAAATAAATAAAAATCAGGAAAAAGAAAATGATATGCCGCCGATTGGAGAGTGCTAAAGTTTCTAATGAATGATACATACCATGCATCTTGTCCGCTGCTCCTTCGGCTGGAGCATAGCCTTTCCCTTTCTCTGTGATAAGGTGAAGAAGAACTGGTCCTGTTGGTAAAGACTTAACCTTTTGCAATATTTCTACAAGGTCCTCAACATTGTGCCCATCAACTGGACCAATATAGTATAGGCCAAGTTCTTCGAACAAGCAAGCCCCAGAGGCACCACTCATTCCTCTCACGTACGAGTCAACTTTAGAAGCAACATCATACGTTTGGCCTCCAATTTGCTTTGTTATGCCCTGTTCACATGTCGTGTATTAGTAACATATTAAATATATATATATATATATATTTGAAGGTTTTCTCAAGAAATTTGTATGATTTGATTAACCTTTGCGGCTTCACGCAGTTGTCGGAACTTTCTGCTTGAGTGTAACTTTGTCAAGGCTTTGCTGAGAGCACCAACAGGAGGTGCAGGGCCATCTACAGTAGCAGTGGGTAAAGAAACTTGTTTATTGTCATTTAAGATGATAAGAAGATTTGAATCTAGATAGCCCGCATTGTTCATCGCCTCATATGCTTGTCCTGCTGTCATGGCACCGTCTCCGATCACTGCAATTACATGGTTGTTCTTTCCTAATAAATCTCTACCAACAGCCATACCTGAAATGTGTGCAAAGGCAAATGTCAGTGATCAAGAACTATGCTTGACTCAAAGTATATCATTAACATCAGAAAAACCAGAAAGTGATTTAATGATGGCTTGTTTTACCTAAGCCAGCAGATATGCTAGTAGAACTATGGCCAGCACCAAAAGCATCATGTTCACTTTCTTCCCTCTTGGGAAATCCAGCAAGGCCAAACGTTTGTCGAATTGTGTGCATTCTTGATCTCCTACCGGTCAAAATTTTGTGGGGATACGTCTGCAGGAACAAATCTAGTTAGACAAGGCTGTCTATTCGAAAATATGGAGAACTAGTCAATGTAAGTAAATAAAAGAGGAAATCAGCTGAAAGAATAAGTTAACCTGATGCCCGACATCCCAAATGATTTTATCTTCAGGTGTGTTGAATACATGGTGAAGTGCCACTGTTAGCTCTGCCACTCCCAAGCTTGAGCTCAAGTGGCCTCCTGTCTTTGATACAGTATATACTATCTCTTCTCGCAGTTCATCAACCAATAGCTCAAGCTCCTAAAGTATTGGAACATTAATGGAATTCTTATTAGAGTTGTTACTCACCATATCGATTAGGAACAAAGATATACAAGAATAAATCACCCTTGTGCTCCATTCTTGTACATAAACCACTCTTGCATCTAAATAAAGACTAATGAAAATTTTAAATGAGGTCAGAACTAGTCTTCCTAATCCGATTATGTGAGCAAGACTTGAAGTTAACACCCATATAAAAGTACCTGAATCGAGAGATTTTTCATGTGATTGGGATAGTTTATGGTGTCAAGGACTGGGGTAGATGGCTTGTTTCCAGAAAAGTCGAGTGATCTTTTCTGTCGTGTTTGCACTGGCAAAGTGTTGTTGTCATCACTTGCACTCTTGTCCAAGACAGCTTTTACGCCATTGAACTGAAAACAGTTACAGAAGAAACAGACTTAAGCTTCAGGCTGTAAACTTTGTATCAACACCAAGTAGTCTTGCATTTTCATTTTTCTATCACATTAAGAGTAATATAATATACACAATGATTCCCAAGACGAGAAAAAAAAAAGATTCTTTTGCAACTATGAATGTCACGAAAATAACCTTTGGATCATTAGCTGAGATATTTCTATTAGCCATAGCATTGAGTTTGTGTAAAGCAAAAGAATGGCCATCGCGAGAATGGATTGCAGGAAGAAAGCTTGATCTAAGAACTGAAGAAGCCATTATTTTTCTTGCTCTAAACAAACAGTTTGAATGATGAGATAACTTGAGAGAGCTGAAGACTTGAAGAAAGTTTGAGGGCTTTCTCTAGTGTCTGGCTTTAGACAGGAGAGGAAAGCTTGAGAGCAAGGGAGAGAATAATGCGAGACTTATATAGCAAAAATATTTGGGGGAGTTGATAATAGTCATTGATACAAGAGGGGCATGGCGGCCATGCAAGAGGGGCGTATGGTGATGGAATTTTCTTGGTTCTTTCCTGTTGTGTCATTGTATAAACTACTGATAGTTTCGTGGTCTTTGTCCTGCTTTTGTTTGTATCTTGGTTTGCTTGTCAAAGTACATGCCATATGGATATTGGTAGACTAGAATAAGCAGTCGCTTAGCCTATAGTGGTTTGGTATTGGTAAGGGACGCTGGCTCATTTTTACTATCTCGGTTGGTTTTTGTGGACAAGTATATTTTTGTTCTCGTTCAAAGCTTAGATTCAGCAACTTTGAACAAGTAGTTCTCGTTATTCCTTATCTTTTTGTGCATTTCTTTTAAATATTAAGGCTCAACCCAATCAAATACCCAGGTAGTTTTTAGGACTTAAGTTCAATAATTAAATCGATTCAAGCTCTATATATATACTTGACATACAGAACTCAAGAGCATTTTATGGAGAACTTACTTGAAAGAAATTATCATGCTTGTTTCATTATAATTCTATTAAAATACCCATGAAACTAAATAATAACTAAAATACTAATACATATTATACTAGAGATTTTAATCATAATAATCTTGTCAAGTTTATAAGTTTAAAACGTGTTAATTCTGGGTACCATATAACTTTAAAATTTCTAATAAATAATTCATAAAAAGTTATTTTTATTGGACTTTAATAATGATTTAAATTGATAAATATATTACATTTTTAATATTATATTTAATTGAAGTAGGCATGAATCTTTATTTAAATTAAATATTAATATTTGATGAATAAATTTAAAATTTCTTTTATAATTATCCTAATAACATAGTATTTAGTAATAAAAATTTAAATTGTGTTTATTTATTTTGCTTGTGTGTACAACAAACAAGAATTTAATAACTAAAAGAAACATAATTTAAAAAAATATTATAATTATTAAGTGCATGTGACTTTTTAAAGTAGATGTTTTAAGTTTATAACACACTACTTTCAAATTTTTTATACATATTAATTATATGTTACATATTTAATATTATTAAAATAAATAAAATTAGAAAATAGTTTAAGATCATAAATTGAATTCCTAAGATCAAATATTACACTATATTTTATTTCAAACACATGAACTATATGTAAATTCCATTTCTTACAAATATATTCCTAATAATTTATTTTAATGTTTTTCGTAATTAAAGACATGTCATTAATGTAATAGAGTAATTAAATTCATGATAACATATATGTGCATATATAAATATAATATTATACAAGTCATAGGGGTAAAAGTTCCAAAACTGAGAGATAAGAAGACTTTTAGACGATATTGACATGTGTGAATGAAGCGATACCACGTGACAATTTGTGAATTAGTAAAGCGATATCTATTAACAAATTTATGGCTGCTTGTTCTTTCGTTTCCTCTGAGAACTTTGAGAGGAATTCATGTGTTAAGCCGTACCATGTTGACAAGGGCTGGAGCTTACCAACCTTTATGCAGTCTTATTCTTGTTCACTTGAAGAGGTAAAACCAAGGAATGACATCCAATAACAGTAAAGATTTCTGTAGGATTCTTTTCACATATCAGGGATTTTATTAAAAATTTAGAAACGTACAATTCCTGCCATTCATCTCTTTAAAATGACCGTAAAAGTTGCAACGTGCACGTAATTAGGTAATCAAGGTAACCCATTAATTTGGTTTACGTTATAAAACAAAGAGTTAAAAGGAACTTTCGCTAGCTATAGTTGTACGTCACATCCATGGGTGATAGGTATGATTACTATACTTTTATAGTATATATATATATATATATATTCCCCCAAAAACCATAAAATAAAAGAGGTAATGCTATATTCAGAGCCATTTTCGCACGCATTGATACTAAATATATATATAAATGCCTGCTCTATGCATGCAACGTGCAACACCTCTTCCATGAACTAAAGTTGATGTGTGCAAACTTTGTTGCTGCCACAATCTATATAATCGAGTCAGACGAAAGAAATGTATATATGTTTTATTAGAAGTCGTGGTCATGCAGTTTTATAAATGAATATTATTATAAATTATCACAGTATTAAATAATTTATTAAAAATATAATTAAATATTAGTGAATATACAATTAAAATTAATTCTTAATTCTTAACTAGAAATAATTGTTTTGCTTACTTTTTTTTTTTTTTTACGTGGATCACATTTTAATTACAGAGGGAGGATTTGGATACTTCATTTTGAAACAGGGTGGTTTTGATAGGGAAACCTTTGAGCCAAACACATGCCATGTATTGTTGTTGAATGCATACAACAAAAAAGTTTAGTCAATGGCTCTAATTAATTAATCACAAAAATGTTGAATTTTCCGGCTAGTCAATTGGACCGCTTTTATGAATGATTTGTTTATAAAATTTGGTCAATAAAAGCCTAAACGTTTTCATACTCCTATTTTGTTTGTTTCACGAGGTGGCTCCACTATATTAATTAGACAAGTAATCCTGTGACTTTTGGACGTGTTGGATTGAGGACGCAAACCAACCAGATCTGAAGTTTAGTCTGCCAAATATTCTTTAAAAAAGATGAATATGGTTGTAATTAATTTAGATTTAATTGTTATTACATCAAGAATCAATATAGTTCACCACGTTTCACTTACTTTTAAAAGTAATTTTGTCACAAGTACGAATAGGAGGGGATTGGGGTCAGGAAAATTTGCTTTTGATGTGTAACCTAAAATTTGATCAGTCTATCCCTTTTAAATTACATTTTAAATAAATAGTAATCTAAAATGTAAAATTTCATCATTTGAGAGCAAAATGGTCACTTTTAACCCTATTTTTTTTCTAAATGTTAGATTATAATTGTTCTCTTTAAAATGTCAAGATTAATTTTGTGATTCGATCAAAACATTGGAGTCAACAGCGACCCTTTAGTCGCATTTTAGCTGAAAAAGTTAAGCTTTATGATCCGCTATAAAGTGAACGTCAAATGTAGCATATTATCTCTAGCTAAGCTTGAATTATTGTACTTCTTCATTGTTTTTTTGAAAAACACAAAATAATCCAAGTGTAGGCCAATTGACTAGCTTGAACATATTTTCAATGTTACTACCAAATGATTTTTTAAAATAATTATATACTTAAATAAAACAATGAATCAACGTTTCCTTTTGATGCTCACAACATATATATATACATGTACGAACTTAAGTATGCTTTTGGGCAAGGATAGCTGGATCTTGTTCTTTTTCTTGCTATTAGTGTCTCTGTTTACTTCAGAAATTCAGTTTTTAATAAGTGCATAAACTAAATTATGCGTTAAAGCTTGGATGATTGGCAGTTAAGACTGCAAAAGACACGTTCATTTGTTACTCTTAGTCTTCTAACTGAGTCTCGTGATTAATTCCTCTTTGCACTTTGGAGAAAATCGGATAAGTAATTGTGCATTATTGTCTTTCTTTCTCCAAAACTCAAGCCTATGATTACTCGTCAACCTAAGTCCAAAATGGCACTAATTGCTTAACAAAAATCAATCTTTTGTAGTGGTCAAACATATTTTCGAGTCAAAAACAACTGCTTGATCAAGTATTGCAAAGTCTCAAATTCCAGTCTTGATATTTACAATATATCACATATGACGATAAGGTCTGTGGACATTGTAGATGTGTCAGCGCCCCATTCTTGACTGTAAGAAGAATTAAAACAGTTTGGTATTGTATGATTAATGCTTCTTTCACGTGGGTCAATGAGAAAAAAAGAATCCTACTGGAGCAGCTAGCTTTAGAGAGATTTCTACGCATGCCCATGTTGAACGGACGCCGATTTCCATTGTGCGGAATAGACTACAGTGGACATTTAAGACTTTGAAGCTCCATGCTTGCATTTCTTAGTCTTTCTGAATGCTTTACACATACATCGCAAGTCGGAATTCAAGGTAAAACAATATATTCTACCAAAAAAAGAAGAAAATATTGGAGAAAAATGTTTAATTTTTTTTTTCTTGAGAAGATGCAAATCTTTATTTTCGATACCAAAATGGGAGGCAAAGTAATAAATTATTACACTTATCCACTCAATTATGGAGCTTTGCTTGGTATATAGTGAATAAATCTATAAAAGTTCTTATTGCCTCAATACATTTTGCTAAGTGCTGTTGAAAAAATAAAAACTAACTAAATTTTATAAAGATCGAGTCCGGATTGTATATATAATATGTTTACTACTACAAATACAATATTCTTCCAAGTAGCTCATTTGACTTCGATCAGTTGGACTTGGGATCGTCAATGATTCATAATTAATTAACCAGGTGTTCCACGAGGAGAATTAACAAGAAAGAAGCTAATAGGTGGTCTTTATAGATTGAGAATTACAAACTAAACCTTGGAAAATTAGCAATATGAAAACCTGGCCATGCTCAGAGACCAGTCTTTATATAATTTTATATCCACAAATATATGCATTCATTTGTTGAATATCTAATAGCCAACAATGTTTGACTGAGTCAATGATATTTTGGTCTCTACAATTTATTTGGCTCTCCATTAATCATTCTATGCTCTTGAAGATTATGCAAGGTCCTTCCCAATCATTATCACTGGGATAGAGTAGACTATGAAGGTTTGGAGTGACTACTGGCCACATTTTGTGCGATAACTTTAGGGAACTTAAAAGTAAATCGACATGAATAATCTTTACCAAAATGATTTTGATTTTTGAGTTTATGACAAAAATTTATAAACATAGAAGGAAAGTAGTCTATCTAGTCTTAATGATTTTGATTTTTGAGTTTAAGACATAAAAATTTATAAACATAGAAGGCTATTTAAAGTAGTCTATCTAGTCTTTCTTTTGCTTCATACGTCTAAGAAACTAAGACTGTATTTGATTGGGTAGCTATTAATAGAATAGAATATCGTTATTATTCCGTGGAAGCGGGTTTACAATGAAATAAAATAAAATAAGAAAAAAACAGAAAGTTTCATGTTATATCTCATTTCATCTTAAACAGTAAAAATAAGCTACCTCTAATTTAAGAGATTTAAGATGGAATGTAAAATGATAAACAACATTTCACTATATTACATTATGAACCATTTTTCCAAACAACATTTTACTATATTATATTATAAACCCTTACATCCCTCCCAAATAATAATTTTTTAATATTACATCCATTTACATTCTATTTTATTCCATTATGAACCATTTCATTGCATTCCATCTATTAAAAATTATAAATCCAACCAAACATACCCTAAGTGTTGAATCTGACTTCACATCCATGATTTGGCTTCGGTGATACGAGACAATAAGTCTCTTGTCCGTTTATTTTATAAATTCAAGACAAATGAAATTGTCCTTCACTTAAACTGTAAAATGAGTCTCTCAGCTGAATAAAATTTCATTCATTATGTTTTTTTTCAACAATTTCTATACGTTTTTAGTACCTACAGAGTTTCGTGCCATAAGAACAATATGGTAAGGCCAAAAAATCAAACTACAGATTTTAGTGCCATAAGAACAATATGGTAAGGCCAAAAAATCAAACTTCTTACATGAATATTAAGTTGGCACATACATATCAAGAAGGAATTGAACAATGCAATCAATAAGATTAAACCATAATCATGCTACATAAAACAGAGAACAGAAACTCAAGTGGGAAAGAAATAGGCACAGGATGAGAATCAGAAGAACGAATTGGTCGCATCTCTAATGAAAATATTGCGAGTATATTAATCATTTTAAGGTCAAAGAGCAAAACTTCAACACTAGAAGAGCATACTGCCAACAAGTGTTACCTTCCTGAATTTTGTTGCGAAATGAAAATTTTACAATTATATTAGCAAAGAATAATCATTTTAAGGTGAAGGAGCGAACCTGCTACACTAGAAGACCACTTCTATGATCAACCATACCATCAAAGCAGTGTTACCCTTCCTGAATTCTGTTGCGAGAAATTGAGACCAAGATATCCTTTCCGTAAAAAGTTAATTGCCTCCAGACTTCAGCGTGTTACTCAACCTACATCACAGATTAGACTTAATTAGGACTCTTCGTTACAAAGACTAACAAATTGGAAAATTTTGAGACAAGGGAAAAAGGAAAGCTCCTTTCCATATCATCCAGTTGTGGACTGAACTTGATATATTTTAAAGCTACATATCTAATGCTATTGTTTATCTTTCCAATTTCTCCTATATGCTACGATAATTCTGTTTGTGGCAATGGATCTAAAAGGGATCCTTTTCTAGGAAACTTGCCAATCCAAGCCTTCAAAAAGGCCTTCTCCTTTGATGGCCGAGGTTTTAAAAATTGCCCATTGTCTATTCTTTATTTTGTGCAGCTCTAAAGCCTCAGTAGCAGCAGCATCGTCAAGCGCACCAGGAAGATCCTGCATACATGAAAAAATCATCTTCAAACACACAAAAATAAATGATGACAGCCTTTCTGTATGCATCATAAAAAGATACATGCCTGAATTTACATGCAAGAGAAAGTCCAAATGCAAGTTATTTCTCCGTCAATTTCCAAATGTAATTAACGTAAACATTTGTTGCCATCTACAAATCTTAAAGAGTAGACAACCAGGCAGAACTGAACCTGCTTGTTTGCAAAGATGAGAGCAACAGCACCCTTTAACTCTTCCTCCTGCGGAAAAATACAAACATGAGCTCGTATGGTCAATAGTCTGAAAGAAATACACAAGTTAATGTTAATGTGAAACTGAGTGAATTGAGTTTTACCAATTCCCCACTGAATAATATACATAAATATCGAGAATTACGTGTATAACCCTATTACAATATTCTCAACAGTTAAAATTGTAAATACAATGTTGCAATTTACAACAAATGTCAAGATAGAAGCCTTTGTACTATTTTGTTTTTGTTGGAAAAAATGGAGAACCAAAAGGGATCCTTTTCATGTGTTCGTGCTGCTCGTATACCAATTCAACTCCATTACACATAACCTTGCATGTTTATATACAAACTCAATTCAAAGTACATTTTGAAAGCAACCAATAATTGTTTTTCACTAGGGAGAGTATAATACACAATAATGACGTCCAGGGATGGCCAAGTCTAAATAACACTTTTTCTCAATTTATTGTTTGTAGTATGCACATTCTTGCAAAATCCTTTTATCAATATGCTCAGTTAGACATTCAAAATTATTGGATGAATGATAATACATCTTAAAATGGTTGTGGGGAATCCTAAGATGAGTTCAGATCCCATCAATGATCTTTTTAAGACAATTTTTTGCACTTCATAATTCAAGAGGTAACAGAAGTCTAGATTCTTGCAGCGTGTAGCTGCCACCCGTACAAAACAACCCAGAGACATTAGGGTAGACCAACGACCTTATTTCAAGTATATAGCTACTAAGCTATTATAGCATTTAGATCATGAAAAAGAACATACTTGCTTTTAAGGTTAGGCCACAATTATATCACTTGTTGCCGGCAAACAAACCAGAGTTTCACATACCTCTAGGATTGCATGAAACTCGTCCTTGGCTATCACCAGTCTATCAATGTCACTAGAATCAATAACATAGATAATCGCTTGAGTGTTGGGAAAATAACACCTCCAATATGGCCTGTCAAAGATGCAAAGATGCAAGGAAAGCATATTATTAGTTGGATTCACAAAGAAAATCATAAAAATAACACAAGAAAAGTAATAGCTTAAACCTAGAAAAATGATGAATATTCAAAACTTGTGGGCACAAAGAACAAGCCGATGCCAGCCCCAAATATTCAAATAATTAAGATGCATTCATTATAGAAAGCCACTGGAAAAGTGACATCTAATTGGGAAAGGAAAAAGCACTCAACTATTTCTAAGTGAAAAGCAAACAATTCCTTGATTGTCAGAAGCTTTAGGAGTAAAAGAACATTAAATTATGGTCCATTGTGCATAGACATCAGTATGGAATGTAGAGACTTCTTACAAAAAAAGAAATGCTTAAGATCGCAAACAAAAACTTGGAGAATGAACTATTAAGAAACTAATGTGAACAATGGTACTGTTATCAATTTATGTTCCTTCTTGTCTGACACAACATGTAACATATTGATGTAGTGTGGGAAGGAAAAACAACGATAAGTAGAATAAAATAGGCTATAATTGATGCAGATTGTAGCTGGAACTTGAAATAAGGCCTAGGGTTTGTAGAAAAACCTCTAAAAACATAAAATTATTTGATTGATAAAAGACATATCTAAAAATCAAGCATAGGCAGCATATTTATACCAATATAGGACCTAATCCAACTCCTAATAGGAATGGAAATACTAATTAAAAAGTAATATGCTAGGAATCCCAATAACTTAAGAATTACTAAAAAGTAAGAAATCCAATATTAACAAGGAAAACTAAACTAACTGCTCCTGCATCAATCCCCTCGGGTTGAAAGACTCGACTCCGGCGAGAAAACCTTCAAAACTTCAACATGCAACTCTGGAGCAACTTTCTTTAACTCTTCTTCAGTTATCCAAGTGCTTTCACTAGTTGGTTTACCCAACCACTTCACTAGGAATTGTCTGTACTGATTGCCCCTCCTTGAACACACTTCTTTGACATCCAAAACCTGCTCAATAACATCTGGATGCACCTTTGGTAACTGGTCTATTTGCTCTGCAACTTCAGCCGCTTCCCCATCAAATTCTTCAAATGAATATAGGTCAGAAACATTAAAGATTGGGCTGATATGTCGGTCTGATGGTAGGTCTACAAAATAAGCATTAGAGCTGATTTTATTCAATATCTTGCATGGCCCAAACTTCCTAGACTTGAGCTTGTGATAAGTTCCCTTAGGAAACCTTTCTTTCTTCAAGTGTACTAATACCAAGTCTCCCTCTTCAAACTCTTTGTCCCTACGAGGTTGATTTGCCGCACTAGCAGAGGATTGATTGCTAGCCTTCAAAGTTTCCATTACTTCTTCATGAACCCTACGAATTTGATCAGCCAAGGCTTCACCATCATCGCTAACTCTAGCCTCTTTTTGTAATGGCACCAAATCAAGCACATGTTGTGGCTTAAAACCATAGGCAGCTTCAAAGGGTGTTTTCTTTGTTGATCTATTCATTGAATTGTTGTAAACAAATTCAGCTTGTGGTATCACAAAATCCCAATTCTTTACATGATTTCCAACAAGACATCTCAACATATTACCCAAACTCCGATTGATAGATTCAATTTGGCCATCTGTTTGTGGATGACAAGTGTTAGAATACTTTAATTCAGTCCCCATCTTTCTCCACAAAGTCCTCCAAAAGTGTCCCATAAACTTCACATCCCTATCGGAAACAATTGAACTTGGCACGCCATGTAGGCTCACCACTTCCTTGAAAAACAAATCAGCAATATGTGTAGCATCGGAAGTCTTGAAACATGGAATAAAATGGACCATCTTTGAAAACCGATCCATCACAACAAATATAGAATCAAATCCCTTTGCTGTCTTTGGAAGTCCCTTACTAAGCAATTCACCAACTTGTTTTTGTATCTTGGCACGCTCCATAGGTGGCACTCTATATGCTGGCAGATTAGGTAGAGGTGCTCCAGGCACCAAATCAATAGCATGTTGAATGCTTCTTATAGGTGGTAAACTTGGAGGCAAATCATTGCTGACCAGCTCTTTGAATTCCTTCAATAATTGCTGGATTTCAAGAGGTTGCCGAATCAAATTTCCGACTTTGTCATCCTTCACAGCCTTACTAACCAAAGCATACACCACCTCTGACTCTTCACATTCTGATTCAAACCTTTCAGCTGCTATATATCCACTAATCTTGCCACCTTTTGAAGATTTAGAAGTCTCTTTGGCTTCTTCCCTTAAAGGGTGTAAGGTGTAAG
>JAOQMQ010000195.1:13931382-13945929 GCA_027563845.1 Erythroxylum subrotundum | reverse complement strand
AATTTGACTGAGCTTGAATAAGGAGCATGAAAACAGATTAATATGAAAATGGACTTAAGATGAAAAAAAAAATTTATACCGGTTTTGGAATGTCTAAGGTTTCCAACGCGGCGCTTCCTAAAGTCTTTGCTGAGATATTCGTTACGGATGTCAGTGGTTGATTTAGTTGGACTATTTCGTTCGCTTTGTATTTGATTCGATTCGTTTTTCGATTAGCGATTTTTCGCTTTTCGATTTTCCGTTTCCGTTTTTCGGTTGGTTTCCGGTTTCCGGTTTCCGGATC
Source organism: Erythroxylum subrotundum (assembly GCA_027563845.1). Classification (NCBI taxonomy): domain Eukaryota; kingdom Viridiplantae; phylum Streptophyta; class Magnoliopsida; order Malpighiales; family Erythroxylaceae; genus Erythroxylum; species Erythroxylum subrotundum. Next base: position 13,945,646 of record JAOQMQ010000195.1, on the reverse strand, counting down.
GGGTTCCAACAGTTGGGCAGGATCAAAGTCGCTCAAGGCCAAGACCCTAAGCTTCAAAATCTTATATATAAACTACAAGAAGAACATCATATAGATTTCGAGATCAATGGGGGAGGTATACTAAGTATAAATGTGAGATTGCGTTTTTAAGATATAGGGAACTTGAAGTATGAGATTTTAGAGGAAGTATAATATGTAATGTATAATATACATTTAGGTTCCACTAAGATGTATCGCAACATTAGAGACACATATTTGCGGGACTATATGAAAAAGGATGTAGTTGAATATGTCTCTAAGTTCTTGACTTGCCAACATGTAAAAGTTAAGCATTAGACCCTCAGGTAAGTGGTAACCATTACCAATTCTTGAATGAAAATGGGTAAATATTATAATGGATTTCGTGGTTGGCCTACCTTATACAAGGATTTGACATGATTCTATTTGGGTGTTCGCAAATAGGTTGACAAAGTCTGCCCTTTTATTACCCACGAAAACCACCTACTCAATGTCTAAGCTTGCAAAAGTGTATATCAAGTAGATAATGTATCTCCAAGGGGTGCTTATGTCAATAGCCTCTGGGCAAGAATCATAGTTTATATCTCGATTCTAAGAGGAAATTACAAGAGACACTAAGCACTAGATTGGATTTTAGCAAAACATTTCATCCTTATATTGATGTGCAATCTAAGAGGAAGATTTAGACCTTAGAAGATATGTTGAGGATGTACATGATGGACTTTGGTGGTAGTTGGGATTCGCACTTACCTTTAATTGATTTTGCTTACAATAATAGCTATCATAATAGCATGGATGACACCTTACGAGGGATTGTACAGGCAAAAATGCAAATCATTAATATGATAGGAGGAAGTAGATAAGAGGGAGTTGGAAGGCCCAGAACTAATCAAGATCACATAAAAGAAGATTTCATTGATCAAGCAAAAACTAGAGACAGTGTTAAAAAGATAGAAGAGTTATGCGGTCCCAAAATACAAGGATATAGAATTTCAAATAAGTAACTTCGTATTTGTAAAGGTATATCCGATGAAGGTTGTAATGAAGTTTGGAAATAAAGGGAAACTATCTCCAAGATATAATAGATCTTACAAAATAACAGAGAGAGTTAGAAATGTGGCATATAAATTGGTGTTACCTCTAGATATGTTGCAAGTCCACCCAGTATTACACATTTCTATGCTTCGTAAATATATTTCTGATCCTTCTTATATAGTGTTGCCACAAAGTGTAGAGGTGAACAAGAAGTTGACCTACGAAGAGGAGCCATTAGCTGTTTTGGATTCTCAAGTGTGCCAATTGTGATCAAAGCAGATCCCTCTAGTTAAGGTGATATAAAGGAATGATGTTCTCGAGAAGATCATTTGGGAAACAGAGTGAGAGAATTAAGAGTTATATCTATATGTGTTTCCTTAATAGAATATTGTTGTAAAATTTGAGAACAAATTCTTTTATAAGGAGGGGAGATTGTAGTATCCCCCTTCATATATATATATGTATATATATATGTATATATGTATATATATATATATAATCTTTCTTATTTTTTGTTTTCACCTTAAAAGGTTACTATTCATGAAACCATTCTCTTCCTTTATTCTTTATTATTAGAGACTCTAACTAACTAACCATATATACCAATCAACTCCTCTCTTCAATCCCTTCACAATCATACTCATTTTACCTCACGTCAACACCAAAATTATCACAAAATTGAGAAGAAAATTAAGAAAAACTCAATTCTTCAATCAGTTACCTCCAGTGAATATTGCTGACCACCACCATCACCATTGGACTCCCCTTAATGTTAGGAGCATAAGCCATATGGTCTCATTACTAATTATTGTCTTTATCATTACTAATTGATGAAAATAAAGGTTAAAGCTCTAAAATAAATTTTCTTCAATTCATTTAGATTTTCGAGAATTTAAGTTTCTTACAGTTATAAAATTTGTTCTACTCATCACGAGCTTTCATTTGGTGTAAAATCATTTATTTTTGAGACCTGAATATTTCAATTTCCATAAATACTATTCTAGTGACCTTTCGACGAATTTTTTCAAAAGAAATTTGAAAAATCTTATAAATTACACTGATTATTTTTCCTTAAGAATGTAGTCAAATTCTTAATAGTTTGCAAATTAAAAATCACAGAAATTTTATGTAAGAATAGGATCAAAGGCTGAATTGCACAATTGGACCATTATACCAAACCTAATGAGTCTGAAGTAGTTAATTAAGTCCAACGACTTGTAAATGGCATTGATTAGGATAGTTCTTTTCCTATTTTATAGGTATACCAGGAGTGAGACCACATCTCAAGGTTCAGATTGATAAGTACAACAATCAGGTAAGTTTATAACTATCTACCGATATCGAATCCATACCGTCTACTGAGTATGATTCAATATTGATATAATTTATGACATGTTAAGCTAGGATAGAAGCTCTTATCCTTATGCACATGGATATATATATATATATATACACATATATAATTTGAATAATATCGCGATATCTAAGTGTATAGGTACAGGTTTGGATACCTATTGCATATTGTATGCATTTATGATGGTTCTCACATAATTGAGTGCTTGTTTTGTGAAATTAAGGTATTGATATTTGGATTGTGAATGGATGTGTTTGATTTGTGATTGTGGAGGAGGAAAAAAATTGTAAAATGTGCCACATAATGGATATACGTCAAGACTAGGTACACACTAGTTTGATTATGAAATATGATTGTGATATGATATAGACCAATCCTATTTGATGCTTAGCTCCTAGTCGAGTCCTTATTTGATATGTATAATATAAATATGATTATGACTTTCGACATATTGAGTGAGGGCTGGTTTGTTAGGGATGCCTGGCTTCCTGCAACCTTTTTAGACAAAGAAAGCCTTACAATTATATAAGTATAGGTATATGGTTGGACCGTTAGTGATGCTTAACTTTATGTAGCCATTCAAGGTATAATATTGTGAAGATTTGGCCTTAGAGACTAAGGTCTTACAAATATTCCTTCTCCACGATTTATTTTGTATTGTATGTGATGTTTCATGCAACATATATGTGTTTTTATACTAATATAAATTGTATATTATGTGAGCATGTTATTGGGTATCGTGGGGGGATATGGATTTACTTAGTGAGGGCTGACTCCCCTCAACTCTATTTTTCATGTCAACTACCACTAGCTTCACAGCAGTGACTCTGAAGAGTGTCGACTGCAACTTATCTACTTCTATGTATGTTTTTCAATTGTTCTGCAACGATATGATTTAGTACGTTGAAAATTTTTCTTCTGATACATGCTAAAATTATTGTACTTTATTAAATTTATACTTAAGTGTGCCTATGTTGTTATTTATTATTTTTAGATTTTACATCTATTACTATCACTTGTAGTTAGGTTAGCTTCTACTTTTGAGTTTTATATTCCAGTTATGTGCCCATTTGGGTTGTGACAATCTTAAATGTTTATAGCCACCTAAAAGTTAGTTGAATCCCTATTACTTACGATAAATGTGAAAGATACCGGGTCTTTCTAACTATATCTATTTGGTAGCGTAATAATATATCTCGCTCTATTTGTGGCTATACTTTATTGATAATCTTCTATTAACATTAGTTTATTTTTAAACTAGAATTTTTAGTATTTTTCAAGTCTGCTCCAGATTTTCCTAGTTCTACTTGTACTTCCTTTATATCACCCTCTACTAATCCTAGCACATTCTCTTTATATATATATTTTTAACATATGTTTCTCATCAATTATTGAATCCTTACTAATTACCATCTTCTTTGATGCTAGATTCAAAACTTATACCCCTTCAAAACTTTAGAGTTAAGTGATTTCCATATGGATTTACCTTACTTCATGTCCATACTTCCTTTGCCTCTCTCTTATCTAGTAATTTTCATAGTGATCTGTTGATGAGGTAACACACTATACTCATATTTTTAGCGTAAAAATTTTTAGGGATCACTACTCTCAGCCTTAAATACCTAATATTTTTAATTATATATATGTTCATTCTTTTGAAAATGTTGCTCTGCTATGGTGTTTCAAAAATATGTAGTGCCTCTGTATCCCATGCTTCTTACAAAATTTTTTAAATTGTGAGCCTCCGTACTTAGTATCATTGTCTAATCTTAAGTACTTAATTTTTTTCCTCTCTAATTCTTCACCTTAAATTTCCATATTTGTAAATTTGCAAAGACCTTGAATTTTACTTTGTGAAGTATAACCCATAGTTTTTTTTTTCAAAAAATTAACAATTAATGTTACAAAATATTGAGAGCTCCCTAATGATGACTCTCTAGTAAGACCTTAAATGTCATTATGCATATAGATTACAATTCCTTTGGTTTTATATTTGCACATCGTGAATGTCAGCTTAAAATGTTTATCAAGTATATAAAATATGTAGAAACATCTTCCTCCAATTTGCTACATATCAAACATCATAATACCCTAACAATATTATCAAATGTATTGATCTTATCCTATTTTGCTGATTTTGCAAGTTTCATCATCCCCCAACTGAACAATGTCAAAGCTGTGTGATGCATATGACATAAACCAATCCTTGTTTGGTGTTATATGATGTGAGCATCTTCTATCTAGAATCTTTAAATCATGAAGTTAACTAGTTAAAACATAGATTATATCTCCATCACTACAATTCGATTCCTTACTTTACAATATATTAGCAGATCTTAACCAATCATCATACTTTCTTTCATCATCTTACCTTTTCTTATTTGGATTGTAACTCCTAATATGTCTTGTTTGCTCAAACTTTAGCCACAAATTGTCTCCCTTGGATTTAGATTTAGAACTCCTCTTGGACAAGCCATCCTTATTATACTTCCTCCAACAGCCATAGTTTCCCTTCACATATAACTCTTCACCTTAAGACATTTAACCAATATTGAGTCTTTAGTGGTTGTGAGCTAATAATGTAATAGTGATGTCCTCCAAACTAACTATTTCCTTACTCAATATGATTTTAGTCAATAGATATTCATAGAAAAGAGGTAAAGAACAAAGTAAACATTGCTTTATCGTTGTTTTCAATAATAACCTAGAGCTTCAACAAATCGCTAATTATTTTGTTGGATTCATTAATATGTTTCTTCAAATATGTTCCTCCATATATCTTCTATATGTACAGTTTCTTCTCCAAATACAAATCATTTCTGAGAGACTTTGACATATAGCAATTCTTCAGTTTCTTACATATCGCTAGAGGGATGCAATCTCCATAATATGGTAGTCTATTAGAAAAATTCATAATGTTCCAACTTCTTGTGATCTAATCGAGCATCTATATCTGCTAATTTATTCTCTCACAAACCCTTCAACATGCCTTATGCTCCAATAAATCCTTCAATTTTTATTATCAAAGTTTGAAGGTCTCAATTCACTTGAACTTTCTCAGGTCAAACTTTACAATCAAAATAATTGTTGACACAATGATGCTCAGATACCACTTATTAAAAAAATAAAAAGTAATAATAGAGAATAATGAATGAACAAAAACAAGAATACATGAAATTTTTTAACAAAGTTCGACTAATTGGGATTGCCTACATCTGTGGGAATTAAGAGTAGTTGATTCACTATTGAATAATATGATGATGGTTACAACAAACTAAGTTTACAACATATATTTATACATGTAAATCCTAACTAGAATAGTTTTAATCAAATAGCCCACTTATCCAACCTAACATAATTTAACCATTACATTAGTAAATCGTAGAATTCCTTTAGAGTTAAAAACTATCAAAAGCACATTTCCAAGTAGCATTTACTTTTGTAGACACTGTCTTGTTCGGATATAAATCTTATTGTCTCTTTGTAAAGCATGACATTAGCTTTGGCACGTAATCATAGATCCTTCTATTTCTCTACACATTAAGACATGACCTAAGATACTATGTCTCCAGCTTGTAGATCTTACTAACTTTTTCATGTATAAGACATGGTTATGTCCTAGATTGTGAGTTCCTTTAAAATACCTCTATTACACCAACACACTCATGTGTTCATCCCATACCTTCATCTCTAAATTCCATAAAGGATATGCCCTGAGTCATGCTCATGTCCCAAGTTGTATTTACTTAAAAACATGCTCATTTTAAACTTGAAACCCCAAAATTACACATTTGTGTATATGAATTATACACAACAAAAGAAATAGAATGACGTTTTAAGGACATTTATTACTTCATATGATCATAGTTTCATTTCTATTAAACCATTTTACGTGTTCAACTTTAATTATCTTTTCTCTTTTAAGTTCAAACCATACTTTTTAAGTAGAGTTATTACATCTTATGATAATAGATTTATTTCTGTTAAACCCATTTTACCTATTTAACTTTGATCATCTTTTCTCTTATAGGTTCAAACCATATTTCGTTTTCAAAATATCAGCTTAAATACAATATAGATATGTATACTTCCCCTTGTGTTAGAAAGTGAACATTCATCAAAATTAAAGAATATTTATTTCATCGTCAAAAGACAAAGTTGCGAAATAATAGACATATAGGCCATGTTTGGCAATCAGCAAATTACATTAGTTGTTAATTGATTTCATCAGCGGTTAGCTGACAGTGGATTGATATAGCTGATTTGACCAGCAGATAACATCAACTATTTATTTAAAGATGTTTAGTAAAATTAACTATTTAGTATTAGTTATTTATGTGTAAAATAACTTATAAGGGCGTAACTTAAAAAAATATTTATAAGGACATGAGAATTATATCTTAGTATTTCTTTGAATATTCTCATAAGAATTTATGATAAAAAAAAAGTCAACAGCATCATTTCAAAGTTAAAGGAAGATGTATATAATGAAATAACTCTTTGTATATTCCGACTCAAATTTGATATTAATTCAACTTCAAAAATTAAAATTAAATATATTAAATTTAAATAATAAACTCATCTTTATCTCTATCTCTTTGAGTAATTTCTAATAACTTTTTGATATAATAATCTTTTAGTCTCTTAATTTCTCAACCGCTCATAAGAACTTTTTCAAAATTAGCGGATTGGGTTCAATCCGCCAATTTAATAAGCTAATTATCAAACATGATTATTAGTGATTTGACATAGTCAAACAGCTAAAACCTTTTAATCTATCAAAAAATAGCTGATAAGTCATTTATCAAACAAGTCCATAGTATTGTATTCTATCTGGCTTGGATTTTCAAGTCTTTTTGCAGCACTTTAGTTCCCTGAGGTCTTTCCATCTTATTAACCAAAGAACAAGGAATAGAACATATATATGCTTTAATCGATGTTACACGGCAAGCGTATGTCCGTACTCAATGTATAATTGAGGAGTGCATCATTGCTTTTTATATATCATAAAAAAAGTGTGTCATTGCTTTGTATATATTTATAAAGATGCAAGTCCCTATCGTACCTTGAATAAACTATTTATTAAGTGATCCGGCAAACGCCTAACTACTTTGTTTTGTTCACGTGCCAACTGTTTTGTTCACGTGCCAACTTACCGCCTACCCTGTTTTCTGCCATGTGATCGATCCTCTTCTTCTTCTTCTTCTTCTTCTTCTTATTCAGCGTATTATCATACAAAACATCATTAGCTTAATTTTGCGTTTTCTTAAGACGTGACGAATGCCTAACCCTTGTGGATCAGATCTACCTGGGAATCTGAGATTGAATATTTTCATTTTGTCTAAATATATTTAAAGGTTTGGTCAAGTTTTAATGTTTTCAAATATAATGCATTAGGCCAATATTGGTTTCATTCTATATCTTTTATTAACTAAGAGTTAGAATACGTTAACGTTATGATAGTTCTGATTTATAGTCTTAACAGTCTGTTTGGTTAGCGTCTTCAACAGATTGGGACGGGACAAGACAAAACAGGACAGGACAGAACATGACAAGAATTGAAGACAGTGAGATATTTGGTTGCGGTGGACAGAACAGAGATTTTTATCTTCGTCCTTAGTACAAAAATGTAGAAAGTAACTTTTCCTGACGTAGTAGGAAGTGACATCCAACTGTTCCTACCCCTAAATCTTTTTCTTATCGATACTGTTGCGATATTGACTGGTTGCTAGCTCCATTGGTTATTTTTTGTATTAGAGAGGTAATTGACTCCAGACGTTAGCCATTAATTAGCCAAACTCGGTATCTTCCACTTTATTAGCAATTTCTTTTAACTATTCTCAAATAAAATTTATTCAAACTCCAAGGACACAGCTTAGCCTTCATGTGTTTAATTTGATTTAATATGCAGTGAGATCATTCAACACGGCGGGATATATGAGCCAGTGAATGGATTAAGAGTAAGAGTAGCAAAATGTAAACAATGTCCAAGGACTTGGTTGAGTTTTTACGTAAACATTTTGATAAAGTCTAACCTTTTACTAGTCAAATTACAAATGGAAAGGGCGCAAAATTACTTTTAAAGGAAGCAGGAAGGTCTCTCGTGGATCTTCAATATAATATAAGAATAATGTATTAATTACTAGTTTGGGGTTTGAAGTTTGAAATCTCGAAATGTGGGTAAGGTGTTATTAAAAGAACGTTAATTCCTAACAAGGAAATCATCATGTCAACAATAACTATTTCATCTAGAGCATTGCGTTCCCAAATACTTGAGGATCTTCTCGCGTTATGTCAAAACAATCTTTACAGTTTCTTTAAATAGCAACAAGCTGAAGAAATTTTTACATACCCCTTCTGAATTGCTTTATTGATTGTAGGGCCAATGAGATAAACGTGATTATATATATATTATATTATAAATTACATAGTTCCTACTTCCCAGTAATAACTCAACTCACGAAAATAAAGTGATTGGCTATTAGAAACTTCTGTTCATGAACTACCAGTGAAATCCACATTCGCATAAATTAGAGTCTACTTTAAATGCACTGGAATTGGACATTTTAGGAAGTGATACAAGTAAAAGCTGTTACTCCATTCAGTTGAGCCTAAACCCAATAGCCAATTCTGTATGCCTACAAGAGAAGGTGAATGAATATGCAAAATAATCCCTTGTTACCAAAAATATAATTGCATTTGTGCCTTCTACAAAATTGCATACCGATAAATAAATGCAAATATATTCCAAGTTTGTCCTGTGAACGGTAACCAAAAGAGCACCGTTTTACTTGGTGCTTGTGGTTGTGACAAGAACAGCCAACTTCCATTCAAAACACGTTCACCAACTAGCCAACTAGCCGTCCTATTTTCCATGACAATCACAAAAGTACTAAATCTTTCAAACCAGTAGTCTTTCAATTGCGTATGTGTGTTTAATCGGTAAGATTGTTTATAAAGACAAACCTCTTAACAAACATGGCAAATATGAGAAACACGCAAGAGCCATCCTCAAAATTGAATCTACTTTTTTTCCATCATTGAGTACCCATACTGGAAACGTAAAGACGGTTTCAGGCCTTGAGATGGGTTGTTTTAGCAAGCTACAGATTATCTGAGAAGTTGAAGAGTAGAAAGATATAGGCATAGGTTTTTAAAGCAAATGGGATTTTCTCAACACGTTGGCAAGTATCAACTTGGCCGGACTATAGGGGAAGGAACGTTCGCTAAGGTAAAGCTTGCTGTTGATACCACCAATGGCCATTACGTCGCAATCAAGATCATTGACAAACACATGGTTGTAGAAAGCAATCTCAAGTCTCAGGTGAATCTATGAATCGTTCTGTCTGCACCTTCCTCGTTTCTTTTGTTTGCAAGTAATTTTTATCAACGCACATCTTCTTCCCTTTCTAACACTTTTAGATACTGGTTCAGGTGCAAAGGGAGATTAGAACTATGAAACTTCTGCATCACCCCAACATCGTTCGGATACATGAGGTATATCTGTCAGATTTTCTATTGGTTCTGTTTACAAATGGCATATAAGATCTTCTCTCAGAGCAGCTCTGGAAAAAGTCTCTATCTCAATTAACTACACTGCCTTGATGCTGAAATTGGAATTCCAGGTTCTTGGCACGAAAACTAGAATATACATAGTAATGGAATACGTAGCGGGCGGACAACTTTCTGACAAATTGGTCAGCAGTAAATTTTGTGCCCTTAGAGCAATCCGAAAATGGTGTTTTCAACAATCTCCCTCTGTCAAGTGATATTTCTGATTCTGTTTAATTTCTGATATCCAGTCGTATGCGAAGAAACTAGGTGAGTCTGAGGCAAGAAAGCTTTTCCAGCAATTGATTGATGCAGTGGACTATTGTCACAACAGAGGGGTTTATCACAGAGACCTGAAGGTTAATAATCCCTTGTACGCTTTGTAACATTTTCCCTTCCTTCAATGGCCTTGTGCAAACTAATCAGGACCTCCGTTTTGCAGCCAGAAAACCTGCTGTTGGATAATAATGGAAAGGTCAAAGTTTCTGACTTTGGATTAAGTGCATTGCGCAAGGTATACTCCATAGATAAAATTATCAATTACTTCTTCCATTGAGTTCCTTTCTTTCTTCTCCGAACTAAGTGGTCGGTCCCTGCAATTCTGACTGACAGCCTGGTGGCATATTAACCACTGCTTGTGGTTCCCCATGCTATGTGGCACCTGAGGTAAGACAAAATTTCTCAGCGTTTTACCCTCATTTGAAGAAACTCAATTCAAACTTATGACAAAAGTAAAATATTTGGTGATAGCTGAAGAAAATTTTCAAACTTGAACCAATGCCTTAGCTGCTGGTTGATTTTCTATTGAACAGCTTCTCTCAAATGGGGGTTATGATGGAGCATCGGCAGATGTTTGGTCCTGTGGAGTAATCCTTTTTGAGCTACTTGCAGGTTATCTACCATTCGATGACCGTAACCTCATGATGTTGTACAGAAAGGTTGGTTGTTGTGATACTGGAACTCAGATATAAGTCAACTAATTTGAAGGATAATTGCTTACGTCTATGAAATTGTCCATGTGAAAAAGATATCCAGAGCAGAATACGCATGCCCCAAATGGTTTACAGAGAATCAGAAGAAACTGATCTCAAGAATGCTCGATCCAAATCCTACAAGGGTATGAATATTTATGCATTTCGGTTCTGAAATTCAAGAACTGGATGAACAACAGAAGGAAAGGATACTGATGAACTCCTTTACTCATTACAGCGGATCAAGATACCCGAGATCATTGAACATAGCTGGTTTAAGACAGAATATTTCGCTTCTTGTGCGTATGAATGCGATGAGAAAATCAGCTTGGATGATGTTAAGGCTGCTTTTGATTCAGTTGAGGTAAATGCTTATAGATAGTGTAGAGATACCAGTTCTCCATTTTACTTAATGTCACAAAATTATCCGCAGGAAAATGCAGAAGAGGCAAAGAATCCCAAATCTTCAAGTTTCATAAATGCTTTTAAGTTGATAGCTATGTCACATGACCTTGATTTATCAGGTCTATTTGAAGATCAGGCATGTATTTGGACATAACCCCTCAATAGGCTTGCATGCTAAGACTATCACTGTGTAACAAACTCTAGCCTTATGCAGGCAGACACTAAAAAGACAACAAGGATAGGGTCCAAGTTTACAGTTGGTGAGACCATAAAGAAAATAGAAGTCGCTGCAATGGACGCAAGTCTCTCAGTTGAAAGGAGGAAAAATTTCACGGTAAATTTGGCTAGATTATGATACGAGTGTCTGTTGTCAAGGAAACTGACGCCTATGGTATACCGTGGCAGATGAAAATGCATCAAAAAGAAAAGATGACTAGATGTACCAGGTCATGTTATGACCTGTCAGCAGAGGTAATCCATTACCAAAAACAATCCTGGAATACATCACAAAGGCCCATTGTCTCAGAAGTCTGATCATTATTTGTCAAAATTTTAGGTGATTGAAGTTGCTCCTGCTAATTGTGTGGTCGAAATATCAAAATCTGCAGGAGAGCTAAGAGTTTACAAGGAGGTAAATGATCCTTTCTATAAGTTAGTAATGTCACTGCTGGGTTGCGGATTATATAATCTGATGTGTAACTTGTGGTGATATGATCTTTCATTGATAAATAGTTCTGCAGAAGTTTATCTAGTTTGCTTAAAGAGAAATCAGTTGTGTCATTAGAAACACAGGAGTCAGAAGAAGCAAGCATCAGTAGCAAGAATATTGAAGAAACTGTAAGGTATTGTCGAGCTTCAGAATCTAATAGTACTGTAATACATCTTGTTACATCTAGCTTACTAAAGAGAGAAGATTTAATTGTGTAGCTCTGAAAGGGAAAATGATACTCGATGATTATTAACTGCGCCTGCCTTCTCTTTGCCAGTCTCCACAGCATTGTCCCTCAGGAAGGCTATGACTTGTAACTCTCAAGTTTGGAAACAGAGTCGAGTTTTGATGAGACTAGTGTTTGTAAAGACTCTTTTTTTCGTGCTTTTCCTTTTATATTTTTCTTTGAAATTGTAATACTCAGGCCAAAATTGTATGTAGAGGTTAGATCAAATAACAAAGAAAGGAATTATCAGGTGCCTTTAGTTGTCCAGTTCCAGCAGTTTCTGACTCGATACATGCCAGTGAAAAGCATTGGCCATGAAGGCAAAAAGCTATTTCATAAGCAATCCAAATGAGATTCTAATCTAATTTTCAACTGCGCTAGTAATACTGTTTTCCACGAGTTTTATCGTTTAATTACTTGCAAAGCACATAATGACTATTGACAGTTCCTGAAGAACCATCATCCACGCCCTTTTCTTACAGCTGTGAAGAGCGATTCTAAAGCATTACCGGGGAGCACCATTTCAGATTGTTGAAAGCACCGCAGATTGTTCTCTAACTTGCTGATCAGTTCGATTCACGCGTTATCACAGCAGGCTAGAAACTAAGTAAATGTGACAGAAATAGCCTTGCACCACAAAACATTAAAAAGAACGAGCTATAATCTCCAACTAGTAAGATAACGTTTGATGATCTTGATGTATTAATTGATTCTACTGAACTGCAGTCCTGAATTGCAACATATAAATGACTTTAACGTATTCATTTTCATGATTGGTATATCATAATTTCTTAAACCAGAGAAAAAGGAACATTTAGCGTTTCCAAAACACATCTTTTATAAGAGAGAGTTTGATCTTCTTAATCATGTCTGACGTTCGGGTGATTGTATTGACAAAAAATATAACTTGTAGCTCTACTGTTTGCCATGCCTTACGTCTTTAACAGTCTTTGAAAGTCGTGGACAATTTGCCATGGTCTTTAGACGTTTAATTTCCATTTTTACATTGTCATAGGTTTTTATTGCTGCACTAGGTGACTTGTTTATTTTCGATTCTCTTTTTGCGTTGTATATAAAGGGTTTTCCCTTTTTGATGACTTTGTAATTTTTCTTTTCTTTAATTATTTTAATTTTCATTTTCAAAAAAAATTTCTTAGAGAAATAATTTAATTTTGATACGTATATATAGATAAACAAAGGGAAGATTATTACATGCATAAGAATTACTTTCTAAATTACATGACATTTAATTCAATCTAATCTTGCCTTTGTATATTATGAGAATTTGTATTCATTCAATAGAGGTTTTTTATGCTTTGCGTGACTAAAGAGATGATTGGCATCGCTATGGGCTGTCATCATCATGTCTTAAACAACCCTTATCCAAGCCAAGTACAATCAACACAATTTACAATCCTCTTTCACTCTTGTCTTTGGTTCTTCTAACTAAGTCGGTCCCACGTGCGCCCCAGTTTCGTTGACTCTTCTATGAGGCAATGGCATGCCTGTATGTCAAACCTACTGCTACCTACGGATTAAACATGCTCTCTCTCATTTCTCAATTTGACATTATACTTGAAAAGACCTAAATCGAGCTTCATCTTTCAAGCCACGTTTTAAGATTTTGGGGCAATTTTGTAATCTCGTGGAACTGAGCGGCTTGACCGGTTGTACCAAAATGTGCTTGCCTGCCTGTCAATTCTCTTCTATATTTTTAAGGACTTACACCTGAGGACCTGAGGTCAAAACTCTCCTGAAATCCGAAACATGATAAGTGAATTATAATTTAACTAGTCTTTATCCAAACAATTATAGGCATATTCTTCAACATCCTATCAAATTTATAAAAATAAAAAATTGAACATTATATTATTGTAAATTTGAAATAATTATTATATATTTTTAGTGATGCAATCTAGTCGGGTCGGCCGCGTTGGGCCTGGACTCGGTCACAACGACCCATGGGCCGATCGGTCCACTCATCAAAGGTGTCAA
>JAOQMQ010000195.1:13914885-13931282 GCA_027563845.1 Erythroxylum subrotundum | reverse complement strand
TATATTTTCCTTCTAATGGTAATAAAACGAACTCAATCTGACATCTAGGTTAAGGGTTATGGCATTCGGCCCAAGAGGGGTTTAAGATGAGTTTATGTCTCAGTCCGTTGGGCTCCGAAAACGGGGTCCAACATTTCAGCTCTACTCCATGCAACCTCTTGCATCTTACTATCATGATATTGACAAATGTCAATAAATTTAATCATCTATATGATATTAACATATCTCTAAAACTTTAACACCAAATCCCTGACAAGTATTAACAAAAAAATTGCATAATGGACATACACTTTTCTATCTAATTATGCCATAAATCAGAATGTATTTATACGAAAAGAAGAAGATATGTACAGTCTAGTGATTTCGAGCCCAAAATCTCTTAACCCAAAGAGGCTAAAGGTATGCTCACCACTTCCCAATACCCTAAATCCAAAAAACAAACTCAATCAACAAACTCTCTAATAGTTTCCACCCAAAAGAACTAAAGTCTAACAATTCTGACAACTAACACAAATAAACAACCCAATTCCAGAAGCACTTTCAATCAAATAGAAGTTTATATGGTGCCTGAAATTGGTTACTCTCTGTTGTGCTAAAAAGAAATTCAGTTCTTTTAGTATCAACTATACTAAAAAAAATTCCTCTTAAAACAACAAGTAATTGAATATATCTCGTGACTATCAAATGAGATTAGGACATTAATCATGAATTTGGTTACTCTAACGATTTTATTCGAAATAATAACACTCACTACTTTTCGAAAAAGATTACTCTAATTTTTCTAGTGGGCTATGATCCTTTTAAAATTTAGTTGATCTTGAGTTTGCTTAACAAACCAATTAAACTTAAATTAGATAGGTAACAACTTTATTGATCACATCTCATATGACTCCTAGATCCATTAGGTGACAACTCTTGCTAAAACATATCGTATATATTATTCTTAACCATACCTCTAAATTCACATGATCATGAGTTTGTTTTAACCAAATCACACAAATTTAGTTAAATAGAACTAACTATCATAAGACTAAACATATTCAGGTTAAAGCGGCCTTGAGTTCATCTCATCAAACAAAAAATTACATGTAATCACATATATAAAACATGCAATTTAACATGCATCCAATATATATACATATATATATACATATATATATACATATATATATATATATATATATACACATATATGTATATCTATCTTATACACTCATAATCAAATTATATGTATAAACATCAAGCTTAATTTGATTCTAGTTATTGATCTTCATAATCTAAATTAATATTTCCAACTTCTTAAAAAATTAAATTAGATTAAACTCATTAATTCCTACATAAATTAAATTCCTATTCCAAATATAAATTTATTTTGATTTGAAAACAATTTTCAAATCTAATTGGAAACTATTTTCGATTATCTTGAATATTTTAATAAAATTTAATTGAAAACAATTTTCAATAAATACTCTTATTACTTATTATAATCTACTTTGGAATACATTATTCCAATGTCCAAACACTCCATATTCAAGGGCTAGGATACTTTTATCTTTATTGTCAAACAACTTGATTCTAGGTTTTAGGATAAGCTTATCCTAATTCCCAGATGTAGGATAACCTTATGCGTATATCCGAACATGCCTAATCTTAAGTATGTTTCCAAACATGCTCCTTCTTTAAGTTAAGAAACCATAGCTTCCAAGACACTAAGCCACCGCCACCTAAAGCCACCAACTGTCGTCATCGCCATTGTTATAGTTGTAGTTGGAGAACATTACTGCCAGCCGCGAGCTGCAGATTATACCACCAATTCCTTTCGCTGCTAGGGACAATTGCCTCGTCGCACCTCACAACTAGCCTTCTCCAACTACATCCCACGCCATCATCGATCAACAAGTCCTTTAGTCATACTAGTTGTCCAGATTTTTTCCTATAGAAGTCTCCTATTGCCACCTGTGGACATGCCCTACGCCAGCTCCAATAGCAGCTCACTGCCAGCAAACTTCATGCATGTGTTGCTATCAGTGTCCAACTAAAGTTCAAGCCACAACAAGGTTCTAGCCGACTGCTCTTTATATGCTCCTTACATACGACAACCACAAAAACAAAAGAAAAACACCAAAACATAACCACCCTAAAAACACCTATATATACCTTTTCTATAGATGCAACAGATAAGTCGTGCCACTTCCAAGATTTTTACAAACTCAAACAAAAGAACTATTTGTTCATCAAGTCACCATTAATCATCAAAAACCAATGTGGGTGTTTTTAAGACTAACTGGGGTAAGTGCAAGTGATGTGAGTAGGAGCAAGGACCACCATAGAGATGGCGTGCGTGATGGAGGCGAGCTTGTCATTCCAATTGGACCTATGTCCATAGCTAGGACCGAGAGACTCAAAGAGGCTTTCTATACGTATGTGGGCCAATTTGTGGAGAGGATGGAGTACACCAAGCCTATTAGAGGAGAGCTATTTGAATCAAAGGCCAAATTGATTCATTTATCTCAAATCCTTAGATTGGACTCACTTAAGACTTAAAGACCATTATATTGGGTTGTGCATCATCACTTAAGCCCAAGAGGAGAGGCACGCCTATGATCAGACTTGGGAGCGCGTTGAACTAGGTCTAGGCGTGTTTTTATTATTCTATTTTAGACTTGTTTTAAGTTATATTTAGTTTGGGATTTCATGTATTATTTAGCCCAAGTCTTTTATTATTTGACCTAGGTATAAATACCCCCTTTAGGGTAAGGGAAAGACAACTTTGATCATATTATTTCTTATGTGTTGCCGACCATATTGAGAGGAGAAACCCCTCTTGTTCTTTTCAACTTAGGAATTAAACATCACTTATCAACAAAATCATATTGTGGCGTGATTTTGATCCTAAACAACTTTCTTGGTTTGTTCTTTACCCGTTATCTAGGTTGCTTGAGACAAGTTCTTCGAATCTACCCTCCTCTTGTTTCTTTGAATTCAAACTTTTCAATCCTTCAATTCTGTGGTTTTCCATCAAAGCTGACGCTTCCATCATCATATTAAGGAGTTTCGAAGAATCCCTCTTTGCTCCTTCTGTGTGTGCGCATTATTTTGGTATGGAGCAGAATTCTTATTCAACTCCATCAGAATTCAAGAAACTACCTCCCATCATCATCCAATTATCGTCGGTTCATCAATTCAAGTGTGAATTAAATTTTAGCCTAGGGTTTCAATCTTTCTTCTTGTTTTTATTTTGGTTGGGGTTTTCAATTATTCTTCCCGATTCTTTTGTTTAAACTTTTAGCCTATATTTTAAAAAAAGTCCAAAAAAATCTTTAAAAAAGTCCAAAAAATCCCAAAATTTTGAAAAAAGTCCAAAAAATTCGAAAAAAGTATAGAAACACTACAAAAAAAAATTATGTTGTCATACTCGTACTTGCTTATTGGTTCATTTTGAATCATCCGTGGTAATCAATTTCAAATTTTTCTAAAAATTGCTAGCTAGTTGCATATTACTGGTTTTGAATTGTTGATTGATTGTGATTAGTTGGGCGTTGTTTATTCTTGCTAGTTGGTTCAAAATTTTCACAACCTTCCAAGTGGTAATTTGAATTTCAGAGGGGATTGAGTGGTAAAAGGCAAGAGTGTGTGAGCTTATTTGAGGGAGTCATCGTTGTGACTTAAACATGAGGAGAGTGACATCATTTGAGGGAAACTTGTGAGGGAGTGTGTGAGGTTATTTATTACTAACCTTGTTTTGCAGGTCTATCATTTTATCTATAATGTCACAGGGAGGTAGTAATGATCACAATCAAAGGGGAGATGCAAATATCGCTATCACTTTGAGAGCCATGCAACAACAATTTGAGAGGTTCAATCTAGCCTTAACTGAGATTAGGGGATAGATGGATGAGCTCAGATAAGGGAGATGTGAGGAACCTTAGAGGAGGCGTGTAGGTGTACGCCAGCAGCAACCACCACCTCGGTATGAGCCAGAGGATGATGACTTTGAGGAGGAAGAGGAATTTGAGGTACGCAGACCTAAGAAAGCTTAGAGAGTTGAGACATTTAATAGGAGAGATGGAGACCTTAAATCTATTAAGATGTAAATCCCAGCCTTCAAGGGAAGGAATGATGTGGAGGCTTACCTAGAGTGGGAAAGGAAGGTGGACTTGGTTTTTGAGTGCCACAATTTTTCTGAAGATAAAACGGTAAAGTTAGCCGCTATAAATTTACAGATTATGTACTAATATGGTGGGATCAGTTGGTGACATCCAGGAGGAGAAATGGAGCGATGTCAATTACTACTTGGGACGATATAAAGGCATGCATAAGGAAGCGATTTATGCCTTCTTATTATTATAGGGAGATGCACTAGAAACTTTAGGGACTCACTCAGGGGTCTAAATCAGTGGAGGACTACCATAAGGAGACGGAGGTGGCTATGATTCGAGCCAACATAAAGGAGGACCTAGAGGCTACCATGGCCAGATTTTTTAATGGACTCAATATGGAGACAGCCAACGTTACGGAGTTACAGCACTAAGAGATTGAGGACATGGTGAACATGGCTTTGAAGGTGTAGAGACAACTCAAAGCTAGAATGACAGCGAGGAGTGGAGCAAGAGCTGGCTACTCATGGAACTCCAAATGGCCTAGAAAGGAGGAGAAGTCCAAAGATAAAGAAGTGGACTTCAAGGAAGCACCTAAGAAGCCAATTGGGGGATTTGCACAGGAAGGTACTTCCAACACCCAAGCTACTTCTAGTAAACATTCATCTATAAAATGTTTTAAATGCTTGAGTACTGGCAATATTGCATCTCAATGTTCGAATAAGAAAGTCATGATTATGAGGGATAATGGGATGATTGATTCGGAGGATAGTGGTAGTGAATCTGAACTTGTTGTTAATAATGATTTTGAGGATGATAGTTGCTTTGAGAGAGCTGTTATAGGGGAAGCACTAGTAGTTAGGAGGGTACTAAATATTAGGGCCACAGATGAGGTTGTAGATCAGAGAGAGAATCTTTTCCATTTGATTATTGATGGGGGTAGTTGCACTAATACAGCTAGTTGGACTATGGTACAACAATTGGGTTTGGCATGTAGGAAACATCCAGAGCCATACAATTTATAGTGGTTCATTGATAGTGTTGGTGTGAAGGTGACTAGGCAGGTTGTAGTGCCATTTTCAGTAGGGAGATATGAAGATGAGGTGTTGTGTGATGTAGTACCAATGGAGGTTAGTCATATGTTACTTGGGAGGCCTTAGCAGTTTGACAGGAGGGTAGCATATGATGGGTATACCAGTAGGTACTCCTTTAAGGTTAAGGGTAGGAATTTCATTATACTACCTTTATCACCTCATGAATTGTACCTGGACCAGATAAAAGCAAGTGAAAGTGAGGAGGGTTCGAGTAGTGAGAACAAAAAAACTGAAGAGAGAAAAGAGGCCTAAAAGAAAATTGAGTTTGGTCCAATGGTGAGTGACTGCACAAGTGAGGAAAAGAAAATGGGATGTGCAAGAGAGAAGAGCTTAGAAAGATAAAAGAAAAGAGAAAAGTGAGCTTGTTTGCTAAGGGAAAAGAGAGTAACTGGAGAGAAAATAACACTAGTAGTAGTGAGATACAGAGAGTGTTTAGTTTCTGACACTAACCCTCTTGATACTTTGCTTAGTGTTTTTGTTTCTCTTTTGCAAGATTATTCAGATGTCTTTCCTAAGGAGATGCCTAAGCAACTGCCACCCTTAAGAGGCATCAAACATCAGTTTGATTTTATGCCCAGAGCTCAAATTCTAAAACATCCAGCTTTTAGGAGTAATCCTAAGGAGACAAAGGAGCTTCAAAAACAGGTGGATGAGTTGCTGGTGCCTAAGAAAGATGGAACCTAGAGGATGTGTGTGGACTGCAGAGCTATTAACAAAATCGCTGTAAAATATCGCCACCCTATCCCTAGGTTATATGATATGCTTGATGAATTACATGGTGTATCTTTACAAAAATTGACTTGAAAAGTGGATACCGCCAAATTAGAATGAAACTAGGAGATGAATGAAAAACTGCTTTCAAAACTAAAT
This sequence comes from Erythroxylum subrotundum, assembly GCA_027563845.1. Lineage (NCBI taxonomy): Eukaryota > Viridiplantae > Streptophyta > Magnoliopsida > Malpighiales > Erythroxylaceae > Erythroxylum > Erythroxylum subrotundum. The sequence goes on along the minus strand of JAOQMQ010000195.1, from coordinate 13,925,221 downwards.
ATGGGTTGTATGATTGGTTAGTCATGCCATTTGGTTTAACTAATGCACCCAACACTTTTATAAGGTTGATGAATCATGTCTTGCGTGCATTTCTTGAAAATTTTGTGGTTGTTTACATTGATGACATCTTGATATATAACACTAATCTTGATGAGCATGTCAAGCATATGAAGTGTTTCTTGGATGTGATGAGACAAGAGAAACTGTATACGAAGCAAGCCAACAAGGGGTAAAAGTTGGTGACTTTTAAACCTGGTGATTGGGTTTGGGTGCATCTGAGGAAGGAGAGGTTTTCTACCTAGTGGAAATCCAAGTTGGATCTTAGAGGTGATGGTCCATTCCAAGTGTTGGAGAAGATAAATGACAACACCTACAAGATTGACTTGCCAGGTGAGTATTATGTTTCTGCAACTTTTAATATTATTGATCTTTCTCCTTTTGATATGAATTCAAATTGGAGGAAAAATCTTCTTGATGAGGGAGGGACTAATATGAGCAGGAGTAAGGACCACCATAGAGATGGAGTGCATGATGGGGGCAAGCTTGTCATTCCAGTTGGACTTATGTCCAAATTTAAGACCGAGAGACTCAAAGAGGCTCTCTATATGTATGTGGGCCAATTTGTGGAGAGGATGGAGTGCGCCAAGCCTATTAGAGGAGAGCTATCTAAATCACAACCCAAATTTATTCATTTATCTCAAATCCTTGGATTGGACACACTTGGACTTGAAGACTATTGTATTGGGCTATGCATCATCACTTAAGCCCAAGAGGAGAGGCGTACCTATGATCAGACTTGGGAGCACGTTGGACCAGGCCTAGGCGTGTTTTTATTATTCTATTTTAGACTTGTTTTAAGTTATATTTATTTTGGGCTTCTATGTATTATTTAGCCCAAGTCTTTTATTATTTGACCTAGGTATAAAGACTCTCTTTAGGGTTAGGGAAAGACAACTTTGATCATATTATTTCTTATGTGCCGTCGGCCATATTGAGAGGGGAAACCCCTCTTGTTCTTTTCAATTTAGGAATTAAACATCACGTATCAACCGAATCAAATTGTGGCGTGATTTTGATCCTAAACAACTTTCTTAGTTTGTTCTTTAACCGTTATCTAGGTTGCTCGAGACAAGTTCTTCGTGAGGTCTAGTAGATAAATTTGAAACCCTGCGTATCGAATTTAATTTTGGTTAATTCGAATCTACCCTCTATTTGTTTCTTTGAATTCGAACTTTTCAATCCTTCAATTATGTGGTTTTCCGTCAAAGCCGATGCTTCCATCATCATATTAAGGAGTTTCGAACAATCCCTCTTCGCTCCTTCAGTGTGTTCGCATTAGCAAGTCTCCAAGCTTGTCCAATAAGATATCAAAACAATTCTGGGGTTACTATGATTTTACGGTTTTGTGGCATAGGATTTTGGATTTCTAAAATCAAAATTATAGAATTTTTAATTCTAGGTTTAAGTTGTTTTGAATCTGAACCTTTTTAGATTTCAAAACTAGGATTTTTAGGTTTCTCAAATTAAGATCATACTGTAATTTTAGGGCTTAGAGTTTGTAAATTTAATTCCAAAATTCAAGATGAATAACAATCAACTAATTTAATCACATTATAGAATTAAAGTTGACTTTAATGTCACTATTAGGAAATTGGGCTAGGATCTTACTCCACATGCAGCAGAATAATTATAAAACTTTTTCTTTTGATTTCCCTAAAGTTAATATCACTAAAATTCTATAAAATGATTAATTCATAAATCATAATAAAGTAAGAATCATAATTCGTACCTTATTATGAAGTTTGATTCCCTTTTTTGTTGTGTCCCTTGAATTGTTTCCAAAATTGGTCCATCTCAACCATCGTAGCCACAAATTTCTGGCCTCTAATAATATCTACAAAACAAGTTGAGAGACCTCCAAAACTATTGCAGAGAGGGTTATGAAAGGAGTGCTAGCTCCCAAAAAGCTTACGTCTATTTATAATAAGCTTTGTACATTATAGTAATTTAATTTAATTGAAATTAAATTTTAATTTCAATTAAATATTGAAACTTAATTAGAATTACAAATAATTTCTAATTAAATACCAGTTATGCTGATTTAGTGCCTGTTTGATTCAGCTTTTGGAGACTCCAAAAGCACTTTTTTCACCGCAAAAGCTATTTTCAAGAAAAAAAATGGGTGTTTGGTGCAAACTTCAAAAGCACTTTTGAAGTAGAAATAACTTTTGAAAAAGCTAAAATATAGCTTTTTAAGAAGCTCAAATTTGGAGCTTTTCAGAAAAGCCCCAAATTTAGCTTTTTCGGGAAGCCAATTTTCCCTAAACTCTCCGTCACTTACGTAAAGAAAAGCTCCAAAATGTCTGTTCTGTTTCTGTTCATCAGTCACCACGCTTCTGCTCAACGTGCAACCCCTAACCAACCCCCATTCCCATCAGTACAACTCTCGCTTAAACCGATCGTCTTTCGCTTTCGTCGTTTTTAACAAATCTTTTCTTTTGGGATTTGTAACTTTTTTAATCGTGGCTATTGGGGAATTATCTCAAACCCAGATGTTCTTGACCGTGATTCTTTCCTTTTTCCCCTATTTTCCTGATACTGTTGTATACTTATGTGTTTTAGAATCGTGAAGTTGGATTTTTTTTTCACGTGTCTGTAATCTATGTGGGTTTTCGTTTTTGTTCATTCTTCTGGTAGGTAGGAAGTTGGGTTATATGGTGTTATTTCCAGATTGGAAGATGATAAAGTCATCAAATTTGGGTGAAAGTAGACATCTTTAAAATATTTGGTGCTTTTGTTTGTGTTACTAGTTAGGGTTTGGATAGGAGAATGGCTGGATGGTGCAACATGAGTCTCTGGGAATTGTGCATCATTAAAGTTATGCAAATTTGAACATCTGGGTCGGTGTCTTTTTCAAGTTCCAGGCGGGTTGTTTGTCGATTCATCCTAGGAGCTTCAATTCGTGGAAAATATCAGGGAGAAGAGAATGTATGGCAAAGCAGGTCTAGATCGATTTAAGAAAGCTCAATCTGCAGAACCATTTTCTGTTACTTCTAATTCAGCTTCAAAAGCCACTAATCAACATGTTTCTGTTCATCAGTCACCAAGCTTACAAGTTTTTTTCATCTTTAAATTACCACCTGGGACTAGCAAGAGAATTGATACAAACCTGGAGAACTACCTAAGAACCCACTAGGAGTACTAACTTCAGTAACTTTTTTTTAAGAAATATTTTATTATGTACTTGCATTGTGTTATGCACTGTATCATCATCTATCCTGGAAATAACTTCGGAGGCACATTGGAGGTCAAATGCTTTTAATATTGTCATATGATTACCGGAGAATTCTACACCAAGAAGGATTTATTTCCAGGATTTGGACGGCCTTTTGTGTTCTATGCTGAAATTTTAATTGCTTTTTATAGAGTTGAACATACTTCAGAGGGTAAAGATGCTGCAAGGGTTGCTCTGAATATTTATTTTGGAATATTGTTAGTGTACTTTAAAAATTATTTAGCATAAATAATTTTATTATAAAATAAAATATAGTTAAAATTAATAAAAGTGCTTTTTATTTTTTATGTTGCCAAATAGTCTACTGTAAGAAGCTCTTTTTAAAAAGCTATTTTTTTAATTGACAGTCAAACAGCCAACTGGCTTTTAAAAAAAGCCCTTCCCAGAAAAGCTCTACTGACAAAAGCTCTACTGATAAAAGCTCTACTGATAAAAGCTCAACCAAACGGGCCCTTAATGATAAAGTTTCTTAAACTTTACAATCAAGTCCAACTTGATTAAAATATTTTTTTCTCTCTTTAACTCGTTCTTTATGTTTGACCTATTAAATTCTTAAATATGTTGGCAATGGATATAAATTATAGCCCTAAATCATATTTAGGATTAGATAAATCAAACTACTTTAGTTTATCTTTAATTCTCTAATTAAACAAGTTATATCTATAGATCAAGATTAGCGTCTAACAACACATCATGACCACCCAAATATTTAAGAATATCAAAGTGGTTTTAACTAACCTTTTCATGCATAATCCGCATAATTCAATCCTTTCATCATATAATGTTCTGATTAGACGTAAAATATAGAATTAATGTCTACTCTATTCTAAGTCCAATCATATTATTTCTCCACCATTAATTATTGATTCAATTAATAATCTTAGTAAAATATTTACAAAACTTCATTCCACCTTGGTCAAGTATTTCTTGAATCAATACTAATCGAAAACAATAAAACAGTCTCCCTAATTAGTTTAGGCTATATTTGGTTGGGGGTTTATTAATGGAATGTAATATTATTCCATCGTTTGGGAGGAAGATTTATAATGGAATGGGATGGAGGAGGAGGGTTTTATATTACATCCGATTCTATTCTAAACAGTAAAAATGAGAAACCTCCGATTTAGGGGGTTTAGGATAGAACGAAAAATGATAAACAACTTTTCACTATATTACATGATAAACCCTTCTTCCAAACAACATTTCACTATATTACATTATGAACCCTTCCATCCCTCCCAAACAACAATTTTCTAATATTACATCCATTTCCATTATGAACCATTCCATTTCATTTCATTAAAAACCTTACGTCTAACCAAACATAGCCTTAGGGTGATGAATCCTATTCTGATTATTCAATTACCTCTATATAGTTCATGTTACATTCAATGACTATTGACTGACCTATTCTTGACCAGAGTAGGTCATAAGCAGTATCAAAATATGGAAATCCATATACAAGATAACTTTATAGATCTCAAGTCAAATAATCACTTATTCAATCATCACAATGAGAATTTTCATATACATACAAGTAATGCTCCAAATGGATTTCTCATATGGGGTCAGTTCAGTGAACTTGTTCTCTAATAAACACTCGCGCATTTATTTAAGTATCTTTATACCTTAGTTTATGATATTGAATACTTTCTTCATATTCAATCATCACAATGAGAATTTTCATATACATACAAGTAATGCTCCAAATGGATTTCTCATATGGGGTCAGTTCAGTGAACTTGTTCTCTAATAAACACTCACGCATTTATTTAAGTATCTTTATACCTTAGTTTATGATATTGAATACTTCCTTCATAAGGAAAACCATAAAGTGTGCTAGTTTTTTTATGTTCTATTGATGTCCAGTCTTAATAGAATAATGACTAGGAACAATTTAAGAATAATACATAAATGCAATATAAATCTCATAACTATAATCTCATCATAATTTCATTTGCAATGTATAATTATCCCATGACGTTATCATATACATCTAAATATATATATAAGATAAAGAATGTCTTTAAATCATTTTGTTATTAAACTACAACCAACTGATTGGTTGTAAGGCATTAACCAACACTAGGTGTATCTCACTATTTCTCTGCACATATGGACATTATCCAATACGCTTGTGTTTTATATCGTGTGCCTCATTTTTTCTTCATGTACAAGAGCATGGGCTCTAACTCATATCCCAAACCATGCTATCTTTCAAAAAATATTCTACCACACTAATACACATGTATTCTAACATATGTCTTCACCTCTGCATTCCAAAGAAAAACACAACTTATCATGCAATTAGAGCATGACTTACTATTTTATAAACATAAATTATGGTATGTAGGTTTCCCATATCGTATATCTCACTACCTCTACATGTAAATGAGAATGGGCTTTAAGATACTCGTGTCTTAGATCATATCCTTTTTTTTTTAATCTCATCCATACCAATATGTTCATGTTCTACCCTATGTCTTCGCTTTTGTATTTTAAAGAAGAACTCGCATCATTATTGCAAAATTGCATGCTCATATATATAAAGTCATGTATAACATTATAAGTAATGAAAAGTGAGGTTGAAAGTTTATATATGTCTATATAAGTTTAAGAAAAGCATGGGATGTTGAGAAATTTTATAATAATTATAGGAATGTCAATTTCATATTTATATAAATATAGCTATAGTTTTAAATGATAAAATTTTGGAAAATTTTTATATAATACAAAATATAAGTTAACATAAAAAAGATAAATGTGACAAATACACCAGAAGGAAGATAAATATTTTAAACAAATGATAAATTCCATTATATAAACAAGCATAAGAAATACAATAAAAGGTAAAGCGTAATGTAAAATTTTCAAGCATAAAAAGTTAGAAGTTGTTAAGTAAGTTGACATCTAAAAGGTAAAATAGTACATACAAATTTTAATGTTTTCAATTTTTATCAATATTAAATTGATATTCATAAATTAGTCATATATAAAATAAAATTTTAATATTTCACTTAGTTACCTATAAAATTGATAATGCACTCCCAAACATATTGAAAATTAATAATCTCTCCTAAATTTATTTTTTAGCATAAATAGTTTTTATTAAAAATTATTAATTCCAAATTCATTCCAAAATTTTATTCAAAGAACTATTTTTGAACATTTGCTAAAAATTGAAGTTAACATATAAACTTCCAAAGATTACAAATGTATTAAAATTTTTCACAAGAATTTAAGGTTTGATCAATTCTTTTAGCAATATACAGTATAAATGATATATAATAAGATCATTTTCAGAAGTCACTAAACTAATTAAATTACATTTCAAATGCTCAATAATCCTCCTTTTGTCTTTTTTTAATACTTTATATTCATAGATGACTTTTTGTACAATAAAACTCATATTATGACTAATGAAAATTAACAAAAAAGAGAAAAAGAGAAAAATATAATGACATAACATTAGGAAAAGAATATGCTAAAACATCCTTTTCATAAAATTAAATTTAGTAAAATTGATAAAAGTTTTTAATTTCTAATTTATGTCTCTAACTCTTTCTCTGATAGATCATTATAAAATTATAGATAAAGTGAAAAATATATAGAATATATAAAGAGAATATCTCATTATTTTTTCAAAATCTGTACAGTAAATGAAAGAAATAATTGAATATGTTTTGAAAATAGCAATAATAAAAAAATCAACCGGCTCAGCTAGTTTAAGTGTAAAACCTTGATGAGTTCAATTTTTAGATTTTTTTGTTGACTTTTTGGTTCGATTTACTTAAATAATTTTTGTTATTAAAAATTGATCAATATATTAACTAATCGGTCAAAAGCATAAAAAAAAACAATTTGTATTAAAGAGAGACTAAAAAAATTGTACGTTTTATGAGTGTATTATAAATTATTCAATGATAAAAATGTATAATTACTTGATGAGAAATTTTGAAAGATTATGTTAATTAATTCGATAGAAACTTATAATTTGGACAAACTTGATATGAAATTTTCAATTGACTAATAACTGTGTACTAATATTTTTCTAAGGAGTGTCACTATTTTTAATTATCATATTAATTAGTTTTATTAAAATTTATTAATTATTAGTTCTTATATTTAATTTACTAAGTCTATATATCCAAATTTTAATGGCTTTGTTAATTTCTTCACAGACTTTTGAACTTCGCCTCTATATTTAGTAGTTTGCCCATATTAATAATAGATTTAAATTAAATTATTGATAAATTTTAATTATTATATTTAATTTAGTTAAGTTCGTATCATTCAAATTTATTTAAATCATAATCAAACTACATACTATAGTTAATAATGTTGATTTGTAGGGTATCGTTAATTTAAATCTTAAAACTAGTGCCACATGCCAAATAATTAGAAGATCACTTGTATAAACATATATATCTATATATATTTATAGTAAACGTGTATATCTATATATCTATCATATATAATTAAGTCATTTAATTCCATATTACTTATATTTGACAAAAAATTTATGATTAAGGAATTTAAAACCATATATAGGCATCATATTAATTACTAATACGTAGTTTTCTATATTCATCAAAGAAATTAATTATTGATTATTTAAATATATCCATAAAAGAGTTGTAATCAAATCGATTAGCAATAACTATGTTTCAACTTTCAACTTTCAAGACAGAAGTATTTGACTTATATTTTATGTTCTACATTAGGCTTACTTGGCAAAATTACGCATAATTATTCTTAAACAGATATAGACATAAATAACAGTAACAGTAACACTCCCCAGAAACTTTATTGTTACACTTTCCTATAAACGGTGAGCTCAGAGCAAAATGTTATCAGTGAATAGGTACATTGATAACTGGAAATTTTATTGTGTTTGGACACGATTAACATGATAAGACATTCCAGAAGAAGAACTAAAACTTGTAAAATTCTCGAGGAGAAACACATTCAATAAGGCCTCTCTCCAATATAGTTCCCTGGAGGATCGTAGTTGCAGGTCATGAACACACCCCTACCACCATAACAGGTCACACTTGCACATCCGACCCTTCTCGTACCCCGCCAGACAATTTGTGTGTAATGCCCACAATCCTCATCGCCAACACAAGAATTAGACCAATAATCGTACCACTTCCGCTCAGAAACCCACGCAGCCACTGCCTGAGCTGGAGTCCAGCCATCGCCACTACCCCAGAAAATGTTCTCTCCAAAAGGTCCATTGGAGTGCCTCAACCTGCAGTCGTATCGCCTCTGGTTGGCGTACCATTGTGCATAACGCTCTAGCCTTGCGTCCCAAACCAATGGTCGCATTCTCAGTGCGGCTCGAGCAGCATTCTGAGGAGCCAAGAATTGATTGGCAAGGCTCAGGTACTGACCAACCTGTCCTGGGATCACAGCATTAGTCCACGAAACGAGAAGTAGAAAAATGGAGATTGCCAGGTAGCTATTGCGCTGCATTTGGAGAGAATTGAGAATGCTCATCAGGATGGTTTTAGCTAGCAAGGGACAGTCCAATTTGTTACAGTATAACTAACAATATATGAAAGCTTTGGGAGTAGTTAGGCATAGTTTCAAACTTTCAACAATGGGGTGGCACCCATGTTCGATAATGATTGCCACATTGGTTTGACTTTGAGACAACAGTTCTTCAAGCCCTGCCATTTTTCTAATATTTCAGTATCTTAAGTCCTTTTGTTAAAGAATTGAAAGAAGGGTAGGACGTAGGAGCAGAAAAATAATGTTTGAAAACGCAGGCCAAGTTTACTGAAATAATCATTCCCTTTCCTCCGTCCTTTTAAGTAGGAAATTGATTCTCCTTCCCGGTGGACATGGCTTGACTTTGGAAAAGATCCAATCAGAGTACGCCTCTTCACGTAACATTCGGGTTCAAAATAATCTAGAGAACAATATTTTCTATTAACAAATTAATGCGAATAATGAATTGATTGGACTTTGATCTCCCTACTTTGTTTGGCTCTTTATTTTCTGTACTTTTCACGAACAACTGCATTAAAAGCTTGGGCTGTGACTTGTGAACATGGCTCGTCATTGTTGGCGGTTTCGTGGTCGTAAATTATCTGGCGGTGGAAAATGGTTCCACGATGTAGGATCCCACGCCAAACCTAACATTAAATATCAACGAAAAAATTCACTATTGATTTCAAAATGCCTAGTTTCTAATAAATTAAATTCTTTCAAGAACACCTTGATTATTAGTTACTATAGTTAAGTTCGGTTTCTGCACATTTTTATAAGTTATTAAATGTTTTATAATTTATTTAAAATTATATAATTTAATGTAATTACAATTTTATTAAAATAATTTAAAATTTTCACCATTATTATTTTATTTTATTGGAATAATTAATTTTCATATTACTTATCAAATACAAATATTTAATAATACATGATTTATAATAAAAAATAATCAAAGAATCGTGCATTCTCTATTGGATATAATATTAAAAATAAATTAATATTTTAATTTTAATATATTATTTATTAAAATAATTATTGCTACTTATTTTAAGATTTATCTATTGTCAAATTATTAAAGAAAATACACACACATACATATATGGTAAAGAAAAGTATTAAAGAATTTGGTACTTATTGATGGATTCTTTCAACTTGCAATTAGGTTGTAGCTGGACTCCTTAAGTTCTATTAAAGGGTAAGTCGAGTCACACGAGACAAGATAATCATCCATGTTTTTCAATTAAAAAAAAGTTCTTAAAATTTATATTACAAGCACAATATTAAGGGAGTGTTTGGTTCATGAGAAATAAATTAATGGGTATGAAAATGCAAAACATCAGTTGATTATATATTATCATTATAAGTAGGGGTATTCATGGTAGGGTAACCTGACCCGTTCATAAGTAACCTGAACCTGAACCTGAATGTCAGGTTCGGCGATTTCACAAACCTGAACATGAACCTAAAGAACCTATAGGATTGGTTAACCTATTTTCAGGTTCGGTTCTCAGGATAACCAGAACCTATTCATATCAATATATA
>JAOQMQ010000195.1:13899102-13912065 GCA_027563845.1 Erythroxylum subrotundum | reverse complement strand
GAATATATTAAAATTTCATATAAAATTTAACTAATTTTTTTCCTTTTTGAACAAAACAATATAATTAATTAAATATCAATAATTAGAATATATTAAAAATAAATATAATTAATTAGAATATATTAAATTTGATGTAGAACAAATTTTTATTTTTTCCTTTTTAGTAAAACAATATAATTAATTAGAATATATTAATATTAAATATAATTAATTAGAATATATTTATCAAGATTTTCAACAAATCAACTATTATCAATAGTAATGGTAATCATTCCTTCGTCTTAACTAACCATTATAATTATAATGATTATATCCGTTCACATTCTTTGCTATATTCATTCTTGTTTTTATTACCATTCCCCTATGTAAATCAACTGTTCCTTGAATAATCTTCTTCTTTAAATTAGTCACAATCACAGACTTTTGTGAGCATTCAGTTTATATGAGAAGACCCACTCTATATAAGAGGACTCAGTACTACTAACTTAGGACTAGTAACAACAAAATTAAAATTAAAAGATATCCATCTTTTTATTTTATCATCATATTTTATTAAAAGTACTACGGCGCGACGGTCGAAAGGACACAAATGACGACATAAGACAGTGCATGACATCTACGCGGTAGTTTGAAGGACGTGTCGTTCCAAGTTTTGAACGGCGCCTGAAGGATACAAATCGTTAAGTAATAATTAAACCTAGCGTGCGACCAGACATCGACGACCGATCGACTGCCCTATCTCGGCATGAGTCGATCGATCGCCCATCCTTAACGCGAGCCGATCGATTCTATGGATCAAAACAATGACGTCCAGCCCCAACGAAATCAGACTGAACCAGATACTATTCTTTAGGGTGAAGTTACTTTAGTTTAGAGATATGCTATATATCTTTTATGGCTGTTAGAAAAGGAGTAGTGGTTCCATTATTTTAACTAAGCTATTATCCTTATTGTGTGTAAATTTTTTATTTAGTTTAATGAAAGGCATCAATTTTTTAACTTATCCTTCTCCCTTATATTTTTACAAATTTTTTGTTTGCCTTGTGTTTGTGAAAATTCCGGTAAGAATTTTCCTTTGTATTTTAGGCTCAACAGATTTTGAAAAAGAACTATATGTCATTTAGTTACCACTTTGGGTCCGCCCACTTCTTCTTCATATGGACAACAACCTACTATGAAAGAAACTAGGTATCACAGATATAAGCTTTTCGTGGTTGAGATTGCCCAAGTATAGCTTATTGTACTTTACAATTTATACAAGTTCTTTTTTGTGCTTTCATCTTCAACACTTGCAATGGCAAAATCATCTTATGTGCTGCGAGACTAATCCAGATGGGGACCTATTAATTACTACTAAAAATCAAGTAAGGAACTTGAAAGGCAAAAGGATTGCCCCCTAACATTTCTTATAAAGTCTTAAGTTAATACCTACTTTTATCTATGGTATCATGTTATGCAGCAACACTCTTTATGCAAAAATAATCAATATTGTCAGCAAAACAAATCGAAACAAAAATGGTTAAGTGCTTTAAATTACACTAAAAATGGTAGTTTTGTGATTCCCGTAATTCAAAATTTGTAGATCTGTTCTGTTGCGATTAATGTTTGATGCTTCCCTTGTACGGATCTTTTTGGGAAAGGCTGTTGTTGGGTGGTCCCTTCCCTTCAATTTTGACGCATCAAACTTGGCCATGTTACTGGCCACAAAATGGCTACGATTCCATGCGCATCCGCGTAGCAATATATACTTGCCTTCTCATCAGCAGCTATTAACTTAACTACCTTTTTCTTTTTGATTCTACTTTATTAAAACCATTTTCGTATGCTAATCCAACAAAGTACGATGGGGAAAACCTCGTTTATCAAGAAAAGATGTAATGTAATGTAACTAAAATGGTATTTAAGCATCCAATTAACAAAGGGCAGATTTGCGTAATGTGGACCTGTCACGCAATTTTTGCCGGAGAGATTTGGATTTGAATTATAACCTATAAAAAGCGGAATACGACATTAATTTCTTCCAAGGTTATACCTACTTTTCTTTTGCGTAACCTACCCGCCTCTCTAGTCATTATAAATGTTGCACCATTTTCATTACATCTGGGACAACTAAATTTTGATTTTGGCATTACTATGATGTCAAGCATCGGAAACAACCCGAAGCACATCGTGGCACTCGCATTCCCCTTCGGCACTCATGCATCCCCGTTGCTTGGCCTTATTCGGAGTCTTTCCACGGAGCTTCCTGACGCTACATTCTCCTTCTTCAGCACAGTCCAGTCAAACCGCATTCTATTCTCAGAATTAGATGACCGCATAACACCCTACGACGTCGCCGACGGATTGCCCGAGAACTACGTGTCTTCGGACAATCCTGTGGAGGTCGTCGATTTATTTCTTGATATTGTTCCCGGGAATTTCAAGAAAGCGATGAACATGGCTGTGCAGGAGACGGGAAGGCCTATTACGTGCATTATAAGTGATGCGTTTTATTGGTTCGGTGCTGATATTGCAAAGGAATTGAATGTCCCCTGGTTACCACTTTGGACGGCCGGACCTCGCTCACTTCTTCTTCATGTTGAGACCGATCTCCTCCGACAGAAACTGGGTATCAACGGTTAGTATTTAGTTTTGTTTTTGTGTTACGCCTAATTTAGCTTTATCATTTAACTTCTTTTTCTTTCGTTTCAAATAATCAGATTCGAACACAAAAGTAACCCATAATTTCAATAGGAATAGTAAATTAGACACTTAAGGAGTACCGAGGATATGGTTGCCTGAGTGGTTTGAGGAAAGAAATATTGAAAAGGAGACGAGGAAAAACATTAATTCAAGGAAAAAAATTATTTGTGATTTTATAATTAATATTATTTACATTATTTTTATATATCATAAATTATTTATTACTCTATAATCTAATTTATTTAATATTAACCAATCATAATGAACGGAATTAAACCGTACTGATTCATATTGTTGAAGTTATGTCACATTCATAAATGAGAGTAGCTACTAGGTACTGATTCTTTGAATGGGCTGAATCCCGTGGTTGAAGTTATTCCAGATTCACTACATGACAACCGTTTGTGGATGTAATGAGCCGATTCATCAGTGAATCCCAGTATAGCACTATTACAAGCCTATGTTCAAGATTAATTTTTATTAATTAAGATCATAGATAAAATACACTCTTAAAAATACATTATAATTTAATATTTTTAAAACAGTACGTTGATTCTATTGCAGGACCCGAAGACAAAACCATCGACATCCTACCTGGATTTTCTACAGTACGTACTAGGGACTTGCCAGAAGGATTAGTCTCAGGACCCCTGGAGTCCAAGCTCCCGTTGATGCTGCATAAAATGGGGTTAGCCCTTCCAAGTGCTACTGCTGTTATCGCAAACTCATTTGAAGAATTAGACCCTACAGTTGTAAACGCATTTGAGTCAAGGTTTCAAAAGTTCCTCAATGTTGGACCTTTTCTGTTAACACTTTCGAGTTCACCGGCTTCTGATCCACATGGCTGTCTTGATTGGCTGGATAAGCAAGAACGTAAAACAGTGGTTTACATTAGTTTTGGAAGTGTGATCATGCCTCCACCTCATGAGATGGCAGAATTGGCAGGAGTACTAGAGACTAGTGGGTTTCCATTTCTTTGGTCACTTAGAGGCAATCCTGAAGAGAAGTTGCCATCAGGATTTCTGGAGAGGACTAAGGAAAAGGGGAAAATAGTTTCATGGGCACCACAGCGTGAAGTTTTGCAGCATGAAGCAACAGGTGCTTTCGTGACACACGCTGGTTGGAACTCTATCTTAGAGAGCATTATTGGTTGTGTACCAATGATTTCTAGGCCATTTTTCGGGGATCAACGGCTTAACACTAGGACCATAGAAACCGTATGGCAGATTGGTATGGGGATTGAGGGTGGGATGGTCAATAAGGACGGAACAATAGAAGCCCTTAAACTAGTGTTGTTAACTGAAGAAGGAGAAAAGATGAGAAGCAAACTTTCACACCTGAAGAAACTTGCTATAGATGCTGTGAAATCCAATGGTAGCTCTGCTAAAAATTTTAAGGATTTGGTACAAATATGTAACGATAAGATATAAGTTTAACAGAAGGAAAGGATATTCTCTCAACTTTCATATGTAGAAGATCGTATGTATGAGCGGAGCCACGTACACAGCTGAATTGGGGAAGCTGCCATCGCTTGACTTGTGTGATTTCACTCGAGGTATTTGTTTTAGTTGTATTTTGTAATGTTTTAGAAAAATCAAAGAATGATTCGCTTTTTCCAAATACTTTTTTTAATTCAAACTCATATTTCTTAACCTGTTACACTATTATCACACATTTTATAAGTTTATCTATTGGATCCAAGAGAAAAAAAATAAAATGCGACTAACTAAAACAGGTAAACATTCACGGGTACGGATCATGCAAGAGCTAGGGTATTAAGAACGACTTATTAAAACATGAAAAATATAACATGGTGGACCTAATTAATGACCTTATTACTATAGCCAATAAAATGAAGAAGAAAAGACTTTGCTTACAGTAAACAATGCACGCGTGGAGTTTGTATTAAAGTAGGAGTTTCGTAATTTTGGTACATTAGATATTTAAAGATGAAAGCAACAAATGTACCTGGCTTGCGACCTTTTCGTTTCTTGGATTGTGAAATTGAATGAAAATAATGAGGTCCATATTTAGATAGAAGATTGTACCATCAGAAGTAATTGTAATAAAGTAGTGAAGTACTGAAACTGATTTTTTTGCTTTTTCATTGAATTGTACAGAAGTGATAGCCCCTCAATATACATAGGTTCATGCACATGATAAGATGAAATAATAAATACAGCTGGAAGATTTTGATACATTAGATAGCCAATAGAGATCCGTAACAATGATAGCAATACTTTTGTATTCAATTTCATTGCTAGGTCTTGTAATGGTAGGGTTTTTTTTCACTCCAAGAAATAAGATTGTGACCTAGATAAATGCAATAACTATACATAGAACGAAGATCATTAGGACAATCGAACTAGTCAGCATCATAGTAGGCTTGAAAGGAAGGAGAATGAGGTGGGTCTAAAGTGAATGCCTTGAGAAGTGAGTGGGGGCAATAGGTGTGGGTGCAGGTTTGGAATTGTCAAAGGCATGTTCAAAGAAGAAGATCTTTGGTGTATTGTGTTTAGGCAAGAAAAAGTCCACAAGGTGTAGATTTGATTGAATTCGACCCTAAGAAAATGATAAAGAGGACCCAAGTATCTTATAGAAAAGGCAAGGTTAGGGTCATAAATAAGAGGTGAAATAAAAGTAGAACTAGTAACTAAGATATCATCCATATAAGCTAAGAAAAAGATTGTATAAGACACTACAAGAAAAGCAGCACTTCGCAACGGAATTTTACCAACAAAAAATAAACCGTTGCAAATTACCGACGGAAACATATTTTCCGTCGGTAAAATTGTCAAAAAAATCTCATTTAACGGCAATACCAATTTTCGTCGCTAAATTTGGAGGGAAATCATCCCAGCAAAATTTGCGAAGAACTTTAGCGACGATATAAGATGTTCCTCGGTAAATAAGGCGGGAATTGTTGGTGGAATTAGAAAATGTTGAGTTTACCGACAGAAATTGTCCGTCGGTACATTCTCGGCGGACTTTAGCAAGGGTATAAAATTCCTGTTGGTAAATAAGGAGGGAATTGTTGGCAGAATTAAAAATGTTGGTGGAATGGAATTTAAAAAGTTTGAATTTAGCGATGGAAATTTCCGTCGGTAAATTTTTAACTAAACGACGTCATTTTATTTTACATTTCTTTTACAAAAAACGACGTGGTTTCCTAAGTTTAGGAAACTGGCAAGCACAAAGAGCATGAGCAACAAAGAACTGAAATGCGCAATAGATCACATATTAGATGCTCAGCATAAGGGAGAGATCAACGAGGACAACGTTCTTTACATCTTTGAAAACATCAATGTTGCTGGTAATTTTATCAACCTCATTTTTCTTTTGCTTTCTTCTAATCTTGATAAATCAGCGTTCTTTACTTATCATATTCATATTTGATACTGCTTGAAATAGGGCAGATTGTGAAGTTTTTGATCTGGCTACATATGATTCCAAACTTTTTGACTCTTGTATACAGGGACAAGGTTGTTGATTTCCATTGGAACACATATGATCCTTGGACGATTGTCAGTGTGTTTGACGATTGTGATACAGTTGGTGGAGGGGGCATATTACAGGCGAGTAGTTTTCCTCTCTACTTGCTTTCAATCTATCTGATTACTTTTTATAAGGTTTCTTGATTTCGATAAGATGAATCGCATAATGAAGATAGATTCTTAAAGAAAAAGGTTTTGTTGGTAAAAACAGATATGGCGAATGAGTGATTTACTCTATTGGCCAGAGGATGAGCGTTTAAACGAGCTTGAAAAGTTCAAGTCGCATGTTGTTTCATGTGGTTCGAAGGTGTGAGCAGTCAAATATGTATTAACCGTTAGGAATCATGCAAAAAACTCTAGCATTGATTTCATATTGTGATTTAGTTGTGTTGTATTTTTCAGTTTGAACATATACGATAGAAATTGGTAGGGATGCTGATGCACGTACTTTGTGGATGTACATCTCTTTCTATGCTTGGATAATGCTTTGAAAGTTTACCGACCGAATACATACAGAATAATCGTCGGTATATTCACCGATGGAACAAAATTTCTGTCGTTAAAATTATCTGCGGCTGTTTCTCCGACGCCTTTTTTCATCGGGAAATTCCTCGCTAAATAACTTTCCGACGGAATATTTAGACTTCCGTCTGTAATTTTTTGTTGCTATTTCCCCCTTTTCTTGTAGTAAGACGTGGTTTTGTGAATGAAGAAAGAGGAATCAGATGTTGAAGAGATAAAGTTAAGGTAAATTTTTTTTTAACTTAGATAATGAAACGAAGCCCATAGGGCTTATTTGAGACTTTAAAGTGCTTTGTAAAGGTGACAAATATAATGAGGAAATGAGGATTTATGAAGCTAGGAGGTTGAGTCATAACAACTAGTTCTTGGAGGTAGCTATAAAGAAATGCATTGTTGACATCAAATTGACGAATGAACAAATTGTTGAAAAGGGAAAGGTAAGAATACGACGAATACCAGTAAGTTTGACAATAGAGCTAAAAGTGTATTATAGTTAATTCCTATAGTTTGATATCTTTTAGCAATAAGACGAACTTTATAAAGCTCAATAGAGCCATCGGGTTTTCCCTTTATATGAAAAACCCATTTATAACCTACAATATTGGCATTTAGTGGAAGGAAAATAAGAGATCATGTGTGATTAAGATGGGGCAGTGAACGCATCAAGCATAGCCTAGATTCAGTAGGGAAATTTATTTGCTTAAGTGAAAGAAGTTCAATTAGGGGTAAGGGAGTGAAGAGTGGAATAATAAGTGAATTAATAATAGAGTGTTCTTAGAATGAGAATGTGATCAGATGTTTTGGTGATCATAAGATGAGAGAGAGGTGGTTCAAGGGATTAATGTGAAGAAGAGATTGAGGTAGTGACTAAGGGGAGACGAGGAAGAGGAAAAGGCAATGAAATGGGAGAGGCAGAGGAGGAAGACAAGGTGTGTGAAGATGGTTGGCTGTATAGGAAAGGATGTTTAGGAAAACAAACATGATAAGAGAAATAGAAACAATGGTAGCATTTATAGTGAGAGGAGTAACCAAGGGAGACACTTGGTGAGGAATTCGGGGAGAGTCTGTTAGGACAAGTAGAGCCCAGATAGAGACAAAAAGTATAACAAAAAATATGAAGATGAGAAAGAATAACATTTCATATGGAGCTTTGTTGTGAAGAAAAAGAGTGAGTAAAAGATTAGTAAGATCGATAATAATAAATAATGCCTCTAACCATAAAAATTTTGGGAAGAGAAGGATGAAGAAGAAGTGTGAGTCCTATTTTAGTGATATAACGAATTTTATGTTTGGAAAGATATGTTTGAGAGTGTAAGGGCAAGAGATACGAAGGGTAATGCCATAAGAGTTAAGATAGTTAGCAATGGAACCGTTAATAAGTTTAGGTTCCATATCGCATTGAAAAACTTTATGGTAGTGGAGAAAAGATTTTTAGTGATAGTTTTAAAAGTATGCAAAAATAAAGTAAGGCATATGATTTTTAAGCTAAGGGAAAAATCTATATAAAGCGACTAAAATCATCAACAAAAGTAATAAAATAACAAAGATGGTGAAGGTCCCAAATATCCCATTGAATAAGATATAAGAGGTGTGTAGAGACACAAGAAGATAAAGAAAAAGGAAGACAAATATTATTGTATTGAAGAAAAGAAGTATATGGATTAATAACATGTGCTTTAATAGGTAAAATTTTAGACAAACTAGAGAGCTTAGATTGATATGGATGCCCCAGATGTTGATATCAGAGATCTCGTAAGGTAAAAGATGTTGTGAAAGCAATAGTTTAAGAAACTTTCATCGGATATAAATTATTATGGATTGGTCTCGTAAACAGATAATAAATTAGTAGTAAGAGTATAAACAATTAAAATATCACAAAGATGAAGAGGATGAGTATTATTAGAAAGAGTGAAGGTACCAATAGAACCAATAGAGCGAGAATGGTCAATACCGATGACCACATGATTCAAACCATCATATGAGTCCAGAAGTTGAGGATTATGGGCTATGTGGGTAGTAGCTTCTGTGTCAGGTAACCACTTAGTATTGTTATTAGAATTAAATTGGGAAATATCCAGAATAGGTTGAATATTTATAGCAAAAAAAGCTATAGTGAGGGTATTTGGATTAGGTGTAAGTTCATTATAATGATTTCTAGATTCAAAGTATATAAAGCGACAATGGGCTGTAATATGTCCCTAATTCCAACATTTGACATTAGGTATTGGCCTTGGACTTGGACTTGGAAAAATTATTATTAGACTTATTTGGAGGTTGGGCTTGACTGTCAACATGGTTTGTGGGAGACATATTGAGCTTGGGTGAAGGTTGAACTATTAGAGCTAAGTGATAAGTTTGGGCTTAGTGGCAATAGAATTAAATCTTTGACCAACTGAGGACCAATGTCCAGACAAAGTAGGGTTAGACCATTTTTGTTTATTGCTGGCCACTCCATGCATACCTTTAGTTTTCAGAGCATACATGAGCATTATAGGGAGAAACACTAGTGATGTGTCAAGTGACAAGGGCTAGCTTAGGCAACGATAAGGAGTAGAGAGACTGAAGGTGATGCCTGTAAATCAACAAATTTATGTGAAGTTTTATGAAGGAGATAGTGGATTCTTAGTATTTGATTATAGCGATAGAGGATTCATACTCAACTGGTAGTCTATTGAGTGTGAAGAAAACAAGATCTTCATAAAAAATGTGGTCACCAATGGCAGTGAGCTTATGGGTTGTTATGAAAATAATAGACATGAAATTAGTAATGGTAGTTGTTAGACCCCTAAGTCCTAATAGCATAATCATGCAAGCATTGACAAACCTTGACCAAATTTTGATACTCAGGATGATAGAACAAGGCAAAGACTTGCGAATATATAAAGGAAACTGATATTGACAAAGAGTTGGCATGCAATGGTGCACATTGGCTTAAATCTTTGATGAGATGCAAGATTTGGATGTGAGATCAAAAGATAGCTTAAGATGGACTTTGGGTTGAAGGTTAGTTGGATCACATGCATAAGGGAGACATGTGAGAGCTCTAAGGACTTAATGTGTTCTCAAATAGATAGACCATGACTATGTACTTGACATGGGTTAGCATTAGACTAGACTACTGTCCTATGAAAGGCTTTGGGCTTGGATGACTCATGATCAACGGATAGATTTCAAGGGGAGATCTTAGATGATATGGTAGATAAGATCACAGTAGTTATGCATCAATTCAAAAAAGTAACGACCTTGTGGGAGGATCATTTGAATATAGTAGAGTTCTTCGTGGATATGGATGTATCATTCCTAATTAAATATAATCTTTTTTTTGTTAATTGTGATGTAGCTAAATCTTATTAGATAGAGACCTATTTAGATGGAAGTGTCGTCCAATTAGTTAGTGTGATGTAATATAATAAGGATAGAGGTGATCTAGTTAGTTCAGTACAATTAGGATTTTGAATTGTAAAGCCAAAGGTACCTATAAATAGCTTATTTGAGTCTTAGTCCTAGAGAAGAGAGATATAAAGGAAGGAAACATATTGAGAGAGAGCATTCCTTTGTATAATTTTGGGAAAGTAATAAAGGTTGATTTTTATGTTAACTTTTTTGTGTTTATTGTTGCCTATGATTATTTAATACTTTCCTAGTATTCTTACTCAAGTATGAGAGTTAAATATTTCCAGGGTCATAAGGCATTTGAGAATAAGGATTTGTTAGTCAATGATCATGTGGAAAGGTTGAGTCTTACTTAAATGGAGCTAAGTAAGATTATCGTGCAAAGGAGTAGACGCGACTTTAGTATAAGTTTAGTTTTTAGGAAACCTTTGTATCAGTAACCACCCCTTTCTTCAAATTATGAAGTTTTTGGAGAAGGAGTGAGTGCTAGGATAAGGATTGAGGCATGAAGTGCTATTGGAGAGCAACCCAGAGGTCAAAAATAGTGGAATAACTAAGAGCCAATCAAGACACAAAGCTGGTAATAGAAGTAGTGAGAAAATAGTAGACGAAGCAGTCTAATCGTTGACATTTGAGATATTTTAAAGAGTAAGAATCTACTATTGCATGCAGTGAGAGTGAGCCATCAACATACCTGTAAAGGTCACATGCTATCAACACTGCTTCCACTTGATTTTTTCAGACAAGATAATTAGTTGAATCTAGGGGCATTATAATAAAATTTGTAATTTGATTGAATGGTAGTACTGGAGAATTTGATTATGCAATGGTCATTGTTAGATAAGACCTATGCTGTTATAATGTTTAGGATTATTTCTACTATATGGATAAGCTAGAATTATGAATTATATTGTGTTTTTGTATTTTGCTAAAGTATTGGAGTAGTATGAAGGAGAATGGTGTCCTTAAATAGAAGGTTCAGTTAGCTAAATGAATGAGAAAATTTCTAGTGTATGGATCTGATACTATAATAAACTTGTGAATTGAAACTGAATTTCTTTCTTTTTCATTAAATTGTACATAAGTGATAACCCTTAATATACATGGGTTCATGTATATGATAAGATGAAATAATAGATACAACTTGAAAGATTTTGATACATTAGATAGTAATAGAATATATATAGATGAGATTTAATTGAAGCAAATGTTTTCAATATGTGTTATCAAATTATGATATTAAAGAAAGATGTTAGAGGACCTGCAGACATGCTTAAGAAAGAAAGATTTGACTTAAGCATGCTTGAGAAAGAAAGATTTGACTTAAGCATTGTATTTAATTTTGTTCCCTAAGACATATGTTTAAATATTAATAAGGAACTTGTAAGATTAGGTATGATGTGCCTCTAAGAGGCAATTCTATTTGTAGGGGATTTCCATGGGCCTTTAGTGCTACAATTCTTACATTTAAGTTCCTAAATTTATCAAAAGACTTTGCATAATAGGTATAATCAATTTGGATGGGTAGTGGGCAATTTGGGGATGGTAACGATGTTAGGATATCAACCATGATCTAATTACATATGCAACAAATATTAAAATTTCATAACTTTTTGATCATGTCTCAATGATTGAATAACTTGAAAAATATGAATCATAAAAATAATCAAATCATATTTGATTCAAATTTCTGCCAAAACCTTTTCCCAATGTGTTAACCATGAGTTGTCCAAATTTTCAACCTTTAATGGTATCCATAAAGTAGAGAAAAAGAACTCAACGCTTTAAGAAGAATAAGTATTGAGTGCTAGCTCCATTACACTTATTATATTAAAAAAGAATTAGGGTTTATTTTTATTAAAATTAAATATTTTAATTATAATTAAAGTTAAACTTATAATTTAAATAAATAAATATCTTATATTTAATCTATGAAGTTTCTTAAACTATGTAATTAAGTTCAAATTAATTTAAATTGATTATTCTCCTTTTAACTGCTTTTCTATATAACCCATAAGGTTCCTAATATGTTAGCAATAATTATAAATTATAATTCATAATTATAATTAGACAAATTAAAACTTCTTTTATATTTAATTTTTAATTATAGGTCAAGATTGTCATCTAACATTATGTTATAATCACCTAAATATTAGAAATGTCAAAGTAGTTTGAGTTATCCTCTTTAAGCATGGTTATGTGTATAATTTAATCATTTCATCATCCAATATTCTAATTGAATATAAAGTATAGATATGGTAGTCACTCCTTTGAATTTATTCAAGTTATTTCTTGCTAATTATTAACTGATCTATAATAGATATTTGAAAACACATTTTCAAAACTCGATGCACTCTAGCAAGAGATTTTTTTTATCATTACTAATCAAGAGTAACGGAACATTCTCTTTAATTATTTTAGAGTGGTGAATTCTTTATTAACTTACTCAGTTATTTCCATATGGTTCATACTATATCTAAGTACTATCAACTAAGATACCCTAATTAGAATAGGTCATAAGTAGCATCAAAATATAATAATTCCCACATGAGATGCTCTAATAATCTTAAGTCTAAAGATCAATTATACAACCATCATAATAAGGAAATCCATAGATACATAAGTAATATTTCATTTGAGATCCTCATAATTGGGTCAATTCAATGAAATTATTATTTAATAAGAACCTACACATTTTTTTAAGTATCTTCATTGTTGGATCCCGTTTCTGGAACCCAACTCCTTGACAGAAAACCATAACTTAACTAACGTCGCTTGAAATTTTTTTTTCCCATTTACACATCATTCAAAGTATCTTCAATTTCCAATTTGAAATTCATCAATTCCTTAATTCATTTTATTCTTCAAATTC
>JAOQMQ010000195.1:13887023-13897823 GCA_027563845.1 Erythroxylum subrotundum | reverse complement strand
AATCGGTTTGTGATGGGTTTTGAGTCCTCCATGTTTATGGACTTTCGAATGTTGGGCTTCGGAAACGGGGTCCAACATCTAATCCCTACATTGGATATTTATGATCCTAGAAATTGAGATAACCTTGATCCTCTAGTGAGAATCCCAAGAAATTAGGTGAAGGTAGTTTTGAACAACATAAAGAAAACTTAACTGATGAGATTCATATTCATGAGGATATTAGAAATTTGAGTGAGCATGATCATATACCAAATGCATCCACTTTAGAAAATTCAAGGAAAGATGAGCAACTAATCCCTACATTGGATATTTATGATTCTAGAAATTGGGATAATCTTGATAATAAAGTAAGTGACATTTTAGTTGAAAAAGGGCCTGGAAGAGAATTGAATCTTATGTTTCCTTTAGACAATACCTTTTGTCATTTTTCATATTCTTATTATTATAAAATTTGAGTAATAGAGAGATTAGCGATAGAAAATGGTGGGTTTACTCTAAACATATAGATAAAGTATATATTTTTTATTGTAAGTTGTTCAAATCTAATAGCAAACAAAGTACATTAGCAAATGATGGATTTAGAGATTAGAAGCATCTTAGTGAGAGATTTAAAGAACATGAGAATTGCATTGAGCATATGACTAATATGAGAACTTAGAATGAATTAAGAGTAAGATTGAGCAAAAATCAAACAATTGATAAAGATTTGCAACAAGAAATTGTAATGGAGAAAGAACGTTGGAGATAAGTTTTGATAAAAATAGTTTTTGTTGTGAAATATCTTACTAAATATAATTTGGCTTTTCGAGGATCCAATGAGAAACTTTACCAAGATAGTAATGGTAATTTTTTTGGATTGAATGAGATGATTATTTAATTGGATGTAATAATGTAAGATCGTGTTAGACATATTCAAAATAATGAAATTCATCATCATTATTTTGATCACAAAATTCAAAATGAGTTGATTTCTCTGTTGGCCCATAGTGTTAGAAGTTCAGCATAAGGATCATTAAAGAGGCAAATTACTTTTCTATTGTTCTTGATTATACCCTATATTTGAGCCATCAAGAACAAATGAGTTTGTTAGTACGATGTGTGAATATGTCAAATAAAAAAGTAAAAATAGAGGAGTACTTTTAAAAGTTCTTGAAGGCAGATGACACATCTAGATTGTGACTTTTCAATGAATTATTGAATGTATATAAGTCTCTTGATCTTAATTTTTATAATATAAGGGGTCGAGGTTATGATAATGGTTCTAATATGAAGAGAAAACACTTAGGGGTTTAAAAGCGATTACTTGAAATAAATCTGAGAGCATATATATGCCATATCTTGTCATAATCTTATCTTACTCTTAGTGATAGGGCACATTCTTGTGTTAAAGTTGTTTCATTTTTTAGAGTTATGCAACGCATATATGCATTATTTTCAAGTTCTCCTAGAAGATAGAAGGTTTTACTTGATAATGTTTTAGGCTTAACCATGAAATTATTGTCTAACACTCGTTGGAAGAGTCGAATACAAAGTGTTAAAGCTGCTAAATTTCAAGCTCCTTAAATAAGATTGACTTCGATGAAATTATCTAAATCAAGTGGTGATGCCAAGTCAAAGAGTAGAGCAGAAAGTTTAGTTAGTGTACTTGAGAGTTTTGAGTTTTTACTTGGTATGGTTATTTAGTATGATATTTTATTCGCTATTAACATGGTGAGTAAAAGGTTGCAATCTAAATCTATGTGCATTAATGCTACCATAAAGAAATTAGAAGGTGTGATGGTTTTTTTATAGAAATATAAATATAAAGGGTTTGGCTCTAGTATGACTATTGCCAAAAGTCTTTCACATGAGATGAATGTAGAGCCTACATTTCCATCTAGACGTTATATTATTAGGAAAAGAAAATTTGATGAAATTGATCACGATGGAGAAATACAATCAGATGAGGATTCTTTCAGAGTTAATTACTTGCTAGTTGTTGTGGATATGACAATGCTGCGTTAAAGAATAGATTTAAACAATTGGCGACATTTGATAATATTTTTGAATTCTTGTTTGATTCAAAGAAGTTGAGGTCGTTGACTGATAACGAATTAATAGAATGTTGCATTAATTTTATGATGACTTTTTCTCATGATAATATGTTGGATGTGAATTTAGATGATATTTTTCTGAATTAAAGTATTGCAAATGACTTTGTCAAAGTAGTTAATGTCATTAGTTGAAATTTTAGAATTTGTTAAAGATGGTGATTGTTATCCAAATGTTTCAATTGCTTATCGAATTTATTGGCTATACCTATGATTGTAGCATCAGGTGAGAGAAGTTTTTTAAAGTTAAAATTATTGAAAACCTTCTTGAGATCATCAATGTCACAAGAAAGGTTAAATAGTTTAGCTATGTTATGTATCGAGAAGGATATGTTAGACAATATTGATCTTGATAATATTATTAATGATTTTGTAACTAGAAATGCACGGAGATTTTTCTTTTCATAAATTATGATTATCTGTGTATTTGTTAGTACAATTCTCTTAGTATTTTGCAGTATAATATTGCTGTTTGATTGCTGCTATTGTTATTTTGTTGTTACTGTTACTATTTTTAGAGATTTTATTATTACTGACATTTGCAAGATATTATTAGTTAATGTTATGTTCATTTAATATTTTATTGAGTATGTAGACTTATAAATTGAGTTACTTATGTATGAATATTAATTTTTAATAATAAAAATTTGCTTTTAAAGTTTACATGTCTATATATTGTCAATTTATTGGGTTTTTTTTTTTTACTTCGTCAAGGGCATTGATCACTCTCTCCACTAAATCAAATCCACTTGATCTAGTATATACAAATATTTGTACGATGAACAAAAGAACAGATAGAGTTTGTTTAACCCTAAGAACTATTTTGTTATTAGACATGCAAAATATTCTATAATTTAACAATATTTTTATACTAACCCGTAATATTCAACTATTGTAAAAGTATCGTGTCCCTCTCTATATTTATATAGTATTTATAAGTAAGGAAAAAGCGTATGAATTTTTGCAATACCCTTAAATTTTAGTCCATGTTATTCTGGTTTAGTATATCTTGCTCCGGAGAAGGAAAAATATACACAGAAAATATTAAAGATTCTGAAACAAATTTCTGCTATGTATTGGTTATCGCTCGTGGGATGGAGTTATAGAATAAAACATGATATGTAATAATTTTCTGAAATTAATTTCGTTTCTATAGCTTTCTACACTTCTGCGTCATGTTATTAGTAAGTCGAATTTTGATAATTGAAACATACTTAAGAAGTCTGGAAGATATGGATTTCAATAGAACCCACGAAGGACATTAATTTACATTATTACTCACACAATTTACAAGGCCTGCTATTTGGCAGTATGTCTTCTCTTGCTCAACTTACGACCGTCCCAAATAAACTGATACTAAGTTGCCTAATACTATTCATACATGTCGCACCCCAATTCAAAATCTTGAAAGATACCTTCAGACTGGAGAACAGAAGAGCAGGTCCAGGAATTCGAGGATGTTGATTTTGTCTCGAACTCATTATAACACCGAATCAAGTTGTCCATGGAGCCATTAATTTCCTTGAAACGATCAAACTCGGAAATCTGATCCTGCTTTGCCATAGACCAGATGTTTTGTTATTAAGAATGTCTTCAAGCTCAGCTTGCAATGAAACAGCCTCGATTGCGTTAGCAGATTCCTCTAGAGCGTCTTGTTTCGATACAAAAGTTGAGTCCATTTCGTTGTTTTCATAGTTGCCGGGAATTGAGCTATCCAATGATGCTACGGCATTCAAAGAATTCTCTGAACCATCTAACTTGGAATAATCCAATTCTGTGAAGTCTGGTTGAATTGCAAGAGAAGCAGTGACTTCCTGGTAGGTATCAATCTTTTGTCCATTCCCTTGTTGGCGAATAGGCAAGATGGGTTGCACGAGAGTATTAGAGCTTTCAGTTAAAGATTGAAGGAGCAACTTCTCTTGGAAAGATGCAGCTTGGGCCAAAGAGCAGGATTCTTGAAGAAAGTGAAAGGGTTTTGAAGGTTCTGCAGCTGCATATGCAATTGCAGCCTTTCTAGAGCCGAGTTGCTTAAAGTCTCTGTGAAGATGAATTTTCTTTCACTCTGTCGGGACTGGTAGATGACAGACGATTGTTAATGACTTAATGGATTGTTTGCTTTTTCCAAGCAATTTCATTTTCAGTTTCGTGTTCCAGTAGTTTTTGATGTCATTATCCGTTCTTCCTGGCAATTGAGCTGCAATTATTGACCACCTAAAAGTTGATAGAAGAAATTATATGATCATTGACATGCCTCTTCCAAGTTAAAAAAAAACTGCCATGTAGAAAAGCTTAAGAATAAAACCTCAAGAAAAGATATGAACTCGCGATTTATGAACGCAGATTTAGTGTTTTAAGCTCAAGCATCATGGACAGACAATAAAAGGAGAAAAATTTAAAGGTTGTGAATTCTGTGGCAAAAGCTGAGAGTAGCTACCTATTGGACAGCAAAAAATATGGAAGAGGCAAAAGAAACAGAGAAATATAGACTAAACAATCTTCTATATAAGATAAATTGTTGTCTAATAAAACATGAATCTGCAAGAATACCATATTTAGATCAGTCAGAGAACCAAAAAGAGCATTCTCCATTGCGGATTTTAATTCAAGTGACTTTGAGGCATTTATCTTCAACTGCTTTTATTCTTTTCCAATGGAAGCTACCATATATTCCTTTTTTTGAGCTGATATAACTCTATACTAGAGTCCATTTTGATGCTTATATTTCGACCAAATTTTGCTACTGAATGCCATGATCATACTCTCAAAAGATCGAAAACCTAGGTCATTTTCTTCTTTTAGTCTGGTGACATTTTCCCAACTTCACCAATGATGTCGAGCATGTCCATCTTTTTCACCCCAAAGGAAATTAGACATTTTGTGCTCCATTTATTGAATTATAGAATTTGGAGGTTAAAAGGTGCCAAAACAATACAAAGGAAGAGTAGACAATACATGTTTGATTAATGTAATTCGTCCTCTCGATGGTAGTAAGTTTCTTTTTCAACCAGCCAATTTTCCTTCAAATTTCTCTAATATATGTTGGAAATATGAAGCTTTGTACGACCTTTGAACAACATATTTCCAAGATATATAAAGGGTAAAATGCCCCTTTTGATTCCTACAGTGAAGGAAGTATTGAATTCTTGTACTATGCCCATTTTTCTTGAAGCTATGAAGAAACTCTTATCTGTGTTAATCTTTTGACCAGTTGCTTTCTCATAGTCCATGAGAAAATTACTCAGTTTCCTAATTGATCTCTTTAAGCCTTTTGTGAACATTATAATATCATCTACAAAGCTTAGATGTGTTAGTATCGGGCTACCCTTTGGAAGAGCATAAATATCCAAAGTTTTCCTTGCTGCCATATCATCAAGACCACGAGAAAGAACTTTTGAAGCTAGAATGAAAAAATAAGCAGAAAGAGGGTCCCTTTGTTTAATCCCATATTAAGCCTGGAAAAAGCCAAATGACTTGCATTTACCATGATTGAAAACCAAGCAATTTTCAAATTATTCAAGACTAAAGAAATAAAGTGACGATGAAAACCAAAATGTCTTAATAGTTCATAAAGAAAACCCTAAGGAACTCGGTCAAAAGCTTTCATCATGTCAAGTTCTAAGATCACATTATTGCCTATAGTTTTTCGATATATGGATTGAATCATTTCTTGAGTCACTAGAGTATTGTCTGTTATATCTCTTCCAGAAATAAAAGCATTTTGCTCCATGTAAATCAACTTTGGAAGAACTTTTTTTAGACATTCAGCAAGTACCTTTGTAATAACCTTATTAGTAAAATTGCATAGGCTGATAGGTTTAAAATCTGAAAAAAAAAAGTAGACGGGTTTTGCTTCTTCAAAAGTAAAGATATCAATGTGCTTGCCATATATTTTAGAATTGGAATTCCTGCAAAAAATTCCTGAACAACATTAGTCAGATCCTGAGCTATGATATTCCAATAGTGTTGATAAAAGATCCCCGAGAAACTCTTGTTGCTTGCTTGTGACAATAACAATCCTTGCAACGCCAGTATATGGTATTTAGATACTGGTGCATCAAACCATATGTATAGAAGTAAAGAGTTCTTTATGGAGCTTGAGCAAAAGCACCATAGCAATGTTACTTTTACGGATTTATATCAAAGACCTATATAAGGAAAAGGCAAAGTTCTTATTAAACTCAAGAGTAGAGTGAAGAAGTTTATCATAGATGTTTATTATATTCTTGACATGAAAAATAATATTTTTAGCTTGGGCCAGTTAGTTTAAAAAGTTTATGATACAAAGATGAAAAACATGGAGCTATTGATTCATGATAAAAATGATGATTTTATTGCTTGAGTAAAGATGTCGAAGAATAGGATGTTTCCCTTGAACTTGTGTGTGAACCAATTGAATTATTTTCGAACCTCAATTGATGATGACTTAACTACTTGGCAACTTTGATATAGACACTTGACCTTTGAAGCTTTTAGAGAAAAAGAACATACTGAAAGGATTGCCAAGATTGAAGAATCAAAGAACCTATGTGAAGTTTGTGTCATCAAAAAGCATCAACGAAATTCATTCAAGGGAAGAATGAAAAAGGGCTACATGATAACTTGAATTGGTACGTTTAGATGTTTTTGGTCTAATCAAGCCTTTATCAATTGGTGGAAATATGTACTTCTTGAACTTTATAAGTGATTACAGTGGAACAACATATATGTATTTACTGAAAGAAAACAGAGAAGTTTTGAGTAAATTTAAAGAATTCAAATTTTCAGTTGAAAAATAAATTGGTTGTCATTTAAATTTTTTAGAATTGTTAGGGAAGGAGAGTATACTTAAATTGAGTTTGAAAATTTTTGTAAAGAAAATGGAATTTTTACTATCTTACAATGTCATAAACACCATAACAAAATGGTGTTTTAGAAAGAAAAAGTATAACTATTCTTAATATAGTCAATTGTATATTAAAAGAAAAAGAGTTCTTAAGGGATTTTAGGGATAAGCTATTGCAACTGTTGTACACTTATTGAACAAGTTTCCTTGAAAAGAACTAGGAATTTTACATCAAGGAAGCTTGGAGCTGTCAACAACCTATAGTTGATCATTTGAGAATTTTCAAAGCATTGTTTATGCAAAAATTCCTAGAGAAAAGAGGATAAAGCTTGAAGGTAAGAATCAAAGATGTGTTTTGTTAAGCTTTAAAGAAAGTGGGACTAGTTAAAACTTTACAATCCTATTACGAAGAAAATTGTAATATCAAGGGATGTAGAATTTGATGAAGAAAAAATTTAGAATTGGGAAGTGAGTGATCAGAAAAGACGTGTTAAGTCAAAATGAATTTATGATTAATAATTTTGATGACAAACAAAAAGCAGACGAATGAAAAGCAGACGGAAGACAAAGAAGAAAAACAGACGAAAGACGGAAGCCAAGTAGAAAAGAAGACGGAAGCCAAGTAAGAAAAGCAGACGGAAGCAATTTTGAAAAGCAGACGGAAGCAATTTTGAAAAGTAGACGGAAGCAATTTTTGAAAAGCAGACGGAAGCAATTTCGAAAAGCAGATGGAAGCAATTTTTGAAAAGCAGACGGAAGCAAGTTTTCAAAAAGCAGGCGAAAGCGAAAAACAGACGAAAGCAATTTCGAAAAAAAAACAGATGAAAGCAGTTTCGAAAAGCAGACGGAATCATCAGTCTGAGTTAGTTACAGAACTCAACTGAATAACTCTTTAAAGAATCAAGAAGCAGTTTTCAAGAAGCAGTTGAAGATGAAGACTATAAATATGAGTCGAAGTTGAAGACTGCAACAACTATTGAACTTACAAAGTTACAAAAGCTATACAAACTCTTGAGAGAGATTACTGTGAGAACATTGTTAGAGCTACATTTTCTGTAACAAAGCTCGAAACACTTTTCAAGTTTGAAAGTGCTTCAGATAGCTTGAAGAGGCTAAGTGAAAAAGAATACTGACTGTAAAGAGACCTGAAGAGGCTCAGTGAAAAAGAATACTTGTAAACAGTTTGAGAGATAGTGAAATCTCAGAAGATTATCTGAGGACTGGACGTAGCCCACGATTTGGGGTGAACCAGTATAAAATACTGTGTCGAAATCTCTCAACCCTCTCTCTCATAATCGTGATTTTCGATATTACTGTGCAACGTAAGTTTTAGAAAATCGTTTACAAAAGAGACTTACAGTATTTCTTAATTGAACAAGTTTTTGTTCTAAACGAAAAGTTTTCATAAAAAACGGGTTAACGAAAAGTTATCACAATTCAACCCCCCCTTTTTGTGCATCTGGTTATTGTCATAAAGTATTGTATTAACTTGTGATTCACTTCAACTGGTATCAGAGCAAGGTGTCCAAGAATCACTGTAACTTGTCGTAATTCAAGAAGAGAAGAAGTTAGATGACAAAGGTGTTAAAGAAAGATTGGAAGTCTCATCTCATAAAACTCGTAGCTCTAGTATAGCACCAAAGAAAACAAGAAGCATCCAAGATATCTATAATGTCACACAAAGGATTGAACTTGAAGATGATGAATTTAATTTCTTATGCCTTTTTGCAGGTTTTGTCCTTTGACTTTTCGAGAAGCATACCTTAAACTTAATTGGACGAAAGTTATAGAGGATGAGATTCATACCATCAACAAAATTGATACTTGGGAACTCACTACCCTTCCTTAAGGACATAAGGCGATTGGAGTAAAATGGGTGTTTAAGACTAAAAGAAATGCACCAAGAGAGGTGGAAAAATACAAGTTGGGACTAGTAATGAAAGGCTACAAACAAAAATATGGAGTTGATCATGAAGAAGTATTTGTGCATGTGGCTTGACTTGAAACTGTGAGATTGCTTATCTTTTTGGCAACCCAAAAGAAGTGGAAGATTCATCAAATGGATATAAAATCAACATTTTTAAATTGAAAACTTAAATAAAAATCTATGTACAACAAGCGTAAGGATTTTTATAAAAGGGCAAGAAGATAAAGTGTACAAGTTAAAGAAAGCTTTTACAAGCTTAAGTAAGCTCCATAGACATATAATTCCATAATTGATGCTTATTTTCTACAAATTGACTTTATTAAATGTCCTTATAAGTGTGGTTTATACATGAAAAGTAACTCAAAGGGATATGTTATGTTTGTTTGTATTTATGTAGATGATTTAATTTTTATAGGAAGCAATTCAACCATGATAAAAGGAGTTCAAGTAACTAATAGAGAAGGAATTTGAGATAATTGATTTGGGACTTATGGCTTTTTGTCGGGGGATAGAAGTAAAGCAAGGAAGTGATGGCATATTTGTTTCACAATTAAGATACTAAAAAGAGATCTTGAAAAAATATTCCATGGAATATTGTCAAAAAAACCCTATTGATTGTGATTGCAAGTTAACAAAAGAAGGAGAAGGGAAACCAGTAAATCCAACATATTACAAGAGTATAATGTGTTGTTTAAGGTACTTAACATTTGCTTGATTTGATATTTTGTTGGGGTTAGGTTATTGAGTAGGTTTATAGAGAAATCCATGACTTCACATCTGAAGGCTACTAAGAGAATTCTAAAGTATATCAAGGGAATTCTTGAGTATGGGTTGTTTTATTCTTCATTGTAAAATCTTGAACTTATTGGAAATAGTGAGTGATTGAGTTGGAAGTATAGAGAATAAAAAAAGTATAACAAGTTTTTTTTATTTGGGTGATTTAGCATTTATATGGTGTTCTAGGAACCAATCCATTGTTGCTCTATCACCTTATGAAGCTAAATATATTGTAGCAGCATCTTGTATTTGTTATGGTCTTTGGCTAAGAAAAATGCTAAAGAAAATGAATTTGCAATAAGAAGAACAAACTAGAATTTACGTTGACAACAAATCATTCATTGCTTTGACAAAGAACCTAGTTCATCATGAGAGATCCAAGCATATTGATACAAAATTTTATTTCATAAGAGAGCAAGTGAAAGCAAAAGAAGTGAAGCTAG
This sequence comes from Erythroxylum subrotundum, assembly GCA_027563845.1. Taxonomy (NCBI): domain Eukaryota; kingdom Viridiplantae; phylum Streptophyta; class Magnoliopsida; order Malpighiales; family Erythroxylaceae; genus Erythroxylum; species Erythroxylum subrotundum. The sequence continues at coordinate 13,887,764 of JAOQMQ010000195.1, read as the reverse complement.
TTCATATGAAATCAAATGATTAGGTGGCTAATATTTTTATAGAGCCTCTCAAGGCCAAAAATTTTCAATATTTGAGGAAAAAGCTTGGAGTTATGGCACTTGGAGAAATAAGTTCAAAGAGGAAATGTTAGGAATTAAACTTGTTTAAATATGTTTTATTATTTTGACTGATAAAATTTTGAGAGATTAAAAGTTATTTTTGGGAAAAAAAAAGTTGTATGGGGAGTCTAAGAAGAAATAAAATGACATATATACTAGAACTTTATAATGTGTGTACCAACAATAAAAGTTAGTGCAAATGAAGAAAACAAAAAACTCAAAAATTTTCAAACAGATATAATCAAAACACCTCAAAATTTCACCCATCTACTCTATAGTATGCACTCAAGTCAATCCTTTGAGATGATTGATGTAACAAGTTCATTAATTACTTTTTTCCTTCTCTTTTATATCTCGTGAAAAAATTGCATGAAAGATCACGTTAATTCTATTGACGAGATGTCAGGTGGGAAGACAGTGGAAAAAGATTTTTTAGTTTGGTATACGGGACTCATGAAATGGAAAGAATAGGTTGTATATTAATGATTTATAGATTTACAGAGTTATACATATAGGCACGATAGATGCTATACAAGGAAAGGTATTTAATTCTAATTGCTGTGACCATGCCCCTATTTTGGAGATAACGTTTGACTGATTCTATTGAGGATATGATGGGATCCTGATCCTCCTCCTTTTACC
>JAOQMQ010000195.1:13825736-13837471 GCA_027563845.1 Erythroxylum subrotundum | reverse complement strand
TAATCAGTGGCTACTCTGGTCACAACTGCCATTATCTGATTATGCATTCATGAATGGAATGCATGTACCACAATCAACCATATATGAAGCACATAGTTCTTCACATTCACATACAATCAGCACTTCAATATACATTCCACACTTCTCAGTCTTCGAACCTTCTGTCCGGAATCAATAACCAAGCCGTATTCATTCAATCATTCAAAACACGGATTAGGCAAACAAGTAATTAAGTGAGACCATCTCCCGAAGCTAATGCCTGGAAGTGTCGGCAACGTCTGCGGGTTGACGTTCCAGTTGCTCCTCTATAACAAATAATGTACACCATATCACAAGTTGCACAATCATAAGTATTCAATAATGCACATGCATGAAATCACGTATGTACAATGCATGTTCATGTTAATCCAGGGAAATTTCCATCATAAAATCGATCTCATATCAAAACTCATCTAAGTGTAATATATACTTAGGTTTATGCCTCACTAGAACCATTGAGATCACAATTCATTATTCACTGGCTTACTTTTGTATCGTCTTACTTCTATCGTCTCACTTCCATCGTCTCACTTCTATCGTCTCACCTTCATCGTCTGACTTCTATCGTCTCATTTCTATCGTCTCACTTTCATCGTCTCACTTCTATCGTCTTACTTCTATTGTCTCACTTTCATCATCTCGCTTCAATCGTCTTACTTCTATCGTCTCACTTTCATCGTCTCGCTTCTATCGTCTTACTTCTATCATCTCACTTTCATCGTCGTCTCACTTCTATCGTCTTACTTCTATCGTCTCACTTCTATCGTTTGACTTCTATCGTCTCACTTCTATCGTCTCACTTTTATCGTCTCACTTCTATCGTCTTACTTCTATCGTCTCACTTTCATCGTCTCACTTCTATCGTCTTACTTCTATCGTCTCACTTTCATCGTCTCACTTTGACTTTCCTCATCGTCTTATTTTGACTTTCTCCATAGCAACTCGACTTATAATAAGCATAACTTTCAGCTCAGATGTCCAACATTTTCACATTATATACCGTTGGAAAAATAACAGAAAGATCTACAACTCTCAGAAAGCAACTTTACCAGAATCTATCTGGATTAAATCTAGGTTTTCAAACTTTCAATACTTCACATCTAAACCATCTTCTACCTAAATTATCTCTTCCATTAATGACTTCAAAAATCACTTTTACGACACCTAGTCCCTACTAATCCTTCAAAACACTAACTTAAAGCTATAACCAAATTTTTTTCATCCCCAGCCACACAGTATTTATGAACAACCACGTAAATGCCATTTCTCATGCAGATGACAATAATTTATCAAATTTATTTCTTAATTCTCCAACTCTAAAGGATCTATTCAATACTTACCTGCTGAAAACTCTAAAATCTTCAAGCCCTAAACTCCACACAATTTTCGTACTTCACCGAGGACAAAGATCAGCTTCTGGCTTTTCTTATGGTAGAAAGAGAATTTGAAGAAGGTGATAATGAAAAAGGAACTTAGACAAGACTCAACCTGTCAACTATTAAAGAAATGTAACCTATTTCTAGCAAAAGTACCAAGAGCCTAAGTGACACTTGTCATTTTCCTATGGTCTAAACTCTAACCAAGTTCCTTTAGAACCAAACTCATTAAATCCCATCTTTACAAACCAATTATCTCCAAATATCTTTTGATTTCTTGTTCCCTAGTATACACATATCTATATATATTTTCTTTCATAATACTCCATAGGAAATTCCTAAATTCACCAACATACACAATTACGATATTTCCACTAGTCACTCATATTTTCAATGTAAAAACATTCAAAATTCTCAAAAGTTCACAGATCAATCCAATTATACCCAGAATTATTCATGAATGCATGTACAATTATTTTCATGTACAACAATTATGTATAAGTGTATAGCATATTATGCAAGAACATGGAAATCCATCTTTAACTCTCATTAATCACTCACATTTACCAATTTAACCTCCACATGAGCAATGGGATGTTACAAACAACATATGCAACAAGTTTTAAAAGCCAGTTTGCTTAAGGCCCAGCAACGCATGAAGCAGATAGCAAATTGTCATCACATCGAGCGCATGTTTCAAATAAGTGATATGGTATATTTGAAACTCCAAACCTATAGGCAAACATCAGCAGCGGCAAGATATTCTCCAAAATTATCCACTCGCTATTATAGACCATTTAAAATCATTTCCAAAGTTGGCGAAGTTGCCTACAAGGGAGAGAGTATTGTTATTATGCCTATATAAAGGGCTGTAAATGTACAAAGAAATCATGAGAATAAAAAGGAAAACAATCCTCTTCAAATTCCCAAATTTCTTATCCTCTTAATTCCCCTGCTCTTATCCTACTTTCTCCCTTTTTTTCTCCCTGCAACAACACCAGCCATTGCAAAGTTTTGGCTACGTTTCCAAAAATTTAGCAAAATTTATTTTGCTACATCTACCAAATTGTCGTCAATACCTTTTAACTACGCTTAGCTTTTGTTACAAAAAAGAAATAGCTACGTCACAACTGCAAAAAAATTTTAGCTATGAAACTGGTACCGTAGTTGATACCTTTGTCATGAAAAGTAAAGGTATCAAAAAAAATTTTACGACGATTTGTAATATCATCCCCTGTCACTTTTAGCTACTCAAACAACTAGTGGAAAATGCTAATTGCTCAATTAGCATTCTTACTGGTTTTAATTGATGGAAGCACTAATCTATCGAATTTTAAAATAATCAAAATACAATATCAGTGATTTTGTTTGTTAATACACTAATTTACATAAAGTTATCTCTATTCTTTTAGATGATGCCCTGTTTGTTTGTTGGCACCACAACTAGTGAGGAAACAGTCTCGTAAAAAATTAACGGAAAATTTTGTTTTCTGATATGTCTTCGTATTGTTGTTTTCCGAGGAGCAAAATGATGCATTAGTTAGAGCCCTCAAAGCATTAGAAATTTATCATAAACCGATCAATGCATGTTCAGGCAGTAAACTACTCATGAAGGGGCCGGGCGGATAGTCGGCTCTGATTCTGATTGTGCAAATTGCAAAGACAGAAAGATGAATGCTTCAGTGACATAGCGTTGAAGTCATAATTCAGGCTTGGATCATTCCGACAACTTTGAAACGAAGGGGCAAGTTGCATACAGAGGATAAAGAAAAATAAAGCATACATGATGATGCAGGCAAGAAGTTAAATAAAGTAGTCCACGTTTGCTAGAAACGCAGTTAGATGTATTCCCCTAAAGCCTTCTGTTTTTGTACACATTACAAGGTTGTGGATTGGTCTTATGCAGGATTTGGATGGAGGTTCATATAACTAAACACCAAACATAGTAAAAGAAAGCGAAATAAAACATAATTAAGAAAAGCGAGTGAGGCTAGTTGCATTTACCAGGAGACGTACCAATATGGCTTAACCCTATATGTATATGTATATATATATATATATATATATTATGTTCGTTGAAAACAATTCATCTAGAGTGATGTGTGTCCAGCCCCATTTCATAGATGCTCGTTCGACTAGTTTCACAAAATCTGCATTTCTTATTTGATCAAAAGGAACAATGTTCATGTGGACTTGAGGCACAGATTGAAGATTGGAAGCTATTTTGGAGGATACGCCCGTGTCAATAGTGAACACAGCTTCAGACATGACCATGTAAGTGTACACGACCATGTAAGCTAACTATATCTCCCCGATCACTGCATTCAGTCTACTTTCAGTCATCTACAGTAATTTATTATTGGAAGGTTATTGCTTAAATTCCCCCAACAGAGAGTTCAGAATGGAAAACATTTGAGATGGCATCTAATGAGTGCTTAACATAACTATATACTTGAGATTAATTATTGTAAAGTCTGAGGTGGCAGCGTGTTTGGCCATACATCAGCAGCTGAATATGTTAGAAAACCTGAGTCAGTTGCCAAGCATAAACAAAATCTTGGTGTTTTGACTAATAAAATAATGCTCAACTAGGAGCTGTATGCAATTGGACGTTTGGACTCACTATTATTGTGATAAGGAAGGCCATTTTCAATTGTGCTTTGTGTTGAGGATCCAGCTGGCTAGTTCTCATTTCTTTCCACGCAATCCAACTTGAACCCTTGGACGTAAACATTTCCCTGTGCTATCTTCACTCCCCTATAAATTGCCACCAACTTGTAACATCTTATTGTGACAAAATCAAACGAAGGATAGAGCAATCCTCAAGTCTCCCAAGTCAATGGCTTCTTGCTCTGTTAATTATGCTCTAATGCTATCTATTCTATTTGGTTCTTTACTCTTTACCTTTGCCGGTAACTTTTACCACGATGTTGATATCATGTGGGGCGATGAGCGAGCCAAAATACTCAACAATGGCAATCTTATTACACTTTCACTTGACAAAGCCTCAGGCTCAGGTTTTCAAACCAAAAACGAGTTTCTCTTTGGCAGGTTTGACATGCAACTCAAACTTGTACCTGGAAACTCTGCTGGCACTGTGACCAGCTTCTATGTAAGTAAAATTAGCCCCCTTGTACTTACTGCTATGTTATTGGTATTGATCAAGACATAAAATATCTCCAAAACGCAGTTACATTCACAAGGATCAACATGGGATGAGATAGACCTCGAGTTCTTAGGAAACTTGAGTGGGGATCCTTATCTAGTTCACACAAACGTGTTTACCCAAGGAAAAGGAAACAGAGAACAACAGTTCTACCTATGGTTCGATCCAACAGCCGCCTTTCACACCTACTCGATCCTCTGGAATCCAGGAAACATATTGTAAGTATACATGCATATTTTTCAATTACTACTTAAAGGTCCTAATCAAGTTTTCTTATTTTTAGTAGCTATGGACTTAGTAGTAGTCACAAAAAACAGAGCAATATCTTCATCTCTTGGTCATAATCAAGCTACACTGTTTTTAGCTTCAACTCGCAATACCTTAACATGATTATTGCTTTATTGTTTCAGACTCTATGTTGATGGTAGGCCCATTAGACAATTCAAGAACTTGGAGACATTTGGAGTACCCTACCCGAGAGCTCAGTCCATGAGAATGTACGCAACCATATGGGATGCAGAAGACTGGGCCACAAGAGGAGGACTAGTGAAAACAGACTGGACTCAAGCACCTTTCACTGCTTCCTTCAGGAACTTCAATTCCAACGCCTGTACTTCGTCTAATGGGGTATCTTCCTGCATTAACTCCACTACTGGTCCATGGTTCTCACAAGAGCTAGACTCTACCAGCCAAAAGCAGCTCAAATGGGTACAAACCAACTATATGATCTACAATTACTGCACAGACACTAAGCGATTTGCTCAAGGTCTTCCTCAAGAATGCTCTTTTATTAGCGAGAAACAACACTGAAACGTTCACTCTATAGTCATACCTTTATTGTGATCTTGGTGATTTCTGGTTTGCAGATCTTTTTGTATTCTTCTACCTAAAATTGATGGTACCAATAATGTAATGTTTGTATTCTGTTGCTCCTAATCTCTTTCTTTTTTCTATTTCTTTTCATTTAATCTCTGAGTTTATACAATTAGAATTGACATGCTTACTTACAAGTAACATAATTTATTAGATTCCTAGGCGTTTGTGCTATGCGAATGGATCGCATCAATGACTTTTTGTCACTCTAGAATTGATCGTGGAAACCTGAAGCAATGAAGAGCGAAATAATCAAGTTTAATAAAAGCAGGTCACGCTTGTACGGAGAGTTAAGTTGGATCGCACCAATACCTATCCTTTTTCCAAATCATCATCGGTTTTATTGCTTATCTACTAATCCCTCTTGTCATTTCTTGGGATGGGTCATGAAAACAACGAGTAGGCTCAAAGTCTTCAATTATTTTCACAAATAACAAAACAAATAGATGTCTAATCCCACATAGGCAAAGCCTAATTAAGCCTATCCATTGCTTGATTGATTAACAGATGAAGACCCCCATTGTCTGTTAAACCCATGGACCTACAATATCAAGGGTTCAAACAGTATTGAGATATGGTTGTAGTAAGATTAAGTTGCAAATACATTTGAAGTCATACAATAATACATCTTAAGTACAAGTCAGCATGGAGTCAATTAATCTTGATATGATCATCTCTCGGGTACTATTTGGCTTTTCCCTCCACTGGTACCGTGGAATTATTATAATTACTATTTGATGTTGGGAGACATTAATTTGGTGGCCTAGTTTCACCTCTGCTAAACTTTTTCAAACTTTACTAAACAGTTTTTGTATCTTTTCTTTTTGTGTTTCCTGATACCAAACTTTCATCTAATTGTAGAGAAAAATCCAACCCCAGGACGGCAATAGAAATAAAGAAATCTAGAGTCGAGTTAAACGTACACTAAGGATTCTAATTGTAACGAATTTAAGCTGTGCATTTGACCTTTTCACTAAGATACAGACCGGTTGGACACCTGAATTTTCATTCGGTGAACGTACTTTTCCTAGAAATTACTGAGCCTACAAAAAGAAAAGGAGAGCCTAACTTTAACAAAACTAACCCAACCTAAATAAAAGATTAAAATAGAGGAGAGTATAAATTAAGAAGACAACAAATGGGTAATAAGAAACCCAACGAAAAGTTGTCTTCTTCTTCTTCTCTATTTTTTTCCAGCTAGTAAGTGTATGCCTTCATCTTTTATTGGAGTTCTATGTACTAAATTATGCGGCGTGCTAGTTTTTACTTATTCACTTTTTTCTTCTGTGTCCTGCATCATTATTTTGCATGTCACATCTACAAGTGGGTCTACCGGAAACAACCTCTTTACTATGTAGGGGTAAGGCTGCGTACTATCAGACCTCCCCATACCTCGCCTCAATGCGAGATTTCAGACTAGGTGTGATGATGATGATGATGATGACTATCTTTCTCCTGTATGTGAAGGTTTTATCATGCATTCCCTCATTTTATCTGTTTTGCAGTAAATTAGTAAGGAAATTATAGAGATTAACAACATAAAAATTCCTTAGAAAGGCATAGAACTTCACATAGATAAAACTTTTCTAGCAACAATTTTATGCCTTTATTTATGATTTTTAATCATCCTAGACTAATTTATAGTTAGAAAGTATATTGTGATTGTTGAGGAGGATAATTTTGAGAAAAATCATGAAAAAATGGAGAAAAAGTGGCTATAAAATGAGAAAAAGAGGAAGTAGGAGAAGAGGTGAGGGTGAAGAAGAAGACAGTTTATAATATTTTAAGCTATATTAAAGGGCAAAATAGGAAATATAAAAAATAAGAATAAAATAGGACTTTTAATAGTTAAGTGTATTTTAGTAATTATGGTGGTTAGGTAAAGTAAGGATATTTTAATAATTAATAATAAAGTAAAAAGGAAATAATTTTGAATTATTAAGTGTAATTGGGATGAAAATTTCCTTAAGTAAGTTTAAAAAAACTTTGCAATGCCTAGGTCTGAAGGAGTAGAATGGATTTATCAGTTAGTTGAATCCAAAAATCAAGTAAAGATAATCTTAGACTGTACTCTTAGAATAGTATACAATTCATAAAACTTTGAATTTTGTTATTAATAAATTATTTTATAGTGACTCATATTTTGAATTTGTCATTAATTAAATTAATGAATAATTATATATGTGGATTTCTAAAATATAAGAATTATGTTTATTTATTACATAAATATTAAAAAAGCATAAAACGTTTCAATTTATATTTTGTTACGTATTAAGAGGGACATTGCTTGATAATTCGATAAAAATTTTGATAATTAAAATTTTTTGTTAAATCACATTTATAAAATTAAATAGAGACTTATTTATAATAAGTTGAGAATAAATTGTGTAAATTATGAATATGTGGCTTGGCTAGGATATGCTATATTTGATGGTCATAAATTAATAGGTTGTTTAAATATGAGCGAGTGATGGCTAGGTACTTGTCCGTGGAGCTAGAACCAAGCCATCCTGAGCCTTGAAGATATTATGTGTCGATGACTAGGTACTGTAGTGCTATCGAAGTACCAAATTAAATTGAGGAATTGAAGTATTATGTACTGATATTTATACATCTAATTATGTTTCTGCTTAGTAAATGATTATAATGAGTAGAGATGAGTTAACAGATCATTGAATGTAAGTATACTAGGTTAAATAGGGCCTAAATAATTAAGTTAATAATGAGATAAAACATAAATGAAAATAATAAAATAATATTAGTATTAATCATTACTAATGATAAAATTTTGGATGTTTGTTGAGTGTTTGGATATGCTAAGTATTTTTATGCATTTGGGTATTATATGTATGTTTTAATCATTTGACTAATTTTTATCTATATTGAGTTATTTTATTTTAAGAGATTGATCAGTTAATCTTTTTGAGTAGGCGGCTCACTACTTACTACTATATTTTTTTAGGAGATAGAGAGATTGCCGGTAACCCCAGTGTACGTGATTGACAAAGTACACTCGAAGTAGAGCCAACATATTAAATTGAGTAAAGTTGTTTTATTGTATATAATGTTTAGTGTGACATTTTTGTGCTTGTACAGATAAGTTTTGTGACTGACGAACATCATTTTTGGAACTAATGAAGATTTTGGTAATTAATGATATAAGTGGGGAATAATTTGGATAAATTGTGGTTTAAGAATTATTGGAGCTTCACAAGTTTGATCATTAGGAGTAGCCAATGCACCAAAAAGGGAAGAAAAATAGAGAGAGAGTAAATAGTGTAGTATTTTCATCCTTTTTATTATTTTTGGGTTGATTTAAGAGTTTGTTGATTGATATATTAACTTTAATTTCAATCTTGAAATTTTGTAAGACAACTTATAGCCATGGGGAGAGATATTAAACTTTGTAAATCTTTATTTAAGTTTAGTAAATTTGTTTGTCAATTTAACTCATAATTTTTTTCTCCGTATTGGAAGATTTTCTATGTAAATCTCAATGTTTGCTTCTTTATTAAGTTTTTGTTCTCGTACTAATATTTATTGATTAAACTTGAAGAGTGTTTTATTGTTGATCTATAGATTACTTTTAGAAAGTTGTGTTTTCCTTTGCTTACAATTTTGACGTAGGCTTTTTTTTTTTAATTCAGAATTATTGGCTTATTCAGTTACTAGTTTGAGATGACGTTAATTGGGGCTTGACAACCCATCTACGTGATAAATTTTATAATAGGATCTGTATTGTTCGTTTATTTGATATTTTGATGTAATTATTATTTATTATATGATAAAATTGTAATATTTTAAATAACTTGCATTGTTCTTAATTTTATATTTAAATGATGATTAAATGATCTTTTTTTTATATTAATTGTAGTTATTATTTATATGTGAAACTTAATATTAATAAAAATAAAAAAATTATTGTTATTTTAAATTCTTATTATTATGATTTTTAGAGACATGGTTGATATAAATTATAAAGTATACAGTATAATATACTAATAGATTATTTTATAATTTTAAAAAATTCAGAGACTATTTAATAAATTTAAAAAATTATTAAAAACGATACCCAATATTAATCGGTAGTAATACAATATCAATTTAATCGGATATCAATACTGAAACGATATTCATAACATTTGACAGCGAGTAACTAAAAGCCTTTATATAAGGACCACAAATGCTGATCCCTAGACGCTAAACACGATTAGAAGTTCTAGATGGGGACCACAAACCTTAGATTTAACTCAACTAGATCAACAAACGGATGTTCAACAAGTCTATTAAAAAAAAGGGATGTAGGTTTTTTCCTTTTCAAAGTCAATTGACGAAGTGCTGATATGAATTGATAGTTTAGTAAAAAAATTATCGCTTATTTATGTTTTCGTGTCGTCATATATCATGAAGCAAATTAACTAAAGTCATATCGTACTATTAGTATTTGGTCGATCCTAAGTTTCTTAAAGTGCCTCAGAGTTTGGGACCAAATTCAATCCATGTCCATCTTAAATGTGTATGTAGAAGACTTGCAATTCTTCATGGTCCAATTATTTCACCTCCATTTTTAATGAATTCCCACTTTCGATAAACTGAATTTGTTTTTAGGTACCTCATCTTGTTTCTTTATTCGTTTTTGTTCCCAATAATCTTTCTTTAAAGTGCATTACAACTTAAGAATCACAAATTCAACCTTGTTTCATTGTAGCTATCTGCGTAACTCTAGTAAACAGGATAAGCAGTATGATGCACTCGCGTCTAGCCTACGAGTTGTTTGGGTTTAATATTTCATATTGTTCGTCATTCAAACAAATTCAAGGGACGAACAAGCAAAATAAACTCCTTATAATTACTAGCTTGTATCACAAACCTTATGTCTATATCTAGAAGAAGCATCATGAGTCACAGGTGACAGGCATATGAGTTAAACTAGTACATGAAGAGCACTGTACCAATTGGTGCATCAAAAAGCAGAAAGCTAAACATGGGAAGATATCATCTCTTAGTATATAACTGCACAATGTTCTAGCTATATTTATCAACTCCATTTCCCACGTTGATATCCTTCTAACTGAAACTGCTTACATTCACTTTAGTAATTTGTTAAAATGACATATTAATGATTCGTCCATTGTTTCCCATGTACTGATAATAGTTTAATTACTTTTGATGCATACTTCTAATCATGGTGGTGATAATGACATTCAGGTTTAGCTTACCTTTGATGACACTTTCTTCAAGCTCATGTCACATAATCAAAAAAGTTGTAAGCATTAATAAGAATTTATAATGCTCGTAAAAAATCTCAAGTAATCAATCAAAATGACATGAATAAGATATACCCTCTCGAAACAATATAACTTTCATGATTAAAAGATGCCATCACTCTAATTCGAAACAGTTCCATATGTTTTTTTTAAGAAATAAAGGAGAATAATAAGGATATTAAGCAAATACCCTAGCATATTTTGTATAAAGTGATTTATTCCTACTAATCCTCTTTACTAATTGTAAGTAGTTGACCCAATTTATTGTAACCCTACTATACGTAACTCTTGTATGTCTTGACCATAAAGCAATAGACTGCCACTGCCAATTGGTAGTGTAAAAAGCTCAAATGTATTTCATGGTATCAAAGCCACCAAGCCTCCTCACTGAGCAGACCTCTCTTCTTCCAGAAAATTCACCTATGTCTCTCTTTCCTTCATCCCCACTTGTTCTCTCATCCCAATCCCTTCGCTTTGTCAACTGAAAATCAACTCATCGTCACAACCGAAACCCTAACCCTTCCTCTCGCCCCTCCTCCTAATCATCAAACCTCCCAAAAATTGACTTCTACCAATTATCTCTCTTGGAAGATGCAATTTGATCTTCTTCTAAGCATCTATAATCTAAATAATCCCATCGAATCCAGCCCAGCCCCTACTGTCGTGGTTGATGGTTAACCAAATCCTCTCTACACCAATTGCATTTGCAATGATAAACTCGTACTTAGTTGGATCATAAGTGTTGGCACCCGATCTCAGGACCGGATCGCAACCGGAAAACGGAAACAGAAACGAAACGAAGGAAACGAAACGGAACGAATTCCAATCGAACCAAAACGAATAACCGACATCCGTGAATGAAAATCTTAGAAAACAAATATGCGTCGTTGCGTTGGAATCCTTAGACTAACTATTTCGAAATCCGGTATTTTTTTTTATCTAATTCATTCCTTTTCACTTCTTTCATATTTATTCTAACTTATTCAAACAAGAACAAAATAATTTCCACTCTTG
>JAOQMQ010000195.1:13782886-13792886 GCA_027563845.1 Erythroxylum subrotundum | reverse complement strand
AAATCTTAAAGCTCAAAACCACCCATAACATATCCATATACCCAAAAACACTAATTTCATGCAACCTTAATCATATCCATCTAATTTGCTCAAACTAACCTTGCTCAAATAGCACATTAAATACAATCATTTCAATCCTTGCATTTTTTTCTTTCCTTGGTGCATGTATAATTCACCCAAAATTCTCCTTAAATTTTCATTTAATAATTATTATATTTCAATCAAGGATCGGGGTCCAACACAGTGGGTGGTAAGGACCGTCGTGGAAGGATATTCGACTTAGGTTCATTTGCGAACACATATTATTCGCAATCCTCCGCATCCAATACAGCAATATCTAGTAAGCAGTCTGCACCCAATGAAGCCTACGAGCTTCGGAGCACAGTACAGGCATTGGCAACTCAGTTGCAACAGTCGATCAAGTACATAGCTCAACTCCGTAATAAGGTGGATGAGTTGAAGGGAAGGTGTAGCTCCTTATCGCAGCAATCAGAGCATCCATGGTCACCAAATGAATAGCATACTTGTAGTTATTTTGTATGAATTAAAAAAACTTATTATGTACAAAATAATTTTTATTATCAATTAAGATAATTTTTACTTTATATCATCAATCAATTTTCTGTTTTAACAAATTAAATATTCAAACAAATCAAAACATTATCAATAGATAACTCATAACTGTTTAAATTCTGCATCAACCATAACATCATCAAATAAAATTTAATGCAAGGAAATTTTAAAAAATAGTTTTTAGTAAATTTAATGTCAGAAAAACAAAGTTTATCGGTAAAATTTATTCGATTTACCGACAGATAACTAATAACTATCGATAATGACAATATTAACTTACCAACGGAATAACCAATTCTGTCGGTAAGTTTGCCGACAAACATATCTTATCCGTCGGTAACTTTATCGATAGAAGACAGCACAGAATAATCATCTGTATGTTCACCAACGGTTACACAAAATTTTCGTCGGTAAATTTGCAACGGACATTCTGTGATTCATCGCAAATTATTACCTATGGTTGTTTCTCTAACGCCTTGGTCTGTCGGTAAATTTCGTCACTAACTTAGCTTTTCGACGGAATATGTAGATGTTCCATTAGTAATTTCCATCGCTAGGCTTCATTTTTCTTGTAGTGTAAGTAATAATAATAGAAATTGCACAGTTTAACAAAAATTGAAGTTGAATTATGTAATAGAAATTCAATAATAGAAATTGAAATTGCACTGTACTGTAACGAAATTGATAGTTGTTTTATATGTAAACTATTATAATAGTAACTAAAATTGGCTTTTGTGTTACTGAATTTGGCTACACCTAAATGCATTTTCCTTTTGTGTCATTAAATTTGTGTATAATTGTTTTTTATTCCTTGTGAATAGGATTTCAATGGCCCAAATTAGTTGTATAATGCTATTTTATGGTAAAAAGTTTATAATATAATCAAAGTCAAATATATTGATGGGCTAGTAAATGTTTTTGACGAAGTAGACCTTAATTATGTTAGTTATAAGCATAGTTATAAGCAAATATGTGACATAGGTAAAGATTTAGGGTACCTTCAAGTTCACAAGGCCTATTACAATGTACCTAATTTCAAATTTAGTGAGTCGTTAAGACTTATTGAATTAAACCAATTTTGTCAAAGACTTGTTAACTTATAAAAATCTATAAAATGGTTGATATTTATGTAATTCATTTGTTAGACACCCCAATCCTTGCTTTAGAGATATTACCTATAACTGGATGAGAGGATGGAGATAGTGAAGGTGAAAAAGGAAGTTGTGAAGGAGTCGGTAAAGGAATTAATGAAGGAGTTGATGAAGACCTCGATGATCATGATAGTAACTAGGATGAGGGCTTTATTCAAATTAAAATTCCTAGTGACAACTAACTAGCTGAAATAGATTCAACTGATTATGGCAATTTCATTAGGAATGATGAATATCCAAGCAGAGAAGAGCCAATCGAACAATTATGAAGACTAAGTACTAGTATTAGGTATAATCCAATAGATGTGACACTACATTGGAGATTAGAGATGGAGTTTTGAAAATCTAAAAAATTTAGAGATTTTGTTTTGGATTATACGGTACAAATAGGGTATAATGCGAGGTTCAAAAAGAGTGAAAGCCATAGGATCAGAGTTGGGTGGATTTAAGGATGCCCATAGGAGTTGTATATTGGTTGTGACAAGAACGAACTGTGTTTCAAAGTGAAGATGTACAATCTTAGGCATATTTGTTTCAGTACCAAAAAACATAAATTGGTTTTTGTTAAGTTCCTTTTGAGACTTTTTTGGGAAAGAATTCTTAAGATGTCTAGTATCTCAATGGCTAAAATGGTTAAAAAGTGCAACGAAAAACTAAATATATTTGCTAACTAAGTATGCATAGAGCAACAAAGGGGAGACTGAGAAAAAAGAGGACAACTGATTTTGTGAATGAATATGTCAAGCTCCAATGATATGTACATGAATTGAAGATTAGTAATCCAAGTTCAATAGTGAAGTTACAACAGAGAAGGAATGAAGATACTTCTCTATTACATGTATACAAAATTATATTTATACATATCATCGAGCAACTATAGTAAGTTTATACATTTTTCATACTTCTTTATCTCCTTTTTGTAACTTAAAAGGTTAGACATTTGCTTTAACACAATAAAAAGAAGATGGAGGCATTTGAGGTCAATTGTTAGTATTGACGACTGCTTTTTGAAGACAAAATTCCTAAGGTAGTTATTAAGTGCAGTAGGGAGGGATGGTGATGAAGAGATGTATCTATTAACTTGACTATTCTGAAAGTAAAGAATACTAATTCATAAAGATGGTTTATGAATCTGCTAGCTTCTGGCTTAGAATTGGATAGTGGTGAAGGGCTTATATTTATATCATACGTACAAATCCTTATTTCCTCGTTCTCATACATAATATGTATGTTGTTATTGGTGAGAATCAGAAATGATGTCGTTTCTCATTTTACTCTGTTAATAAATTTAATTATAATTAATAATATTCAATTAACTGAATAAACATTTAATTATTTTAATTAAGTAATTATTTTTATAAATTAACAAGAAGTGGGCCCCACTGCATTCTCATTTTACTTTTTTAATTAGCTTAATTATGATTAATAATACTTAATTAACTGAATAAGAATTTAATTATTTTATTTAAGCAATTAGTTTTATAAATTAAACAAAAATTTGACTCCATTGTTATGTGACAGGCCCCCTGCATTCTCATTTTACTTTTTTAATTAGCTTAATTATGATTAACAATACATAATTAACTAAATAAGCATTTAATTATTTTTTATGTAATTAGTTTTATAAATTAAACAAAAATTTGACTCCATTGTTACGTGACAGTGAAGCCTATTATTATACATTTAAGACACTTTTAAGATAAAAATTTAAAAATAAATGTCCTGTCAGCTTTAACGTGATATTCAATTAACAGAGAGGTAACTTCGTCATATTTTTCATACACTTATGATCTACTTTAAATATTTTGTCAATGTCAAAATTCAATATGAACATTAACTTGTATCCTAGTGTAAATGTCAAGTTTCAAAGTGCATTTTTTATGTTTAAAAGGTTCTGGCTACAATTTCTCTGGCAAGCTTGTGGACAGATGATTTGTCACTAGACTAAAGCCATAAAAACTAGGGCTTTTGTTTCACTGACCACCACTATTTTGGATCTTGTGTCCAACCATTGGTTCCATTCAGATAGGGTACAAGCCCTTAGCAGCCAAAGGCGCGGCCTGCAGTAATAGGAGAAGGCGGCATGATGTTGGAATATTCTCAGTTGGCAGAAACTACTTGTACCGTCATTCTATCAAATTACTATTACATGATCCTAAAAGCTTAATTTATTCTTTCTTTCATCCAAACGAAAAAATACTAATACTTGAATTATCTCAACCGACACTGCAAGTGCAATAACCCTCAAAGGGAACATCACCACACCGTCTTCTTTGAGATATATAAAAACCTTCTTTTTTTTTCTTTATGTAACAAAAGATATTGAACATTAACGATACTTCTAATGCCCTTTTCTTAAAGCTGCAACTCAAGCCAATTGTTTACCGAGTCATCCCATATACCAAACCACATATAAAGGCTGGTGACAAATAACATAGGGAACACATCGGCCCACTAAATTTCAAACAGCAAAGAACAATTTATGAACAATGAAACACATAGAGAACATTTTAGCAACAAATGTCAATGTCCTTGGAGAGAAAAAAAAAAAAAAAGAAAAAGAAAGCTGCAATACCTTGTGAAAGGTGTGGTACAAGTATGTTTTTGGTGTTCGTAACATCATGTACAAAACAAATCAATACAATATCAATATCAGTCTCTTGCTTGCCGAATCTTACAAAAGGTCGAATATCATTTAATCAGTTCTGTGTCTTCCCTTTCTCTTTTTCTTGGATGTCCACTACTTTGTTGGCTATAGAATAGACGTAAATTAATTAGAAACAACAGCGGTAGCAAGCCTTGCTCTGAGGTCTTTCCTCAAAATTTTGCCCGACGGAGCTTTAGGAATTGATTCGGTGAAGAAAACCCTGTAAATTCTCTTGTAGAATATAACCTACACAATCATAAGAACAAGCTTTAACTTCAGATGACATGTGCGATTTAATTTAAAAAAAACAGCAAATCTCGTTAAAACTAATCCAAGACGAATAATTATCAACGGACATGGACCCAATTGGTGACTGGTAGATTGTTGATCAGTTCCAATAAGTTTGCTAGGACAGTGACATTTCAATTTCAAGGCTGCTATTCAGTGCATCAATCATAAGGTCAGTCGGACACTCTTAAAAATACATTATTTGCGTCATTAGAAATTAAAGGATATGAATGTATTTTTAAATTTCATACGTTAATAAAGAAGCACCTTCCATCTTGCTGCGAGCAGTCGGAGTCAGACAAAGACTAATATCGAAGATATCTTAGACACGACGCCGTCTATAATTCTCTTTTATCTTTTTTTCCGAGTTATATAGATTCAAGTGTTCACCTGTTTCGAGATGTATTGTTTTATTTCGTCCTCCGTGATAATCGAACCGTTTGATGATCGCACAACGAATGCAACTGGGACTTCCCCTGCAGCCTCATCTTTCATTCTGAAACACACCCAACGGTGATCAGTTGGTAGTCAAATTCAAAGGGGGTAAAAGTATAATCAATATTATTCTCCGGCTGAACTTACGGTACGACCGCAGCATCAGAGATATTTGGGTGGGCGATCAGCATCGCCTCGAGCTCAGCGGGGGCCACTTGGAAGCCTTTGTATTTGATCAACTCCTTCAACCGATCAACGATGAAGAGCTCATCATCATCGTCAATGTACCCAATATCTCCCGTGTGCAACCATCGGTCTCTGTCGATTGTCCTCTCTGTCGCCTCCGGGTCATTTAGATAGCCTGCATTGACCTGATTAATTAATTTCCCATTTTCTAAAATATGTTTTCTTTTTGTTATTGTATCTTCTCTTCCCTCAGAAGTAAGAACAAGTACTCGCTTTCTCTTGCTAAGATGAATAGAAAATGCTAATATTCATCAAGTAATTGACAAAGTCGATTACTTAACAAGTACTCGTGTGTATACTTCCTCAAGGAACACGACTTTAATATAAAAAGGAGAGCAAATTTTGAACAACTATTTCTCTAAAACCTATGTTTATTTAAAATTTATATAAATCTTGCTTCAATTAATTTATAAATAAGTTAAAAATGAATGAACCCAGAATTTAAAAGTGGACATGGAATGTCTACTTGTAAGCATCATGGGCAGCAATAACATCAAATCGTGATACCTAAAAATTGACTTGGTCCCACATCTGAATTAAAGGTTGGGAGTAGGTGAGAAAAGTCACCTTAGCTTAGATCCAAAAGATAAGTATGAGAAAAAGGCAAAGTGGATAATTAAACACCCATCCTCTTTTGGGTTCAACCTAATACCATTTAGACAAGTGTGAAGGTAATGTTCAATTTATTTATAAATTTCCTGTTCTAAATTAACAAGAAACATTTACTTTCACGTCTACATGTACAATTTGTTATTGTATCTCACTCACCAACATTGAAATTCTTTATCAATTAGTGGTTGAACAACTTGAACTGAAATTTTCGAGAAATGCCCAAAAGATGGGATCATGCAGAATTTCGATTAAATTTGATATACAATAAAAGGAAAAGGCAGTAAAGAAGGGTAGGATTAAGAACAAGCACCTTTCATGATTTGGTCCCCTCTGATGCAAATCTCGCCGGCTTGATTTCTGGGTAGCGAAGCGCCAGTTTCCGGGTCAACAATCTTCATCTCGGCGTTTCTCACGACTGTCCCGCAAGCGCCAGATTTGATTTCAAAACTTTCTTTGGCAAATGCCAGGCACATTGATAGCACTGGACCTGCCTCTGTCATGCCGTATCCCTTCACACAATTATGAGATGAAGACTTTAAGCTCCTAATCTAACGTACCTCAACCAGTAAGTACCAGAAAGAGAGACATTTACGTACCCACTACTTTAGGCATTGATAAGTTGTTGGTGTTATTTACTAATTAATGATCCTTCATAAATAATCTAATTAAACTCCAATTTTTTAGATCATAATGACCACATAGTACCCGACGAAAAAAAGATTTTTTAATCATTATTAATATTATCAGGAAGGAAGTTCTTCATTTGTGCTAACAGCCCCGGCCCAATATATCTCTGAAAAAATTACTATACCTCTTTATTTCATGTAAAATAGAAAATTCGCATAAGCCTTCATTGAATATATATAATTACCTGACCAAGTTTGGCGTTTGGCAACTTTGCGCTAACTGTGTCTTCAAGATCCTTGCCCATTGGAGCTGCGCCGGATATCACCATCCGAATCGACGACAGGTTGTACTTATTGACTTCAGGGCTCTTAGCTATTGCCAGAACAATGGGTGGCACAAAAGGAGCGATCGTGACCTTGTACTTGTGTACAAGCTCCATTAACGATATGATCTCAAACTTTGGCATAATTAAGATAGCTGCGCCAACTCTTAGCCCACAAAGCAACACAGAATTAAGCGAGTATATGTGAAACAATGGCAAAATACAGAGAATAACATCCTTGTCGTGAAAATAGAGATTAGGATTCTCTCCGTCTACTTGTTGTGCCACGCTTGTCACAAGACCTTTGTGCGTCAACATAACTCCTTTAGGAAGCCCTGTTGTCCCCGACGAGTACGGAAGGGCGACGACATCGTCGGGGTTGACTTTAACGGCGGGGCTGTCATTCTCGTCAGCGTTTGACAACTCCGAGAAATGTAAACAACCTTCAGGTGGTGAGTCGATGGTCATTAACTTAACATCATTATCTTTAGCGAATTGCTTAACCTTCCCGGCGTAAACTGCTTGTGTTATTATAAGCTTCGCCTTTGACGCAGTCGCTTGTTTCGCTATCTCCGCCGGAGTGTAAAATGGGTTTGCGGTTGTGTTGATAGCGCCACGAAACGAGGCGCCTAGGAATGCGAACACAAACTCCGGGGAGTTTTGGAGCAAAAGCATAATAACATCACCTTGTTCGATGCCTAACTTGTTGAGGCCGGAAGCGACTTTACGCGAGATAAGTTCAACGTCAGCATAACTGTAGATTTGTCCGGTGGGACCATCGATCAGACAAGGATTGTCTTTGAATTGGGAAATGTTCTCAAAGCAATAAGTGTGCAAAGGGAGGTGATTTGGGATGTAGATATCGGGCAACTTGGAACGAAAAATGAACTCCTGTTGATCATCTTTTGCTTCCATTGTTGTTAGTAGAGAAAGAAAATGAAAATAGTTTGGAGACTAAGGGAGCAAAAAATAAGAGAAGGTAGGTGTTCGGTTTTGCTTCCCTGGTTGGGTTGAGCAATACGACGGAGTTAAATATACAAGTAGGTGGTGGGTGGTGGGAAGGAGTTGATTGGAATTTGACAAGTTGCTTAGGACAAAGTCCAACATATGAAGCTAAAGTCAAAACTTGTAGGAACAATCAGGTACACTAGTCTCTCCATAAACCCTTCTTCAAATATAACAATTAATATTTAATAATATAGAAGTGGTTAATTAATGAGATATTACAAGTAATCGGACTTAAAATTCAAACGTGATATTATTAATATTATTATGTAAAATATAACAATTTTTTGGTGAAGGGCGGGGTTGTTGGTCCTAAATGGGGCGGCTGGCTCTCAATTGGGTATTGGTTGAAGCTAAGGTGGTCCAGTATCACCAAATAAAAGGCCCTTTTTAGAAACCGAAAATTACATGGAGGTAGGTGAGGGGTATGGGTGATGTGGGTATTACACAAGAATGCATAAAAATAAGATATTCACGGTACGTGGAAGTCATGTTTGACTGGAAGCCACCAACATTGTTCCACGTAAGATGTTTACCTAACACATAGGTGGCTTACGGTGGGCTTTGGTCATCATTTGTGGTGAGCAATCTCTCTCACCTACTACTAAAAGGAAATTGCCTGTCATGGACGTTGTCAAAATTTCTCCTTCTAGCTTTGATTATTTACGAGGGTAGATAACAAAATCAAACTTAGTAAACCTAAAAACAATTTCTTCAAGCAAACTATTTAGAATTAGTGAATAGTGTACAATGAATTGAATGTTTTAGATGCATCCTAAGTGCTGTAAAATATATAGTGACGGTGTTTTAAGAATTTAGACAATGACTGTCTATCACACGACTGGTTCGTCCAGATTAATCATGCTTATATCTAGAAATGAAAATACCAAATATATAAGAAAAGGGATCATCATCAGCTGCGGAGTACTTTGTACAACTATTTCAAGTCAATGATATGGGTATACGACTGTGGAAAGTCCAATATATATACGTACCTACTACTTAAACAGCGACTCTTTTGGTTAAGACCTGAATGAGAGGGATGGTGTTGTTGGCTGAACAAATCAATTATTATATTCTTCAGATCCCGATTGGACTTTTAGATTTTAGTTCATAG
The DNA here is from genome assembly GCA_027563845.1 of Erythroxylum subrotundum. Classification (NCBI taxonomy): domain Eukaryota; kingdom Viridiplantae; phylum Streptophyta; class Magnoliopsida; order Malpighiales; family Erythroxylaceae; genus Erythroxylum; species Erythroxylum subrotundum. The sequence goes on along the minus strand of JAOQMQ010000195.1, from coordinate 13,783,863 downwards.
AATAAGAGGTACTACATTAAACCCAACATTTTGTGGCTTAAATTTCTTATCACAATTACTTCCCCCTATTCGTTAAAATTGAAGAGCCAGTCCATTTCAGGTTATGTTCACATTTACGCAAGTTTCATAGTTGAGTTTTGTTAACTTTAAAAATAAAAAAAAAACTATCTTTCTATATATCCGAGAAAAGGTACTCTCGTGAAGCTTTAAAATTTCAATTAACAACTATCATTATCAGATAAAAAATTGTTTCCATTCACTTTCTACTTTAACTAAATTACATGCCTATAACTTAGTACAAGAAGATATATTCTAAATAACTGTCACTTGTTATTTTGAATATTTCGTATATGTTATTATTGGTAGAATCATTAGGAAAAAAGAATAAAATCATAACAACAACAACAATAATAACAACCGAGTAAAAATTCTGCTTGACGTGAGATTCGTAAAGTTCTAGTTGTATACAATCTTATTTCTAACTAATAGAAAGACTGTTCTTGATTGATCCACACGAAGATGAAGAAAAAAATCGTAGCTCAACTAAAATTGAAAGAAATAGGAAACGTAAAATATTATTATGAGTAAATTATGATACAAACATTTATTAAATATAAGTTACAAATATTAATTTGTTACTTACAACCTTAAGATTGGGATTTTTATAACCTCTATTTTTGAATATTTGAATATTCTTTTTTTAGATACATGAAACAAGAAGATATGTATGTGTATATATAGATGAATCAAATTCATTATAAACATATATTTTAATTTATTGTAATTATCATATAATATAATATTTACTTTATATCATACATTATCTTCTTTCATTTAAATATTTTGTGAATAATGTGTCACTACAAGAAAAAGAAAAATTGGCGACGGAAAATTAGCGATGGAAAATAAATCGTAGCAAATTAGCGACGGAACTCCTATTTCCGTAGCTAAAACCGACGTAAAAAAATTCATTTAGC
>JAOQMQ010000195.1:13738036-13778160 GCA_027563845.1 Erythroxylum subrotundum | reverse complement strand
ATGTTCAAGAGTCAAGTTGTAAGTCAGTTGGGCTCCAAGTCGGGGTCCAACATTATGAGTCAGTCCGTTGGGCTCCGGAATCGGGGTCCAACATAAAAACCCCATATCTCTTTTGCTTTAGCTCCTGACCACTTAGTATCCTGAATGCAGGCTATTTGTATCATATACTTGTCTAAAATATTTACTAATTCCAAGCACTTTCCCGTTAGGGTCCCAATGTTCCAAGAGCCTATTCTCATAAAGTCATCTCCTTTTTTATTCCTGCATGCTGCACGCACCGAACTGCTTGCACTGATTCCATCCGCTCGATTTAAAGGCATCCCTCCTACCTCATGTCTTTCACGCTTCCCGTGGGTACTATCCTAAGAAGTCCTTTAAAAAGCTGATAATAATAATAACAACAACAATAATAATAGAAATAATAAGAATAATAATAAAAATAAATATAATAATAATAATAATAATAATGTTGATGATAAACTAAAAATAAAAAGAAAAATGAATAAATAATAAAATATTAATAAAATAAAACTAAGATAAATAATAACTAATTTGCCAACCGAAGGGAGCCTCAATCATGCATAAAGAATACTAGCATGAAAAAAAATGGCATGACTTATTAGAGCATGAAAATCTATTGAAACTCCATAATACAATACGTGGTCCAAGTAGAAACACCTGTAGAAGCACACACGTTCTCGTAAAAGTTGAAGAGCTCACTGAGAGATTTCTAAAGTGGCAGGCGAGAAAGTCTTTGTGCCTGGTAAGGAGAGATTCTATAGAGGGAAAATTTTCTAGAGGATGTTGAATAAAACACGTTATAACCAAAAAAATAAAAGCCTTGTCTTACAAAGGAGGTCACGTGAGACAAAAGGAGTGCGGTAGTAACGGGAAGCAATAGGAAAAGACTAATGGGAGAGGATTATAACATACCAACGAGCTCCAACTCGTATTATACACGTAGGTAAAAAGACTGTTCTATAAGCTGCGGCGCAGTGTTGGTGATATTCTCAATTAAGGGAATTGTAGATTTAGCAAGTTTCCAATGTAAGAAAAGCTTTTTCTGCAGAGGGTTAATAAATGCATTGATAAAAACAACAAAAAGTATTTTCAAAACATACATGCTTTCTCTCTCTCCCCCTCTCTCTCTCCATCTACAACTACATCCTGCTGTTTTCTACGGAAAGAACTCCAAATCAAACTTACATTACGTACTAAGCAAGTCTAGCCTTCAAAAAGTAATAATTCTTATGTTGCTAACCGTCTAACTGCAACTAACAACTTCCATCTAACGAATACATCTAAATTACAAATAGAGATGAAACTATATTAGAAAAGGGGGACTTTGATTTAACAGAAGCAATACATATAAGAAAGATGAAGCAAAACCTCCTAACCCCATTTTGCATATCAAATATTTGAAAAGCACAACAGAAACCAATGGAAGAACATGGATGCAGAGGAAAAGCTTCACACTCCACGTAAGGAATACCAACAAAAGAAAACCAATGAAACCTTATTACCAGAAACCATCATTTCTCATGACACCAAAGAAATTAGTGAGCTTTAGTTAGTAACTCAAAAGGAAAGAGAATAGTTGTAAAGAATGTTGTTGCTAAACTAATAGAAACAAACTCAGAACCTCCAACAACAATTAATATATCATTGAAAGAAACTTACTATGATCAGCAGAAACAATGGATACTGTTCACAACATAAATAAACGCATCATTTCCAAAGAATCTTGGCCTCCCCAAACCTCCAAAAACACAAAACCTAGATATGAAAATCTCAAGACTAATCACAAAAAGCACAAGAGGGATACAAAGAGAAAACAAAAGATGTAATGGAGAATCTGGAGAGAGTAAGTGGAGAGAGAAAAGAAAGCTTACTTGTTCCATGACAAAACGAAAATGCTTATTTGCTCACATACCTTTGATTGTTCAAAACAAAATAACTGGTAAATCCAGGTGTGTTATTGTTAACTTCATCCATTTTCAGCCAGATAACGGGCCAACCTCAAGAACGTTTTTTTTTAATGTTGATGCCTTTCTCTGTAGCATACTTCATAAGCCAAACATATCAGTAACAATGATCGATTTAGGACTTGTTTAGTACCAGGAATTTGTCAAACCCTCATATTATTTTCAATGTAGGCTCTCCACCGGTGATAGCAACTGACAACCCCCATCTTAGCTAGCTTACATGCTCTCTGCTTTCATGGACGTATCGACATGGGACAAAGAGTGAGCCTCGTGGGAAACTAAACTAGACCTGTTATCAAACGCACTCTAATCTTTACTGTCACTACAAAAAAGGGTATATATTATGTCTGTTATGCTCAAAGCTCATGATGAAAGAATCAAATCTCTTATAATAATACCTTGGTGTCTGTTTAGAGCCATATAGAGATTTATTTAACCTACAAACCAAGTTCCTTTTTCTTTTTTCTTCAAAACCTTATAGTTGAAGCATATAAATTTTTTCTTCAAGATCTTTAAGTAGAAAAGTAACTTTTACATCTAGTTATTATAAATATAAGTCAAACATAACAATGAGGACTAATTTGATTATAATAAGTTAAACTACAGGAGAAAATATTTTACTAAAGTTATCTATTCCTTTTTAAGCATATATTTTTACCACCAAACTTGCATGATATCTCTCCACTTAATTGTCACCGTTGTGATCTTAAAGACTCATTTATTACCAATTGGCTTCTTTCTTTATGGTAAAGTCACAAGTTCCCAATTTTGTCTTTTATAAAGAGCTTTAATTTCTTCATGCATTATTGTCATGCATTAAGAGACATTTGGATTATTAATTGCTTCTTGGAGAGTATAAATGCCAATTTGATGATATTTTTATGTAATTTGATTGATGAACTTTTAAAGCCTCAAACTCAATTGGTTCATGAACATCTCCTAATGTTGCTTCAAAAGAAGCTTTTTATTGAAAAATATTTTTTACTTGTATCACATTCTCAAAACTTCTTTGTGAAGTATTTTTTTTTTGTAATTTATCTTCTATAAAAATGACATCTCTATTAATAATAACTTTACATACAGTGGGATCCCACAGGTAGTAGACATTTACTCTGTCAGCATATCTTAAGAATAAGCATTTTCAAGGATTTTAGATCTAGCTTTTTAGTTTCTTTGACATTATAAATCACTTAGATAAGACTTCCAAATATAACGAGGTTGAAGTAATTCAATAGCTTCCTAGTCTACATCTTCATCAGTTCCTTCAACTTAATTACAGTTAATGGAACTCGATTCACCATATAACATGTAATATATTAACTGCTTCCTCCCAGAAAGCCTTATTTAGGCTTATAAGCTTACATATTTCGAAACTGTCCTTATTCTTGTTAATAGAGCTTTTTTTATTCACTTTGCCACTATGTATTACTGAGACGTGTATGCAACAAGGAACTATCTTTTGATGTGTTGTTGTAACTACATTTTAAGGTTTGATGGGTCGCGGCCAGAGAAATCAGAGTATTACAGATTAAGTGGGTTGGCAGTTTTTGACAGCTATTAAAATTGTTGTCTATTTTACTTGAAGAAGAAGTTTAAAGTCTTTCGGTTTGAGTCAAAAGACTTTCCAGATTATGTTGTCAAGCATTGAACAAGTTAAAGACTTGTTTAATAAGGAAACTAAGACAGAAATAGATTAAAACTCTAAAAAGGAATTCTATTAAACCCGGAATATTGCAGAATAGGAAAACTGCAGAACAAGAAATTCACATAACAGGAAATCCATATCTTCTGGGATTTCCTATTCGTGTAGAAGTGAAGAAGGACTCTATAACCTAGCTCGATAAAAGGAGAAGACACAGCAGCAGAAGAGATTATCACAAATATAGAGAAACACAAATCGAGAGGTGTTAACAGACGTATGAGTTAAGTGTTTATGTTTTCATCCTTCTGTGTGTTAGGCGTCCTGCTATCTGTATGAGGCGGTCTAGGTTTGTGAGAAGAGAGTTAGAATTGTAGCCTTCTATGTGTTAGGCTTTTTGCGTGAGACGTGTTTAGAGATTTGTGAAAAGCAAACTTGCCTTCTGTGTATGAGGCAGTCTTGACAGCAATAGAGTTGTCAGTATACTACTTAGGATACTAGAAGCACAATCATATCTTCTTGTATTCTTTCATGAGTCCTTATTGGAACATTGAAACAGAGCAAGGCCCCGTTGACATAGGATATCTTTAGATATCTGAACAACGATACCATATCCTGTGGCATTTAATTTTCTACACTTTACTTTTTGTGGATTTTACGTTTCTTTCTCGTGCCTACATTTTCAATTTAGTATCAGAGCAAAATCCAGAGCATTGGATTAAGATCAAATTGATCAAAAATGGAGGAAGGAGGATCAACTGTGAGCCACCCAAGCTCATAAACTCAAACTACTCAATATGGAAGAACATGATGAAGATGCACATCAAGTATATTGATGAGCATGCTTGAAGGAACATCATTGTAAGATGGACTCCACCAATTGAGGTGATCAAGAATGATACCGTGGTGAAATCAGAGGCAAATTGGACTCAAAACGAGATAACTTATTCTAATTTCAACTTTACAGCCTTAAATGCTTTATTTAATAGTGTTGATAAATAGTTTATGACTCTCATTGCTACCTGTGATACAACCTTTGATGCTTGGAATGTCCTCAGGGATACATGTGAAGGAACATAATCTGTCCACATGTCTGGACTCTAAATTCTAACTTCTGAGTTTGAGAGCATGAAGATGGGAGAAAAGGAGCTTATTCAAGAATATGATAACAGAATCAAAAAGATCTCCACTGAAGTGCACATGCTAGGAGAACCAATTCTAGAAGCAAAACTCGTAAGAAAGGTCCTAAGATCTCTACCTAGGTACTTCAGGAAGAAGGTGATTGCGATTCAAGAAATATAGAACCTCAACATCTACCGGTATTCTGAACTCATCGGGAACCTTGCATCTCATCAACAAGAGTTATGGCTTGAGGAGGGCATTGATCCATCAAAACCAAAGAATATCACATTTGTAGCTAATACATCCACCCAGGATGACAATATTGCTAGGAACACTCCAAAGTTGGAAGAAACACTTGCCATGCTTGTGAAAAATCTTAATCAGTTCAACAAAAAGTTTGGAAGAAGCAACAATTCTTTAGATAAGATACCAATGTTAGGAGAAAAAAACACCTCAAGGAAGATCAAGTAGTGACAGTAGCTTTGGAAGAAGGGGAATAAAATGTTACGAATGCAAAAGATATGGTCACATAGCTACTAATTGTGCCAATAATAAAGACAAAAAATGTTTAGAATGTGGAGGCACTGGATATATCAAGGAGGAATGTGCCAATACGAAGAAAAGATTGAAAGCAATGAAGGCAACAAAATCATCCACTTGGAGTTCAAATGACGAAGATGACTATTTCGATGATAGTGACAAAGACATCATCAACAACTTTGCAAACTACACTGCCTCTACCTCAATCACTGATGTATTTGCGAACAAGACATTTAAGCCTGAGAGATCACCCCAAAAACCTGATAGCAGTAAATATGATGAAATGGTAAATTTTGATATTGAAAAGTTATTTGAACTTAACCATCTCTTGGTTGATACAGTGAGAAAATTAGAAGAAGAAAAGATCTAACTAGTGGTAGAATTGAAACAAGTCAAAGATGAAATCTCTGAAAAAACTAAGAAGCCGACTGAATCATAAGAAAAGTTGATTAAATATGAGGAAACATATAAGAAATTTGCATCTGGAAAAAACTCACTCAGCAAAATTCTTAACTCTAGGAGAACTCACAACAATCAAGAAGGTCTTGGATATACTAAAAAGGGAAGTAATCGAATTGAGAGAAGGAGAAGATGGAAGCAATCTGTGGTCTGCTATCATTGTGGTGTCAAGGGACACATCAGACTTCACTGCTTCTACAGAATGTTCAACTTTCCTAAGCCACATAGCAAGACTCCAAGGAAGAAAGTGGATCTAACAGGCAAACAGAAGATGCAATGGGTGGAGAAGATTAAAAGGGAGGAACATGTGGTCATGATGGTTCAAACAGAAGATGCAATGGGTGGAGAAGATTTTAGTGACTTGGTACTTTGATAGCGGATGTTCACCCAGAAGCATCTACTAAAGAATATCATCTATGATGTTTCTGGAACAGTCAAATATGCTAATGGAGGAGAAGGTAAAGTTGTGGGAAGAGGGACTCTACTCATTGAGAAAAACGGACTAAAGAACGTGCTATTTGTAGAAGACTTGGACAACAAACTTATTAGCATAAGCCAATTGTGTGATGATGACTATGATGTCTGGTTCAACAAAAAGTTTTGTAGAGTTTTTGATACGAATGGAAAGGTGGTCTTTCAAAGGGTGAGAATAGGCAATAACTGCTACAAACTAGTCACTGACTCAACCTGTAATTCAGTTATGCTCAAAAATTGGGACATGTTAACTACAAGAATATCAAAGATCTAGCCAGATTTGAAGCTGTTCGAGGGCTGCCTAAGCTTAAAGATCATATTATTGAAGAATGCATTGACTGCACCCAAGGGATACATACCAAAGAGACACACAAGAAGCTACATGCCATCACAACCTCCAAAAACTTAGAACTTCTGCATATGGATTTAATGGGCCCCATGCAATATGTCAGTGTTGGAGGTAAGTAAAATACCTTTGTCTGATGATTTTTCCAGATTTACCTGGGTTGAGTTTCTCAAGGAAAAATCAGAAGCTTTTGGAGTGTTTAAAAAACTGTGCAAACGGCTGATGAACAAAAAGGAGATGACAATACAACAGATCAGGAGTGATCACAGGAAAGAATTTGAAAATTCAGCTTATGAAGAGTTCTATAATGAGATGGGAGTAATTCACGAATTTTCAGCTCCCAAAACACCTCAACAGAATGGTGTTGATGAAAGAAAAAACAGAACCTTATAGGACATGGCTCAGGTGATGATGTTATTAAAACATTTTACTCAGAATTTGTTGGCTAAGGCTATATCTACTGCATGCTACATTTCAAACAGAGTTCATTTGAGACCTAAAACAAAGATGACTCCATACGAAATCTGGAAAGATAAAACCCCCTCTGTCAAATATTTTCAGATTTTTGGTAGCAAGTGCTTTATTTTGAAGGGCAGGGAGCACAAAGGGAAGTTCGACTCCAGAAGTGATGAAGGAACCTTTCTTGGCTATACAACCAATAGTCGAGCTTATCATGTGCTAAACAAAAGAACCAAAACGATCATGGAGTCATACAATGTGAAGTTTTTGCAGTCTCTAGACGAATCAAACACAGATGATGAATTAGCGGTTGATGTCTCTACAATGGATATATCAAATATTGAGGAATCAAAGGATGATCTGATAATCTCATAAGGAGATCCAAAGGCTAATTCCTTCCAACCTTTTTCTCATGTTAAAAAAAAATCACTCCATCTCCGATATCATTGGAGATTTAAATGAAAGAAGAACTAGAGGGGTGCCTAAACCTGACTATAAGCTAATGGCAGGTATAGCGATCTTCAATATCATTCATTATACTTGTTTTCTCTCTAAAATAGAACTGAAGAAAGTTGAAGAAGCATTGCTAGATGAATATTGGGCTGGGGCCATGCAAGATGAACTATTACAATTCAAGATTCTGGATGTATGGAAGTTGGTTCCCAGACTTGCTGAAGAGAATGTCATTGGAATTAAGTGGGTTTTCAAGAACAAAAGTGATGAAAATGGAACAGTGATCAGGAACAAGGCAAGGTTGGTGGCCCAGGGATACTCTCAAGTAGAAGGAATTGATTTTGGAGAAACGTTTGCACCAGTTGCAAGGCTTGAATCTATCAGATTACTCTTGGTAGTAGCAACTTTCCTAGATATAAAGCTCTATCAAATGGATGTCAAGAGTGCATTTCTAAATGGAGATCTAAAAGAAAAATTATATGTATAGCAACCTAAAGGATTCATTGGCCCAGATTTTCTAGACCACGTGCTGAAGTTGAATAAAGCTCTTTACGGGCTAAAATAGGGCCCAAGAGCATGGTACGAGAGATTTTCCGTCTTCCTAATCAAGTATGGTTATGTTAGAGGAGGTGTAGACGTAATGCTCTTCATCAAGAAAAGTAATGGGGAACTGACTATTGTTCAAATCTACATTGATGACATCATTTTTGGGTCTTCCTCTAATACTGGAGTAAAAAGTTTTGTTGATCTAATGAAGGAGGAATTCAAAATGAGTATGATGGGAGAATTGAATTTTTTCTTGGGACTATAGGTCAAATAACTAAGCGATGGAATTTTCCTATCACAAAAAGAATATACTCGAAAGTTGGTTGAGAAATTTGGAATGAGTAATTCTAAAGAGTCTAGAACTCCTATGGGGGTAAATGAGAAGATTTCAAAAGATGAAAAGGGAATCCTGACTGATTGTATAGAAGCATGATTGGAAGTCTTCTGTATCTAACTGCCAACAGACCAGACATAAGTTATAGTGTGGGTGTATGTGCTAGATATCAAGCTAATCTTATGGAGTCTCACGTCAAAGCAGTAAAAAGGATAATCAAATATGTCAAAGGAACAATCAATATGGGCATCTGGAACACAAAAGATAATAACTCCTCACTTGTAGTTTTTTGCGATGCAGATATGGCAGGTAACTCAGACGATCGAAGAAGCACGTTCGATGGATGCTTTTACATAGGAAACAATCTGGTGTCCTGGTACAGCAAGAAATAAAATTTTGTCTCACTATCCACTGCTTCAGTAGAGTATATTGCTGCTGATAGTTGCTATACACAACTGATATAGATGAAGGAAATGTTGGTCGACTATAGTATCTCGCAGGATGCTCTGACAATCTACTGTGATAATTCAAGCATCATAAGCATCTCCAAAAATCCAATCCTTCATTCAAGAACAAAGCATATCGAAGTCAAACATCACTTCATCAGGGATCTTGTTGAAGATGGGAAGATAGTGTTAAAGTACATCTCAACGGAGAAGAATTGGGCAGATATATTGACTAAGAGCTTTGGTTTAGCCAGGTTTGAGTTCCTCCGTGGAGCTCTTAGAGTTTGTTCTCTCTGATAGATCAAGGTTTGAGATATCAAGTGTTGTTGTATCATATGTCTTTTTTTTTTTGTTTATTTCAAAAAAAAGGGAGAAGGTTTCAGAGGAAACCTCAGTTTGAGGGGGAGCTATGTCGGTAATTTCTTTTTCAGAAATCGATTTTTGGAAAAAATTTTGAGGGGGAGCCTCAAGTTAATGATTATAAGGTTGCTAAAGTTATTTCTCTCTTATATGTTGTTGACCTTTGGAATTTCTGACATAAAGGGGACAAATTTTAGAATCTGGATATGAGTATGATTGCTTAGTTTCCTGATATCACAACTTGGGAGTGTTTTGTCAAAAAATGCCAAAAGGGGAGATTGTAAGTACATTTTGAGGTTTGATGGGTCACGGCCAGAGAAATCAGAGTATTACAAATCAAGTGGGTTGGCAGTTTTTGACAGTTGTTAAAAATGTTGTCTATTTTACTTGAAGAAGAAGTTTAAAGTCTTCTAGTTTGAGTCAGAAGACTTTCCAGATTATGTTGTCAAGCATTGAACAAGTCAAAGACTTGTTTAATAAGGAAACTAAGACAGAAATAGATTAAAACTCTAAAAAGGAATTCTATTAAATCCGAAAGATTGCAGAATAGGAAAACTGCAGAATAAGAAATTCACAGAACAGGAAATTAATATCTTTTGGGATTTCCTATTCGTGTAGAAGTGAAGAAGGACTCTATAACCTAGCTCTATAAAAGGAGAAGACACAACAATAAAAGAGATTATCACAAATATAGAGAGACACAAATTAAGAGGTGTTAACATTTGTATGAGTAGAGTGTTTGTGTTTTCAACCTTCTGTGTGTTAGTTGTCCCACTATCTGTGTGAGACGGTCTAGGTTTGTGAGAAGAGAGTTAGAATTGTAGCCTTTTGTGTGTTAGGCTTTTTGCGTGAGACGTGTTTAGAGATTTGTGAAAAGCAAACCTGTCTTCTGTGTATGAGGCAGTCTTGACAGCAATAGAGTTGTCAATATACTACTTAAGATACTAGAAGCACAATCATATCTTCTTGTATTCTTTCATGAGTCCTTATTGAAAACATTGAAATTGGGCAAGGCCCCGCTGACGTAGGATATCTTCAGATATCTGAACAGCGATACCATATCCTATGGCATTTAATTTTCTGCACTTTACTTTTTGTAGATTTTACGTTTCTTTATCGGGCCTACACTTTCAATTGCCACTTACAAAATACATCAATTGATAATGTATTCTCCTTCATTATTTGTCCATTTGATCTTTTTACCCTAAAGAAGTTTAAAGTGTACTTTATAAGCTTTGAATAGTGAGAACACATATACATCCCTCTTTATAGGATACACCTAATGTCTACTGAAATAATCATCGATGAAAGAGGTAAAGTATTTTGCTTTTATTAATATGAAAATGATGCTTATCACACGTCATAGTGAACTACAATAACAACCTTACTTCTAAAATATGATATGTTAAAATTTACACAATATTACTTGTAATACATAGCTCACAACAGGTTAAGGATACCTTTGTGAACTTAATGAATAATTTTTACTTGGGATCTTCTTTTCGTATTTAGATATATGTCTAAGTTTCTTAGATCATAACATTGAAAATCTTTTATTTGGACTGTTTGAGGTGACTGATGTTTTTATTTCTAGCAATCTCTCTCCCTTTATACAAATTTGTACCTACATTTTGTTCTTTCTTAAGGACAAGCAAGTACTAATTTTCTTCAAAATTTTATTTACAATTTCTATTTTGCATTTAAAATCATCTGGTCATCCTAGAGATAGCAAACTCTTCTTCAAGCCCTCAATGTATTATACCTTATGAATAGTATGAATTGTATCATACATCTTCAACTTAATAGTTTCAATACCAATAACTTTTAAAGAATAATAGTTACAATTGTACAAAAAAATATTCTTAAGATATGTTCATAATAATGGAACTAGTCTCTTCCAAATGTTACGTGAAAAGTAACTCCTGAGTCAAAGAGTCATACATCAAGTAGTGACCTTTTACTTTCAATTGTTGTTGCTACCTCACAACATAGAACATTGTTATCACTTGAAGTACTATCAAAATTTTCTTAGATTGGAAATTTTCTTATTTCAATTCTAATAATTCTTTTTAAAGTGACCTTTTCAGCTGTAATTGTAACATTTTAAATTATTCTTACTTCTTAATTTTAACCTACCATAATTTTGATTTCCACTTGGTTCACATTTTGTTGATCTCCTTTTTATCACCATTAAGACTTTAACTTTATGTGTACCAGATTGCTTGTCTTTATTATTCTTGCACTAACTTTCTTCCTTCTGAACTGTGATTGCAACATCAATGAAGACTAGATAGCCTGTAAGATGATTATTAGTTAAGTTGGTGATGAGTTAGTTATACAAATCAGGTCGATTCTTAAGAAGAAGTTCAACATGTTTATATAACTCTATTATATATCCTAAAAAATGAGTTGAATATAGTAGTCAAATTATTAATGTATTCGGTCACAAAAGTAGATTTTGATATTTGGAGAATATAAAGTTTGCTCTTAAGAAAATTTTTACGCTTTGAAAACTTTATCGGCTAAAGTTAGATGAAAATCTATAACAACATTCCCATCCATTTCCTTCGACTTGGCATCATCAGTAAAGTCCATCAACGTTATGCTATTAGCTCAAGACAAGTAATCTTTATGTGGGTAGCTTTCATCTTCTACTTCTACAACTATAAATTATTCTCAATAAACTTCTCAATTTTAGATTTGGATATTATTACTTCTACCAAAAACTATTTTAATCTAAGAGAAATATCACTCACTGTATTATGTAAATAATATAAACATTCACTAACTATAAGTTATATGTTAATTGACAATTTAGGATCTATAAGATTGAAATCCTCGTATCGAGATGCTTGAGTATTTATAGGTGAATCAAACTAATTATAACTATATATATTTTTCAATTTGTTCTAATTACGACATACTATAATACATATTTTTGCATTATAGATTATTTATCATCATCTAAATATTTTGTGAATAATATTTATATTCTTCTAACACTTGTGAATTGTATTTGTAATATTTAAATTCTTTTAATAATTATACGAAACATTTGTACCTTAGCATAAAGTTCAAACTTGCAATATACTCCATCCTATTCAAAATAAGTGTCGTTTTAGAGGGATTTTAATTATTCAAAATAAATGTTGTTTATGACTTTTTATGCATATTTATGATTTTACTTCAAAAATTACCCTTTAATTTCTCTCACATCTTAATTACACAGATTACACAGATTATATTTTCAAGGCACTTTAACATGCAATTAATAAGGGTATATCAGACATTTCATTAACTTTCTTAATAAGTGTGCATTTCTCTAAAACGATACTTATTTTAAATAGGAGGGAGTATATGATTCTGACTTAAACCATTTATACTAGTTAAATTTCTTGATTTGAAACGAACACATGAAATTTAAGAGTAGATTAACAAATAATTGGTAAAGAAATCAGGTAGAGAAGGTTTTTGTCCTTTTCATTTTTGTTATATTAATAATCTTGTTCTTGCTCTGCCCTCTAATCTAAGCAAACCTTTTTGTCCAAACTAAACTTTGTGTGCAAGTTTTTCAAAATTTCCCAACTCTTTTTCCTTGTCAACCAAATTGACTGGAATCTTCAGATGAAGCTACAAAGCAAATGGAGCATCGAAGATTATTGAATAAGTCTATGCAGAGTTCAATTGGTCTCAATATCCATAACATGGATTCTGAACCATATTCATCCAATCACATGGCTCCACCTAAGTGGGTTTCTCTAAAAATTAAGGAGTTATTTCTACGCTTAGCATCATTCTTCTTTTCCAAGTTTCTTGATTCTAGAGCTTTAGCTTCAAGACATTGAATATAAAAATTAAAAAAAAAAAGTCAAATATCAGCATAACTTGTGCTCTTTTTTATCAGTTGAACAGGCGCAATTCTCATTTATCCGGATTATAACAATTATAATTGATGTTACTTCTCAGAAACTACACCAAAATGAATTTCCAAAAAAAAAAACAAACTACACTAAAGTGGAACCATTCAACTGTTGACCGTACTCAATCCTTCATCTGCACAATTCCAGCTAACACGGTTATCCAATTTGATACGGATTATTCTTTCCAGAAAGTTACCTAGCAATTTCCTTAATTTTCTGTTGCTTGCTCTTACGTTGCGGTTACACAACTATATATACGTCTAACCAAGCTCGTATCTTTGTCATCAAAATAATTCTTTATCATGGGTAAGGACAGTTGGTCTGTACTTGGTCGCCTCCGGCGAATAGTGAACAAAGTAAAAATCTTACTCAGCTTTGAAGTGAATCATTGGCGTCTAGCTTCCATGATAGGTACATTTTATTCCAGGAGGTATAGGCTTAGCTTCAGGGACAGACCGGGCTTAAGGGCATGCACTGATGACGTTGAATCAGAATACTCGGTTTCTACACCGAATGGGCTGCGCAGAACTATCAGCTATCCATCAGAAGATGATATTGATAAGAGGGCTGAAATATTTATAGAGAACTTTCGTCGTCAGCTTAAGATTGAAAGGCAGGAATCTTTGGAGCTGAAATATTTGCAGGGAAATGGCGTCTCATCAGCGTCCCCGTGATCGTTATTGCAGTTGTTGTTCAGAGTTGTTTTGTCTCTGAAGCTTCATGGCACAAGTATTTAGTCATGGGCCTATGTTTTATGAGAGGCTTCCATTACTAGATGTAATTACGAGCACTTCTACAAAGATTTGGAATCGGTTTTTGGATTTTGAAAATTTCATTATAAGACTAGGCTTTGCTGCTTTTCATACACATAAGTTGCATCTTGCGAGAGGTCTAAAGGTCCTGTAAAGTTTGAAGCTTTTTAATCATGGTCTTCCAGGAGTCAAACCAAGAACTGAAAGTACAGGTTTCTTAATATCTTCAATGTTTTTATGGAAATTTTTTTCTTCAGGGATGGTAGTGTTTCTTGCCAAGTTGCTATATCATCTCTGGTATTTCTGGTCGGATTGCGAGGTCGTTTCATTTTTATACGGTCGATCCTCTATTGTTCTGTTTCTATTCACATTCTTTCACAAGTTACGTAAATTTGCTTATTTAGATAGAGATGTCAGAAATAAAGATAAGTATCGTTTATGGTGCTAAATAATCTCTAGTGTTTGGAGTTGGTTTTGCTGCTTTTCATTTTGTAAACAGTAAACAAGATTATGAAGACATGTACGGAGTTGATCCCTTCATTTTGTAGTCCAGTTATTGAAGAAATGTATGGATTCAGATTTATTAGTTCAGTTTCGTGCTTTCTTTCGATTTCTTTGGAATGTTAAACTTTAAACATTTTACAAATCAAATATTCAATCCCGGAGGTTTCACGTTTGAGACATTTTGCTTTAGACCATCACTGAAACGGGACAACAAATGTTTGTGTGTATTGTCTTGTAAAGATAGATGACAGAAGATGATCTTTCCAGCTTATTAATCATTACTTGTCCATCCCGTTAACATTTACACATCTGAAGTATTGAAACGTTGCGATTATGTTACGGTTTAAAATGTCCCAAGTCGGTAATAAAAGAAGCTGATGTGGAGTTTATAGGCTTATGAGCTCTCCCACCCTTCAAGCTAGCTTTTGGGGTTGGTTCTCTTATAAGGCCTATAACAATTAGTATCAGAGCCGGTCTTAGAGTGGTGGCCCATGGAGTGGTGACCTGGGAGTGCCAGCCGTGACCAACATGGCCGTAACCAATGAGGCCATTGGTCCTTATAAGGGGACGAATGTTACGGTTTAAAATATTCCACATCGGTAATAAAAGAAGCTGATGTGGAGTTTATAGGCTTATGAGCTCTCCCACCCTTCAAGTTAACTTTTGGGGTTGATTCTCTTACAAGGCCTATAACAGATTAATTACGTAACAATTATTCATTTGCCAATTGACTTGAAATACATCCTGCACGTATAAATCAGTTGGACAAGGAGTGCGGAGGATAAGCCAGCTAAAATTTGTTTCGTGGGGTTGTCAGCTACGACAGCTGAAAGTTAATGCTCGTCCTCAAAATTAGATCCTAAGAGACGTGTAAAGGTTTAAGCTATTGAACAGGCCTGAAGAATTGAATGCTGATGATGTTACTAAAATGATTGGAAACAAATAATGCAATAAAGGGATGACTAGTACGAAAGACCAGTATAATTCTCGAGCAATGGGACGAACAAAAAACATACTCTACTGTTGACCACGTAACTCAAGGTCACTTCCATGGATCCTTCCACTGATTTTCCGACAACGACCAGATTGGAACAGGAATTAGTAAATGTCAAGAAAAGACGTCTTGTATCTCTTCCGTTAGATGGTGTTCACAAAATGGCTAGGAGAAGCAAAGCAGGATTTGCTTACTTCTCTTGGATCACTGGCTACTTTAACATGATTACTGACAATTTCTATAAATGAATTTTGTACTAGTTCCTGTCATTTTGCTTTTATCATCACTTTTCCTGTCTTGTCAGGCGATCTCCTGTCAATTGATTTATTATTAGAGACACAAACTTGACTTGTCTTCTATTAGTTGCCAAGTCTTTCTATTCTAATCTCTAAATTGATATGAAAATTTAAATTCATGAATATGGTGGATTTCGCAAGTCTACAATGTCATATGATCCGCGTAATGTTTAGAATGTTTCTTTTGTCTGATGATAGCGTCATATGCAACATAAGACGAAACTTTCTTGGATCATGCTATTATAATACATGTACCTGTGGGTTGCTTGAGAATAATACTATAGGTCATCTTTCATGGGGTCCATATATTTTCTGGGTTTTAAAGTTTAATAAGCAATAAGCAAGCTAAAAGGTTTTGGAGTTGATCATGTTCATGCAAAGCGACCTAATTGTAAAAAAGGTTGACCAAATCATCGTTTCAGCCGAGCAAAGGCGGCCAAATGTTATGCTAAACGCCATCATATCCTTCACTGACGTTCTGTTCAAGATTTTCAACTCATGGGTTGAGGAGATAACGTAGATTATTTATCAATGGAAATGAATTACAGGAACACTGAGTAATATCCTATGCAGCTTGATAAATCATACATAAATAGTAATACATTATGATAAAAAGTTCAAATCGTCCTTTGCAAAGACGTAGATTATTTCCTCATTATTTTTTCTGTTACTGTCTATAATCTGTAGGCTGAAAGGAATAGTCGGACCTTTAAAGAAGAAGCCATGGATGAACGGAACCTCTCTATGCGTGTGAGCTTTCAAGTTATGGAGCACCTCAGCTTAAATACTGAGAGAAGGTAATACTACTTGTGTTTAATTTTATCTCTAATGTTTTATCTGTAAGTGATGCAACCAGGTGTCAGTTCAGTTCTCATGGGACATCCAGACTGTGTTGTCCTACCCATGAAGGGCAGCCTTGTACTTCTATCATGCGTGGGTCATGGTTTAAATTTACCGTCTTTGCACTGGGCTTAGGAATTCTAAATTTTTTCGCACAAGAGAGAGTAACCAATTTCAGGCACCATATAAACTGCTATTTGATTGAGAGTGCTTCTGGAATTGGGTTGCTTTTTTGTGTTAGTTGACAGAATTGTTAGACTTTAGTTCTTTTGGGTGGAGACTATTAGAGAGTTTGTTGATTGAGTTTGTTTTTTAGGTTTAGGGTATTGGGAAGTGGTGAGCATACCTTTAGCCTCTTTGGGTTAAGAGATTTTGGGCTCGAAATCTCTAGACTGTACATATCTTCTTCTTTTCGTATAAATACATTCTGATTTATCAAAAAAAAATTAAGATATCTATTATTATTTTTAATATCAATCTACATTTTAATATTTACAAAATAATATGATTTATATCTTTGACCTAATTTCGTAAATTTATGATATATCTCGGTTACAAATCCGTTATTGGCGATATGTGACATGCTAATTGTACAATTCTCACCACGGGGATACCAACTTCGAGACCAAAACACTAAATTAAGAATTTCTTCTTGTCAAACCCTAATATTTTGAATTTAATTCAAATTTTTATTCCAACTCATTTGGGCAATTGTATGTTCTTCTAAGACTAATTTCTTGGTTCTTTCCAAATCTGAAATTAATAATTTCTTTACACTTTGTTCTTAACAAACCTAAATCAATAATTTTTTTATTCTTCCCAAACACCTATTACTAACAATTTTTTCTTGTTATTAGATCTAAAAGCTCAATTGATTCCTTTTACCAATAAAAACACACTTGAAACTAAGCTTATGTTGTCACCCACACCTAAAATATGTACAAGTTAAGATTGAAGCCCTCGTACTCTGGTTCTTCAACAAACAAATAATTCTTCAACTTGTATTCAATGTTTATGTGAATTTAATGCATTTTAAAGAACTTTATAGAGTAACAAAAACTTTAGGCGTAGGTTCTATAAGCGTCTAAAATATCTTGTTAGTTTAAATGTTTTTATATGATTTGAAAATTGAGAACATAAATTCAATGGAAGTGTTAACAAATGTTTATTTTAATGATTATTTTAAAATTTAGAGTTGTAAGTGTTAGTTTATACCCTAAAGTCAAACGGTTTGGTTGTAGTTTAGTGGCAATATAATTTAAATGCATTATTTATCTTGTACATGTTTAAAAGTAGATGATAAAGTCTATGGTATAATTATACATTGCAAATGAAAGTGTAATGAGATTATAATTATGAGATTCATATTGCATTTATGTATTATCTCTAAATATTCTTAGTCATTGTTTTATTAAGACTAGATATTAATAGAAAGGAAAAAAAACTAACACATATTTGTTTTTTCTTATGGAGGAAGTAGTCGATCTCATAGACTAAAATATGAAGATACATAAATAAACGTGTGGGTGTTTGTTATAAAACAAGTTCACTGAATAAACCCAATATGAGAAATTGTTGAACAAGTTTTAATCTTATAAAACTCTCAATATTCTGCAAGCGCACGGGTCCTAGTGTAGTATATGAGATTTCGATCCTATGAGGAATTAGTGAACTAATCGAATCCTAATTTGTCTAAGGCCTAAAAATGTAATTAAAATGAAAATGAAAATGACCAGAAAGTTAAGTAATCGAATATGGATAAAATGAAAATTGAAATTCATGCAAGGAAATCAAAATTGAGCACAACCAATTAACAAATCGAAAATCACACAAGGAAGATTAACCAATTATGAGAAAGGATGATTTATCCTATCATTTAATGCTAACTTCATTACTTTAAAGTTAATTCGGTATCTGTCCTAGAATTTCAAAAAGTAAATTACTATCTCTAATTATAATCATTAACCCTAAATCATAAACCCTAATTAAATTGAATTACTGAAATTGTAATCTCTCAATTAACAAAAACAACCCACAACCTAATTAGATCTTAAGCATTCTAATAGACAATTGGGTCCTCACACGAGATCTCTCTCTATATAAATTATTGATTTGATTGTTTATGTGACCTATTAGATTGTTTAACTCTTATTACCCAACTTAATCATTTTGCTATCGGTTCACTCTCTCGATTTATTACCGAAGTATGCAAATATGACAAATAGTCACAATACCCAACACATTAACATCAAAAGCAATTAAACTAACATTGATTCAAAAACAAATCCCTAAAAGAGTTTATAACATCCTTAGTAACATATTCAATATCCTCAAACCCAAAGCATACATCAAGATGAGATGAATAATAAGAAGAATTAGAAAATAACTTGAGATGGCTGGACAACAGCTGGCTGAAAGTCCCCTTCTCTTCTCTCCTTCTCTCCCTCTTCCCTGTGCTCTTTCTCAATATGGCAAATGGAGGTTCTCCTTTAAGGTTTCTTTCTTTTTCTTTTATAGTCTTTTCCATCTAGGTTTTACCCAGCCCAAATGTCTGAAATAACTCTTGGAAAGTTGAGTTCAAAAGTAGTCCCCACGTCTGTCGTCTATAGGCCACGATCGTTACACTTAAAATTTGCTTTATTCACGATCGTGGCCAATGAGGCCACGATTATGGCCTGTCATACTTGCTTCTGTCACGATCATGGCTTTCCCTACTTGCTTTTGTCACAATTGTGGCCTTCAAGGCCACGATCGTGGCATTTGTTTCTCCTTCAAACTTTCTCCAAATTTTCTCCGACCTTCTTTACCTAATCTCAAACACTAACAAACTTATCAAAACACCTCAAACATAAAAAATAAAGCTTGATATCATGTGCTAACCTATATAACACTCAAAAACACAAACACATAATTACACTAACATATTACACTAACATATCTAAACCTAAACATGCATAAATCATCTAATTAACAACTAAAAGCATACTAAATTACCCACTAAAACATAATGTAACCTATAACTACTAGAAATTCATTTGAAACATTACTTGTATGTCTATGAAATTCTCATTGTGATAATTGTATAAGTGATTCTTTAACTTGAGGTCTTCAAAGTTATCTTGTATAGGGATTGTTGTATTTTGATACTACTTATGACCTACTTAATCATGGGTTATTCAATTGGTAGTCATTAGATATAGCACGAGCTACATGGAAGTAATTGTGTGATCAAGATAGGATTTATTACTTTAAAACTAATTAGGCAGAATTTTCTGTTGTTCTCGATTAATATTGATTCGTGAAATCATTGGCTAAGGTGGAATGTTGTTTTGTAATTAGTTTACAGATGTCATTAATTGAATGAATAGCTGATGATAGAGAACTAATATGATTAGACTTAAAAATAGATTAGATATTAATTCCATGCTCTATGTCTAGTCGGAACATTGTATGATGAAAGGATTGAATTATACAAAAAATCATGCATGAAAAGGTTGGTCAAAACTACTTTAACATTCCTAAATATTTGGGTGATTTTGATGCGTTGCTAGACCCCAATTTTAATATATGACTATAAATTATTTAATTGGAGAATTAAGGATAAATTAAAAGGAGTTTTAATTTATCTAATTCTAATTATGAATTAAAATTATAATTTATAATCATTAACAACATATTTGGGAACCTAATGAGTCTTACATAAAGAATGGGTCAAAGAAAGTAAAGATATTTTAATCAAGTTGGACTTGATTGTAAAGTTTGAGAAACTTAATGATTAAATATGAGATGTTTAATAAATAAGGATCAATATGAGATATTGGATCTTATTTTGGCATAATTGGTATTTGATTATAATTATTTGTAATTCTAATTGTAGTTTAATTGAAATTATAATTTTTTTCAATTAAATTACTAAAAGGTCCAAAAACTATTATAAATAGGCTTAAGCTTTAATGGAGCTAACACTTCTTGCTTAACACTAACTTTTACAGAGTTTGCTTAACCTATTATATGGATATTGTTAGAGATTAGACATTTTTGCGGTTACGATGATTGAGACAGATAGGTTTTGGAAATGGTTCGAGAAATATGACAAGAACATGATCAAGCTTCGAAATAAAGTAGGAATTAAGATTTCGCTTTATTATGATTTGTGTTAATCATTTTATAGAATTAAAGAAATCTTAGTTTTTGGGAAATCAAAATACAAAAAAGTTTTGTGATCATTCCGCTATAGTCACGATTGGATCCTATCTCGGTTTCTCAATAGTAGTATCAAAGTCAATTTTAATTCTATAACTTGATTAAAAATACATGATTTTTATTAGTTATAATTTCAGAATTGAATTGCAAAAGGTTTACAACTTAAATCTGAAAATGGTTGTAGATTAGTATAAGATAAACGCCAATCCACAAAATTAGAAACCCAGATTAAGGCTTCTGCAATTTTTTAGTTCCCATGCTACTGATTGCGTTTGTTCTTGTTCTTATGAAACTATTTTTAACTCCTTGAAGAATGCCTGATTTATGTGTATGCGATGATTCTGAAAGTACTTGTGTCTGTGTTTTTTCTTGTTTTGTGGTTATTACAATTACTGGAAAGTGCATTGCGTGTTTTTACCATTTCTGCGAATATGGGTTTTGATTTTGAACGGAGAGCCTGAACTAGAATGGTTGAGTTTTTAGGTGTTGATGGTTAATATAAGTTAGAGAAGATGCATGGCTAGTGGTTTCTGCGGTGGTGGATTGCAGTTGTGGCCGGAGACTGATGACTCTCATTAGCTACTGCGTTTGCACAGATGGCTCTGGGAGATTTTGTTGGCGATGTAGCTAGTGGTGACTGTCACCACTGGCAAGGGCAACAAGTCGCCCACAATAATGACATGTCAAGGTTGGTAAATGGTAACTCCATGAGATGGGCCTGTTGGCAGCGAGGAAGGTGACTGCGAGGTGTGGCGGCTAATGGAGGCGAACGACAGTAGGCGTCGAAGAATCACAACAGAAGCAAGCGGCGACGCACATGGAACCATCACACGCCCCACATTGTGGAGTTGCATCTTGTCCAGACGATGCTAGCGCGTGTGCTACACGTACCAGTCAACAGTCACAATTGACCCTGGCACGTGCGCCAGACAGAAAATGGTTCTGACGCCTGTTGCACACGCACCAAACAGATTCCTTTTAGTTTTAACCCTTTTAATTAAATTGGTTTTATTAAAATTAAGTAGGTTTAAATTCCTAATAAATTTAGAAAAGCATTTTATAATTGTTTTCAAAGTGTTATTTTATTATGAATGTTTTGAAATTTAGTTTAATTTTTCAAAGAGTTGAATTATTAAATTAAATTAATTATCAAATCAATTTCACAATTAAAGTAATTATTTTTCTTAATTTGATTAATATTAGTAATTATATTGATTCCTAATTAATTTTAACAGAGTAGTTTCTAAAATTAGAATTAATTAGTTTCAATTAAATTGAAATTAATTAATTAGAAAAGTAGTTTCTAAAATTAAAATTAATTAGTTTCAATTACATTGAAATTAATTAATTAGACTCCTTATTATTAAGAAAAGTGTTTTCTTAAGTAATTAAGAAAGGTGTTTCTTAATTAAATTTATTTATTTCAATTTGATTGAAATAAATAAAATTTATGATTTTATTTTTATAGAATTATTATTCAATTTATTTAGAAATTCTTTCTTTATTTATGAATAATAAGTTTCTTGTTTTTTTTTTGAAAAAAGTTATTTTCTTGATTAATTTTTGAAAAGCATTTTCATTTATTAATTAAGAAAAATGTGATTTCTTTAATATTTTTGAAAATAGTTTCCTAATTTATTAAAGAAAGATTTTCTAATTAATTAAGAAATTAATCTATAAATAGATAATATAAATGACTTTCTTAAATAAATATAAATTTTTTTATTTAATTTTAAAAGTAGTTTCCTTTTAATATTAGAAATAGTTTTCTAGTTAAGGGAAATTCATTTATAGTGAGATCAGTAATAAAAAATTTTAATTAGATTAGAAATAATTTTCTAATTGAATTAGAATGTGTTACTTATATAATTAAAAAAAGTTTTTCTAAATTATAATAAGTAAGAAGAATAATTTATTGAAAATTGTTTTCAACTAGATTTTGTTAAAGGAGTCAAGATAATTGGAAATAGTTTATAATTGGATTTGAAAATTGTTTTCAAATCAAAATAAATTTCTATTTGGAATAGGAATTTAGTTTATTTAGGAACCAATGTGTTTAATCTAATTTAATATTTCCAAAGAGTTAGAAATATTATTTTAGAATATGAAGATCAATAACTAGAATCAAACAAAGCTTTATATTATGCATATAATTTGATTATGAATGCATAAGATGCATACTTTATTTATATGTTTGATATATGTATTGGATGTATGTAAAATTGTATGTTTTATAGATGTAATATTTTACATGCAATTTTCTATTTAATGAGAAGAATGAAATTAAAATCCCTTGTTAAAATATTAAGTACACGTTGAGAATGTGATTGTTGTCTTTTATTGTTATAAGAATAAACCAGAGTTTTATTTATTGTAGGCTTGTTAAGCAAACTTAAGGCTGCTTTAACCCGAACATGTTTAGTCTTATGATAATGAGTTATGCTTAACAAAATTTGTCTTATTTGGATCTAAATTGTTTAGCTAGAATGGGAATCATCAATCAATAGTCTGATGTCAACTTCAATTTTGATCCACCTAGACCAGCTATTTTTAGTTCAAGAACATTCCAATACAATAAACCCTTAGCTACCAAACATCCACCTAACAATTCACAAGATGATTTCCCTTCCTCCTCCTCAACTTAACTAACTATCCTAGTTTGAATCGAAAAGATTGAAAGCAAATTGTATCCAAATAGAACACAGTCTAATGACTTTCATCTTAGAACAGGGGTTTAAACCCTCTTTTCTACCTTCTTTATAAGTTTGTCATTCATTCCCCCACCACCCCATCCACAAAAGAAAATAGAGTAGCCTCTTCTTCTCTACTCTTTTCCTCCCTATTTGATTTAATTTAAACATCAAGGATAATGTTTTAAATAAGTTTAGGGGTGAGGATATTCTCCCTTATTATGATTTTGTGGTATGTTGTGGCACCCCACTCTCGTAAGACACGTACCCGATATCATGAGTGATATCCGAATCTGTTTCCCGCGAGGTTGGCATGGTAGCACACTCAGTCAGTAAAATCTCATTACAAATTTTTTCTTAACATTATAAAACAATGCACACTTTTGCAAAAAGTCAATAATCAAATCGCGCCCATTTTATTCATAAACTCGAAATCACTTTGATCAGTCTCTTTTACAAACCTCTCCACTTTGCAAAGTTATTACAAAACAGAAATAATCATATAAACATGATATAAAATTTTTCGAACGACTCCATTCGATACAAAAATAAGAAAATATAAATGCAAACGCAATTTGATCCCAACTTCTATCTCTTATTTGAATGCAGTAGGTGTACTCCCGTTTGTCTAACGGGTATGAACTGATGTTATTCTACTGAACATAGATTTTGATGCTTCTTTCTAAAGGCAATCCTAAGATCTGCAATATCTTCCCATTGCCCTCGAGGTTTAGGATCCTTGCCATTAGTTGGAGGTAAAGAAGGATTCATCAATTTCACTCAATTGGAGTAGCCTTTTGTCACCACTTACAGGTTATTAACTACTATGTTCGAACACAATTAGTTTGGTTATATTCACTAGAGGGCTCCTCCTTAAGCTAATAAGTAGATGGTTTCATCAGTCACGATTAATTTCAATTTTGGGATGGAAGTTTAGCACAGAATGTTATTTAAGTATAAGAATAGTCCAACCAAACGACGTCGTTTTGGTGAAGGTATAAACGCACCTTCGATGGGCAAAATAGCCCGTTGGCACGGTCGCCATTGATGGTTCACTCAATTCATGCATCACATTAATACACGTAACGATTTATTCACATCTTTACATATTCACGAAAGATCACATTTTATTTTCAGAATAATCATCATAATCATTTCAATCATATAAGGTACACATATCAAGTATAAATGCAATGCACGTGAGACTCACTTTCATTTATTATTATCGTTGTGACTGAGTGCCTTTTTACTAGCTCATATCCCTTAGTGGATATCGAGCTGTGTCAAATTATATCCCATATCCCTTAGTGGATATCGGGTACATTCACAACTGAGCCTAAGGCTCTTTTCACATTCTGAGCTTTAAGCTCCTTTTCACTAGCGACTCTGGTCACAACTTCCTTTATCTTGCATGCATTCATGTATGAAAATGCTTCACACATTATTTTCTCAATCAATCACATGCCTGCACCTTCACATTAAGATCACAATTTTCATCTGACCTAAGGTCCGGCATTCAACATCATTGTTAAGTAACATTTATTCCGTCACATTCACATACAAGTAGCACTTCCTATACATTCCCGAATAATAACTCCTTGGACATTTTATTGCTCGAAATCAACATTTAAATCACATTCATAAAATCATTCAAAACAGAATTTAAGCAAACAAGTAATTAAGTGAGACCGTCTAGGTTACTCACATTATTTGCTTCCAATTCTGGAAACGTCTGAATGCGTACATTTATCATAGACATCCAAAATTATGCAATACACACGTTGCACACACATTAATAATTGCACAATTATAAGTATTCGTTTATGCACATATATGGAATATGTACAATGCATGCTTAATGACAATTTCGGGTATCTTTCCATTTTTCTCGTCACATTATCAATCATATTTCAAAACTCACCTAAGTATAAGTTGTACTTAGGTTTACACCTCAATAAAACTATTAGAATTAAAATTCATAATTCAATTACTCGTCATTTCATTTCTAGCATTATTGGCTCTCACAATATCTAAATCTCATTCACTTTTATTTAATACCCATTACTCATTTCCTTTGAATCACAACTACAATCATATGAACCTATCCATTTCCATTATATACACGTCTTTGGTACTTTAATACCAACCATTCATTCACTAATGTTATTTTAACGTTATATGATCATACAATATCCAAACTCTCATTCTTTCTTACAACATCTCCCAAAATTCCAGACCTTCGGGTCTATTTTCCATGAACATCATGATTAGGAAAATGAAGTATTTTGGTAACAATTTCTTCTAGGAAAGTGTTCGCCATTGTCTTAAGTTTCTAATGACACTAAAATTATTCAATTTGGTTTAGTACCCCAAAAGTTATACTCCAAATAATTCGGACTATTCTTAAACTAAGATAGTATGTTGTACTTGACATCTATTCATAGAATTTAAATTCTTCGAGATAGAATTATGATTCGATCTCTTCATAAAATTTGTACCCCTATATTTATAATTTACTCCAATTCAAGAATCATATTATTTGGAAATCTACAGGTCAAGATATAACCGAAATACTCAAGCATGTTCAGTGAAATCTTACCAGTTCATACTATTCCAACAGGTTCCCTCAACTTCATTTAATCAATCTTTTCCAAATCAATTCCGAATACTATCAATTTTTATGGGGAGGTAGAACAATGTGCTAGGAACCTATTGGTTCAAGAATCAAATCATTTGGAGGTCTAGAGAAGAAGTTATGGTCGAAAGAAGCAAGACTATTTAGTTTGCAAAAGGCTTTCGGGTGTGACAGATAAGGACAAAAAATGCTAGACTATTTGTAAACACACTTAGTCAGACCGTCCGAGATTTTACACTCGATCTCTCTCGATTGATTTCAGATTGCTATGATTTTTGGTGGAGAGGTAGAGCAATGTGTTACGAGTCCAGTGGTTCAAGTCTCATGTCATTTGGAGGTTGAACGAAGGAGATATAGCCAAAATACTGAAGGATGTTTGTCAGCCTCCAACCTTCAAAGTCGAGATCGTCTGTGATCGTCTGCACTCGCGATCGTCTGGGATCGTCTGGACGATAGTGGTTTTCCCAGTCGCACACCCTCTCTTCAAATCTCCATAACTTTCAATCCATAACTTAAAAAATTTCAAACTTTATATCAATAAAAAGCTAAAAGAAAGATCTACTACTATTTTGCAACTCTAAATTCATTCGTTTGGACATCTCTGAAAACACTTACATATTTACATATATGTATACATTCTCAGTGAAGAGAAACAAAGCCTTCATTTCTATTTTCTTCAAAATGTTTCTGTACCTAGTTATATATATTTTCCACTACACTCATTCAGTTCCATCAGCTCTTCCATTTCATCCTAACTCATCTCTATACCAAAATTTTATCTTTTAACTTATTAATCATCGAATATGCAAACACAACACATACGACATACCTAAAACTTCCTCACTCACTTTTCAGCAAATATATATATCACTATTTCCTCACCATTTAACAGTGAGCTAACGTGATGCATGCCTCATCTTATACAGAAATAAAGAACCATAACAAGCTTACTTGTTTAAAGCTCTAACATCTTCAAAATCTCCAGAAAACCTAACTCTCATGCACCCACATACACCGCTGTAGAGGTTAACAAGTTTCGATTTTTTTTAGGCAAAAGAAAGAAAACCGAAGTTGGGAGTAGGAAAAAAATAGAAGAAAACAAAATTTAACTCTGATGGAGATTTGATGAAAAACTATGTGTAAATGAAGAAATGTGAAAAAACAAAGCTATAAAGAAGATAAAGACAAGAGTATTGTACTTGATCTTTCAAAGTTAAGAAAAAAGTGACTTTAGATTTGGACACTTGTCCAATTTCTATAGTCCTTAGCTAGTTTCTCAACTAACTAGTTCTTATTGAACTAGTCTCATAAGCCCCATCTTTTTATTCCAATTATCTTTAAATTTACTAAGTCCTTTTCTTACAAATTCTAAAGTCATCTATAAATTTCTCCAATATCATTTAACTCATTTCTATATCCTTCCATCAATTTACTTGCCACTTGGCATTTTTCCTAGTCTAGTCATATTCAATATTTTCAGAAATTCCCCCCCCCCCCCACAAATTCACCAAAATTTCTAAATCAATACATATATTCTCCATATCGATTTTTAATACAATTAATTCACAATTCTCAATAAGAATCACATGTCACATATATAAATCAATTATACCCGGCAATTGTCAGTGAATGCATGTACAGTCATTTTAATGTGTGCAAAAATTTAGATTCATGTGCGTGTATGGCAACAATATGCATGAGCATGAAAAATGCATTTTCTTAATCTTTGACTATTCTCACATGTACCGTATTTTTGGGTTCTAACTCTTAATATGGGAACGAGATGTTACATATGTTGCATTTCTTACGATTTTTAAATTTTTTTTTAATTTCTTCTTTGTGCCTAAAGCTTTTGAAATTGATGAAGGTTTACCAAAGAAAGTTTTTTCCCCAAACTGTGATAAATGAATTGAATTTTGAGACTTAAAATGATTAATATGAAGGCTAAACACTTCGATAAGTTGAAAAAGCCAATCGTGTTCACTTAGATAAAGAGAGACAATTGGATGATGAAGTATGGTATGAGGATTATGTGAATTTGTTTGAAACATATAGGAACTTAAGCTTTTAGGGATAGAAACATCTTATATCTATTCATTTTTCTTTGGTGTGTGATTCTCTATCATTTAGATGCCTTTAGAACTTGCATTGAACCAACTTGACTCATTATGATTGTATGAGACCTGAATATGATAAAGACATTCCTTATTTTAGCCACTTAAACCTAAAAGGCCACCTTACTTAATTATCCCTAGTTCAACCCGTTTGAGTCATTTTTAAAATCCCTTTCTTTGTTTTTTAAACCCACATCACAAACCTAACTTATAATAAATCATATCACTTCACTTCATATTTCTAATAAGGTGCTTTTGAGCTATTTGTAGAACTAGAAGTGACTTTTCTTTAAATTTTGTTTCCTAAGCTACTTTTTTGTTATTAAGTTTTTATGATGGCTACTCATTTTTGTATTGAATTCTAAAAATAAAATAAACCGAGTAGAATAATTGCAATCATAGTATATTAATAGATGAGCACTTAGTCATATTATTTTTTCAGCCCTATATTTTATCTAAATGCTTTATTAAATATATGCGGTTTTAACCTGTAATTCTCCCTTTCCAACCCTTAGCTCAAGCCTTATTACATCCTACTAATCAAATTCCATTTGATTAATGTTTTCATATGTTTCTCGTGTGAGATATATGGTGTATATGCAAGTTTGTAGTAGTGTATTCCTTGTGAAAAGAGTTTGAGAGCAAACACTTAAGCCTAAACACTTGTATGAAAGAGTGAACACTGTGAGGAAATTCACAAAAGCTTTGTGCATACTTTTGATTAAGATTATCTTTAATTGTCTCTATTTATACTTTTTAGTGAAAATCAACATTAAGGTGTATTAATGTTTGACTCTTTTTCGGTCTAAGTCTTAAAGAGTATGCACGGTATAATCTTGCGAGAAGTGGTTAGGTAAAAACTATTTGTCTTCTTGTTTTATTAGTTTCTCATTTTATTAGGGAAGGGTAACGATTATGTGTGAGAGATATTGTGCCTTATTTTACCATTCAAAATCTTCCATAATCTTGTGCCTTATTTTAGCATTCAAAATCTTCCATAATCTATCTTAATATAATTAGAACTTTATGTTTTGTTTATTTTTGTACGATAAGGGTTGAAGATGCTATTTGAGTGAAAAATGAATTGAACCTTAATCCAAATTTGAAAATTTAAATGAAAGAGCAATCTCAACACTAATCAATGATGAATCAAGCAGATTTGAGCAAAAAAACATTTTGTTTTCTAGATTGGGATCAGATTATTAGGATCAAAGTGAAATCTAGAAAAATAGTTTGATGTGATCCTAGGCATAGGCATGCTCAATGCAAACTGCAATTTCCAAACTTCAAATCTACAAGACAAAAACGTGTAAAAGTGGTTTAAAACCTTATCTTCCCCAAATATGGGTGAAAATCAATGAATTTATGATCTGGGGATCCACAAAATCATAACTGTAAGATTTCCACATTGGTTTCAATGGTTATAAATAGAGCAAAGATGTCAAGGAGCAAAGCATTCATATTCCAGCTTCTCAGATTTCTCTTTTTCATCCATTATTTAGTAGAACTAGGGCAGTTTTTCTTTAGCTAATAAAATGGCCATTTTTATCTAAGTCTTTTATTCTTGATTAAAGGAAGTGGAAGCCCTTTTTGGAACTATGAAGATTGAGAGGCAATCAGGTCTTATAGGGAAGTATTTCATTTACTCGTGTATTAAATTATTTTTCTATACTTCTATTTTATGATTATTTTCAATTAATTTCTAATGTGCATGAATAGTTTATTGGTTGAAATAATCAATTTTTAGATTAAAGTTTGTATACATCAAATTTCAAATCTTTTAATCATTTGTAATAATTAGGATTTTTAATTTACTACATCGGAGATTGTTACTCTTCAAAAAAACATTCAAATAAATTAAATGCATTCATGGAAGTTGTGCTATCTTTCTTCGATGGTCTTTCTTTACTTAAAGTTACTGTTTAATTAAATTTTGGATCATATCTAAGGTTATTAAGTAAAAAGTGTTAGTTGAATTACGTGTTTTCGATTAAGTAATCGTAAGAAAAGAAGGATATTTGGTATCACATCGAATATATGATTGATGAAATAATTATTCTTATACCAGTGATCAATAATAGTTCCAAGGGTGGAAGCAACCATAAACCAATGTTTGTTTTTATTACAAACTCTCATTTTAGTACTTTCTTTATCTTCTTTATTCTAAAATCAATCAACCCCCTCCCCCTCTATTAAGTATTTTCTTCTGTAACGTTTGGAAAAAAAAAAGAATTTTTCACAAGATTGACTCCTACTTCCTTCTATTACATTTTTTTAATTACAGGAATTTGGGAATTACTTTAGGTTATATATGACAGGGCCCCCATTTGGTTTTATTATTTTAGATTTTGTTTATTCAAATAATAACATAACTTATTATTTGTTTACATCATATAGTAATTCTAATAATTATGCAATTTTGTGACATATTAGACTATGTTATATTGGTCAAAATCGAATAGGTTAATTAGCAAACAAAGGCCTCTTAAGTGATTTACATTAATTAGATTTACCTATTTATGGACATTGTCGAGCTAGTAAAATGACGCAAAAGTCATTGAGGAAGGGATCACGTGCTTCTTATCCATTGCAATTGATTCATTTAGAAATTTATAGTCTAATGAATATAAGGGCATGTTATAGGGTTATATACTTCATCACTTTTATAGATGACTATAATTAGTATGGTCGTGTCTATTTTATTTCTCACAAATTGGAAGCATTAAATTATTTCATAAAGTGTGAATTTAGTAAATAATCAATTATATAAGAAAATAAAAGCAATAAGAACTAATCAAGGACAATAATACTTGTCTGATAAGTTCAAGATGTTGTGTGATTAAAAAAATGAGTAGAAAGATATTTAACTTTTCTATAAACCCTATAACAAAATAGCGTTGTAGAAAGATATAATAAAATGTTATTAAAAATGGTTAGGTTTATGATGGCACAAATAAATCTACCAATCACCTATTGGGGTGATGCATTACTTACAACCACTTATGTACTTAACCAAGTGCCCACGAAATTAGTTATAAACACTCCATAGGTGTTATGACTAGGAAGAAAACCTAACATGAAACATTTAAGGCCATGGAATTGTGTTCCCTATGTTCATGATTTCTCTTATAAATATGAGAAACTAGGCCTAAGAGGGAAGAAAAGTATCTTTATAAATACTTTGAACACTTAAATGGGTATGCGTTCATAGGTGAATGAGGTAATGATGGTGTAATTGAATTTGAATAATGAGATGTTACATTTTTAGAAAATGACTTTCCAAAGTATGGTGAAATAGGAAAAGACCTATTTCTATATGAAACTCTTGATCAAAATGATTCCATTACAAGGCATCATGAATAAGGATTTCTATTTGAGTGAGAATAGTTTAGAGATTGAAGAATTGTCTTAAGGAAAATTAAGATTGACCTATTAAAAATTTACCTATTATATCTAATTCGAGTAGGAGTAATCAAGATGCTAATGAATTTATTTCTCATGACCATGTTTACGCAGAAGTAATTGTGGTATGATTCCCCAATGTTGTTTTGAAATAAAAGGAGAAATTCATGAGATTATCCCACAAGAAGATGATAAGCCAAGGAATGTATATGTGATTATTACTGGTCCTGGTAAATAAGAATGGATGCAATGAAAGAAAAAAATGACTTCTTTAAGCTTGAACCATGTATAGGATTTGATTAACCTTCCTAATGGGCCCCAAGCTATTAGAAACAAATGGGTTCTTAAAATAAAATAAACTGATGATGGGGATATCGAAAGACACAAAGCAAACTCGTGGCAAAAATGATATATACAATAGGGAGAAATAGATTATGACAATATATTTTCACTTGTTGTGAGTTTTACTCCAATTTGTCTAATTTTGGCTATGACATCCAATTTCGATCTTGAACTACATCAAATAGATGTAAGATTTCTTTTTATAAATGAAGAATTACAAGAAGAAATCAATATAGAACAACCTATATGTTTCATTAAGATAGGCCAATAATATAGAATGTGTCGGTTATTGAAATTGATTTACGATCTAGAGCATTCTTCAAGGCAGTGGTATATATGTTTTCATAAGATAATCATTTCATATTATCTTCATATGCTTGATCAGGACTGTTGTGTATAGATTAAGATATTAAAAGATAAATTTGTGATTTTATCTTTATATATGAATGCCATTTTGATTGTTTGCAATGACTATAAGTTTGTTAAGCAAATTAAATATTGATTATCATTTAAATTTGAGATGAAAGACATATGTGAAGTTATATATAATCTTGTGGTTAAGATTTTAAAAGATCGTTCAAAAAGATTAATGTCACTTTTCAAACAACTTATATTCAAAAGATTTTAGAACAATTTTGTAAGATAGCAATCTAATAGACAATACTATTATTAAAGAGGAAGGTCTTAGTAAGAAGTTTTGTCTATTTACACCTCAAAGAAGGGACAAATGAAGCAAATTTCCTATTATAATGTAATTGGAAGTCTCATGTATAACATGAAGTGTAGAAGGTCAGATATTTATTACGTTGATGGAATGTTGAGTAGATATTAGTCAAACCTAGGACAAGCATATTGGAAACCAATAAAGAGAATAATGAGGTATCCGAAGGATACTATTGATTAGGCATTGTATTATCAAGGCAATGATATATATGTATAAGCGTATAAAGATACAGACTCGAAAGGAGATTTAGATGAGAGAAAATCTACCTTTGTATATGTTTTCTTACTTAACAATGGTGTTATATCATAAAAAAGTAAGAAACAAACATGTGTTGCTTTATCCATAATGGAAGCTTAACTTATAGCATTTTTAATAGCAGTATAACATGTGGTGTGGCTTAGACAATTCTTAGTTATTTTATGGGTCACTCAAAGCAATACTAACTACGATAGTCAAACAACAATCGCTTACACTAAAAACCCCAAATTTCATTGCAAAAGTAAACATATAGATACCAAATAAATTTATATGAATGTTATAATTGCACAAGGAAAAGTGAACATGAAGTATTTATCTATACGAGATGTGATGGCAGACCTAATGACAAAATCAATTTTTCGAGATATATGTATTGAGCATTTGAAGTCATTAGGATTATATAGATATTAAAATGTAATTGTAACGTGGACACACGGAATTGAAAGATTGAAAAGTTCGGATTCAAGGAAAGAAAAAGAGGATAGATTCGAATTAACTAAAATTAAATCTGATATGTAGGGTTTCAAATTTACCTACTAGACCTTACGAAGAACTTGTCTCAAGCAACCTAGATAACGGGTAAAGAACAAATCACGAAAGTTGTTTAGGATGAAAATCATGCCACAACCTGATTCAATTGATAAATGATGTTTAATTCCTAAGTTGAAAAGAATAAGAGGGGTTTCTCCTCTCAATATGAACGACGGCACACGAGAAAATAATCTTATCAAAAGTTGTCTTTCCCTAACCCTAAAGAGGGTATTTATACCTAGGTCAAATAATGAAAGACTTGGGCTAATAATACATGGAAGCCTAAAATAAATATAACTTAAAACAAGTTCAAAATAAATTAATAAAAAAACATGCCTAGGCCTGGTCCAACGCGCTCCAAGTCTGATCATAGGTGCGCCTCTCCTCTTGGGCTTGAGTGATGATGCGGAGCCCAATACAATGGTCTTTAAGTCTCAAGTGAGTCCAATCCAAGGATTTAAGATAAATGAATCAATTTGGGATGTGATTCAGCTAGCTCTCCTCCAATAGGCTTGGTGCACTCCATCCTCTCTACAAATTGGCCCACATGCGCATAGAAGGCCTCTTTGAGTCTCTTGGTCCTAGCTCTGGACATAGTTCCAACTGGAATGACAAGCTCACATCAGTCTCTCTCTCCTCAAGAAGATTTGTCTTCGAATCTGAATCCATATCAAAAGGAGAAAGGTCAGTAACATTAAAGGTAGCAAAAACATTGTACTCACCTGGCAGATCAATCTTGTAAGCATTATCATTGATTCGTTCCAACACCTGAAATGGACCGTCACCTCTAGGATCTAACTTGGAATTCCTTTGGGCAGGAAACCGTTCCTTCCTCAGATACACTTAAACCTAATCACCAGGTTGAAAAGTCACTAACTTTCCCCCCTTGTTGGCTTGCTTCGAATACACCCTGTTTCTATGCTCAATATGCTGTCTCGCCTTCGCATGCAAGTCTCTAACCATCTCGGCTTTCCTCTTGCCATCTGTATTAGACATCTCATGCAAGGGTAAAGACACCAAATCCAAGACAGCCAAAGGATTAAAATCATATACAAGCTCAAAAGGTGAATAACTTGTGGTGCAATGCTATTATATGCAAACTCAATAAATGGCAAACAATCACCCCAAGTTTTCAAATTTTTACCAACTACAGCACGTAACAAGGTACCTAAGGTTCTATTAACAACCTCAGTCTGTCCATCTGTCTGTGGATGACAAGTAGTAGAATAAAGTAATTTAGTACCTAACTTTCCCCACAGAACATGCCAAAACTGGCTTAAAAATTTAACATCTCTATCCGAAATAATAGACCTAGGAATATTATGCAATCTAACAATATCCCTAAAGAATAAATCAGCAACATGCACAGCATCATCAGTCTTATGGCATGCAATGAAATGCGACATCTTACTAAATTGATCAACAACAACAAAGATGCTATCATACTCCTTCTTTTTTATAGGCAGTCCTAAAATAAAATCTATAGAAATATCAACCCAAGGTTCAGTAGGCACAGGTAAAAGGGTATACAATCCATGGGGTTTAATAATAGATTTTACCTGTCTACATGCAATGCATTTGGCACATACACGCTCAACATCCCTACGCGTACCAGGACAAAAGAAATGTTCATGCAAAATGTCCAGTGTCTTAGCAACCCCAAAATGACCAATTAATCCACCACTATGGGCCTCGTGCACAAACAAAGCACGTAAAGAACAATTAGGCACACACAGCTGATTACCATGATACAAATATCCATTATGCCTATAAAATGTTTGGAATGCAATCCTCACAAACAGCATACACATTAGCAAAATCATCATCAGAAGTATACATGTCCTTAAGCCGCTCAAATCCTAATAATTTAGAACTAAGAGTAGAAATTAAGGAATACCTCCTGGATAAAGCATCAGCTACCACATTTTCCTTCCCTTGCTTATAATGTAGCACATACAGAAATGTCTTCAGAAACTCCACCCAAGTGATATGTCTCTTACTCAGCTTGCCCTATCCCTTCAAGTGCTTTAAGGGCTCTGATCTGTCCGAATGACAAACTCTTTGGGTTGAAGGTAATGTTGCCACACCTATAATGCTCTCACTACAACATAAAGTTCCTTGGCATAGGTCAGATAGTTGAGTTCTGCACCACTCAATTTTTCACTAAAATAAGCTACTGGTTTGCTTTCCTGTAAAAGCACAACACCTATACCAATACCAGAAGCATCACATTCAACCTCAAAAGCTTTCTCAAAGTCAGGTAAACACAAAATAAGAGCAGAACACAATTTTGCTTTCAACAAATTAAAAACATGCCTCTGTTCCTCACCCCATGTAAACCTTTCTCCTTCTTGACTATTTCAGTCAAAGGAGCAGCAATGGTAGAAAAATCTTTCACAAACCTCTTATAGAAACTAGCAAGTCCATAAAAACTCCTCACCTTACTAGCACTCTTAGGCATCGGCCATTCCTGGATAGCCTTGACCTTCTCCTTATCAACCTCAACTCCCTTAGAATTGGCTACAAACCCCAAGAATACAGGCCTATCATGCAAAAAGTATACTTCTTAAGGTTCGCATACAGTTTTTCCTGTCTCAATACATCCAAAACACATCTCACATGCATGACATGCTCATCAAGATTAGTGTAGAATGAAATTCCTACCCTTAAACTTAAAGGAGTACCTATTGGTATACCCATCATGTGCTACCCTCCTGTCAAACTGCCAAGGTCTCCTAAGTAACATATGATCATCCTCCATTGGTACCACATCACACAACACCTCATCCTCATATCTCCCTATTGAAAATGGCACTACAACATGCCTAGTCACCTTCACACCAGCACTATCATTGAACCACTGTAAATTGTATGGCTTCGGATGTTTCTTGCATATGAAACCCAATTTCTGTACCATAGTCTAACTAGCTGCATTAGTGCAACTACCCCCATCAATGATCAAATTGCATACTTTCCCACTAACTAAACATCTCGTATGGAAAAGATTATCTCTCTGATCTATAACCTCATCTATGGCCCTAGCACTCAATACCCTCCTAACTACTAGTGCTTCCCTTGTAATAGCTCTCTCAAAAAAACTATCATCCTCAAAATCATTATCAACAAAAAGCTCAGATTCACTGCCACTATCCTCTGAATCAATCATCCCATTATCTCTCATAATCATGACTTTCTTATTTGGACGTTGAGATGCAATATGGCTAGTACCTAAACACCTAAAACATTTAATGCTAGAATGCTTACTAGAAGAAGCTTGGGTGTTAGGTGTACCTTTAGGGTCAAACCTTACATTCAGCCTTTTGGATGTCTCCTTGAAGTCTAGCCCTTTGTCTTTCGACTTCTTCTCTCTCTTGGGCCATTTTGAACTCCATGATAGGCTAGAATTCGCCCTACTTCTTGCTACCACTCTAGCTTTGATTTGTTTCTCCACCTTCATGGCCATGTTCACCATGTCCTCAATCTCTAAGTAGTGCTGCAACTCAACAACATTGGCTATCTCCCTATTGAGTCCACTAAAAAATCTAGCTATTGTAGCCTCTGGGTCCTGCTCTATGTTGGCTCGGATCATAGCCACCTCCATCTCCTTATGGTATTCCTCCATTGATTTAGACCCCTGAGTGAGCCGCTGAAGTTTCTGGTGCATCTACCTATAATAGTAAGATGACACAAACCACTTCCTCATGCATGCCTTCATATCGTCCCAAGTAGTAATTGACATCTCTCCATTTATCCTCCTGGATGTCACCAACTGATCCCACCATATTAGTACATAATCTGTAAATTCAACCGCGGCTAGCTTTACTTTTTTATCTTCAGAAAAATTGTGGCATTTAAAAACCAAGTCCACCTTCCTTTCCCACTCTAGGTAAGCCTCTGCATTATTCCTTCCCTTGAAGGCTAGGATCTGCATCTTGATGGATTTAAGGTCTCCATCTCTCTGGTTAAATGACTCAACTCTTTGAACTCTCCTAGGTCTGCGTACCTTAAACTCCTCCTCCTCCTCAAAGCCATCCTCCTCTGGCTCATACAAAGGTGGTGGTCTACAAGGTGGTGGTTACTGCTGGCGTACACCTGCACGCCTCCCCTGAGGTTCCTCATGTCTCCCTTGTCTAAGCTCATCCATTTGTCCCCTAATCTCAGTTAAGGCTAGATTGAACCTCTCAAATTGTTGCTGCATGGCTCTCAAAGTGAAAGCGATATTTGCATCTCCCCCTTGGTTGTCATCATTACTACCTCCCTGTGACATTGTAGATAATATGATATACCTGCAAAACAAGGTTAGTAACAAACAACCTCAAACACTCCCTCACGTGTTTCACTCAAATGATATTACTCCCCTCGTGTTTAAGTCACGGCAATGACTCTCTCAAATAAGCTCACACATTCTTGCCTTTTATCACTCAATCCCCTCTGAAATTCAAATCACCACTCAGAACCAATTCTCAACTGATTAAAAGAATCAAAAGGATGTGAAAATTTCGAATCAACTAGCAAGTACGAGTATGATGAAACAAAAAAAAACTTTTTTCAGATTTTTATGGATTTTTTTCAGACTTTTTTTTTCATTTTTTTGGAACTTTGTTTGGGAAATTTTCAGACTTTTTTTAATATAGGCCGAAAGTTTCAACAAGAAGACCAAGAAGAATAATTGAAAGCCCTAGCCAAAATAAGAACAAAAAAAAGATTGAAACCTTAGGCCAAAAGTTAATTCACACCTGAATTGATGAACTGAAGATAATTAGATGACTAGCATACGTTATGTTTTTCCTTATAAAGGAAGTATTCGATCTCATAGGTTAAAGTATAGAGAGATCTAAACAAAAATGTGAGTACTTATTAGAGAAAAAATTCACTGAACTGACCCGATATAAGAAATCCATATTGAACATTAATTGTATGTCTATAGAAATTCTCATTGTAATAATTGTATAGGTGATCCTTTGACTTGAGGTATCCAAAGTTATCTTGTATAGGGATTGCCATATTTTGATACTACTTATGACCTATTCTAATCATAAGTCATCCAATCGGTATTCATTGGATGTAGTATGAATTATATGGAGGTAGTTGAATGATCAAAATAGGATTCATAACCCTAAAGTATCAAGGAGAATGTTCTTTTGTTCTCAATTAGTATTGATTCAGGAAATCCTTGGCCAAGGTAGATTGACGTTCTGTAAATACTTTACTAATGTCATTAATTAATTTGATAGTTAATGACAGAGAATTAATATTATTGGACTCAAAATAGGCAGAGATTAATTTTATGCTTTATGTCTAATCGAAACATTATATGATGAAATGATTGAATTATACGGAGAAATCATCCATAGAAAGGTTAGGCAAAATCAATTTGACATTCCTAAATATTTGGTGGCTGTGATCTATTAATAGACGTCAATCTTGATATATGATTATAAATTGTTTAATTGGAGAATTAATGATAATTAAAAGGAGTTTTAATTTATCTAATTCTTATTATGAATTAGAATTAGAATTTATAATCATTGCCAACATATTTAAGAACCTAATAGGTATCACATAAAGAATAGTAGAAGAGATCAAATATATTTTAATAATCAAGTTGGACTTGATTGTAAAGTTTGAGAAACTTTATGCTTAAATATAAGATATTTAATAAATAAGAATATTTAAGAGATATTTGATCTTATTTGGGTATAACTGGTATTTAATTATAATTATTTGTAATTCTAATTAAAGTTTAATTGAAATTAGAATTTAATTTCAATTAAATTACTAAAATGTCCAAACTTTATTATAAATAGGCTTAAGTTCTAATAGAGTTAACACTTCTTGCTTAATACTCTCTATAAAAGTCATAGAGTTCTCTCAAACTTTTTTGTGGATATCGAGCCGGACACTTGTGTGGCTATGATGGTTGAGATGGACCAGTTTCAGAAACGGTTTGTGTGATATGACAAGAAAAAGGTCAAACTTTAAAATAAGGCATGAATTAAGATTCATGCTTTATTATGATTTAAACATTAATCATTTTATAGAATTAAAGTGATAATGGTTTTTAGGAAATCAAAATACGAAAAAGTTTCGTAATTATTCCGCTACCGTTGAGATTGGATCTTATCCCGATTTCTTAACACTAGTTGCTCTAAATATTATGCATCATAACAATATCGTAATCCTAAATTGCTATGAGAACATGAACAAGGATAAGACCTACACTTTCCTCTCGAGCTTGCCAGAGATTATAATGACACGGATGCTTCATACCCTCATTATCATTACTTAATGAAAGACGAGGATGTTATTTATTTCAGATTAGATTGGTTATTTTGGGCATTACATGTCTGGCAGGGGATACATGGTTTCATGGGACATTGCGGAGTGAGGGTTCAAATCCTTTGTTCCCATTATTCTAATCCAACCCTGTTCCGCGTCCAATACAATGTCGTTTTGTAGTAAAAACTACATCGTATTATGTGTGAAACTATATCATATTATGCGCAAAACCTATAAAACGATGTCGTATTAGGCACAGAATAAGGTTGGAATAGGGTTCTTAAAATAGACAATGTAGTCTTGTGGAATGAACAGGAGACTCGAAAATTCCATTAAAGTTTTTGGAGAGTTGCTTAAAGAAGGTGTTAGCCCCGAAATTTTTTTTTATGTTAATTAAGCATAATTAAGCATGATTAGATTAAATTAAGTAAATTGTGCTAGCATTAATTAACAAAAGACATTAATGAAGTTAGTTGG
>JAOQMQ010000195.1:13688712-13720625 GCA_027563845.1 Erythroxylum subrotundum | reverse complement strand
AGCATGATGGGTGAATTAAAATTCTTTCTTGGGTTGCAAGTTAAGCAAATCGAAGAAAAGATTTTTATTCATCAACATAAATATATCAAAGAACTATTGATTAAGTGTGGGATGGAAAAGAGAAACCAATGTCAACTCCTATGCATCCTCCAAACCTTTTATCTAAGGATGAAGCTGGTAAGAAGGTTGATCAAACCCTTTATAGAGGAATTATTGATTCTTTACTTTACATTACAACAAGCAGACCTGATATTTTGTTTAGTGTTTGTTTGTGTGCGAGATTTCAAGCAGATCCTAAAGAATCTCATTATATAGCTGTTAAAAGAATTTTGAGATATCTATCAGGTTCTACTGATCTTTACTTAATGTATGAGAAAGTTAAAGATTTCAGGTTAATTGACTATTGTGATGCTGATGACGCTGGAGACAGGATTGATAGAAAAGGTACGAGTGGAGGATGTCACTTTCTTGGCCACAACTTAGTTTCCTGGTCAAGTAAGAGGCAAAGCTCAATTGCTCTATCCACTGCAGAAGCTGAATATATATCAGTCGCAAGTTGTTGCTCACAGACGTTGTGGATTAAGTACCAGTTAGAAGATTATTCAATACAAGAATAACAAATTCCAATCTTCTTTGACAACACAAATGCTATCAACCTATCGAAGAATCCAATACAACACTCGAGGGTAAAGCATATTGAAGTAAGACATCATTTCCTACGAGACTACGTACAGAGGAAGATCGTAAGTATACAGTTTGTTGAGACGAATTATCAATAGGCAGATATCTTCACTAAGTCAATGAGTGAAGAAAGATTTAAAGAAATCAGATGAAACCTGAATATGGTAATGTTGAGTGATCAACCATCTGACATGTTATGACCCAGATGATCTTCTTAGTTAAGGAGATAAAAAGTTGTAAGAGTTCAAGGTAACAGTAAGAGTAAGTTACAGGCGGTAACTTCTGTCATGAGAAAACTTTAGAGGGAAAGCTTCTCAAAGCCTTAAGAATACCACCTATTCTAGAACACTTTTGAAATACCCTGACATCGGCTTTTGAAGAACTCTCAACAAAACATTTCATTACTTTATTTTGATATCAAACTCTCTTTGCTCACACTCTCAACTTCAGAAACTAACATCACCTCCTTGAGAAATACATTTGTGCGTTTAGTTCTTTGTTGACTACAGATACAAATGGAGCAATCAATGACTTGTGGAAGAAACGTTGAT
Source organism: Erythroxylum subrotundum (assembly GCA_027563845.1). NCBI lineage: Eukaryota > Viridiplantae > Streptophyta > Magnoliopsida > Malpighiales > Erythroxylaceae > Erythroxylum > Erythroxylum subrotundum. Next base: position 13,719,393 of record JAOQMQ010000195.1, on the reverse strand, counting down.
TTCGATTCCTTAAAGAAGGACCAGATGGATATCGAATTGGAGATTGTTGCGGCTGGATGGAAGAACTTCTTTCAGGTTCATGAGACAGTTTACCTGAATGAAGTATATGATTTCTGGAAGAATGTAGAGGTAGTAGAAGATACTTTAGTATCAGTGGTGGATAGATTGTCGGTTATAATAACACTGAAGTCAATCGAGAAGGCTACTGAGTGTCCATGTGTTGGAGTAAAGCTCGCTCATAAAGCAAGATGGATGACTCAAGCTAGTGTAGAGAAAGTACAGATTAATCGACAACTATATGGATGTAGTGACCCAAAGGAGTAGAAGCTCAATAATCATAAGAGAACCCTTGCGAAAGGTGGTCAAGGTACAATTTGAACCAATCTTAGTAAATAGTCGTTCAATACATCTGTTGAATCATGGAGAGAAAAGGTTGTATAGTGTTCTGCGAGATGAGAAATCAGAACCTTATCCAACACAGATGACCAAGCAGAAGTACACTATTTACCCAATCACAAAAAGAACAGTGATTAAGATTGTACTTGATATTCAACCAAGATCTTACATTGTACGTAATGAAGAAAAAGGGGAAGAAGAAAATGTATCAAGAAGAGATTACAAGTGATCTGACATAAGATCAAATAGAAGAAGAAGTGAGGAACATAGATGAGGCGTGTTATGTAGCTCAACCAAAAGGAATCTATGTTTCACACCATATCTCAAAGGCATCAGAAAGTCATTGTGGTCACTTCACCACTGATGGAACTTCTCAGGTAGTTGGAAAAATAACAGAAGGGCAGTACATAATCATCAAAGATGGAGGTATTAACTTTAACATAGAGACTCTTGTGTACCTAATTATTCACCTTAGACCCTTGATCTCTATATCTTCAATTGGAGATGTACTATACCTTTTCGGAAACCAAGTTCCAAAGCTACCTAGACCTGATGATCTTGATCTCCCTGAAAGAAACTTATCTTTCAAACCTCCTGCTATCACAATCATTGAACCAGATGTTGTATCTTCAGAACCATTTGTTGCTACTATTGGTTTGAAAGAAGTACAACAAAATTGTATGTTCATTATGCAATTTTGTTATAATCCCCATATGGCGACAAAGTTATAGAGATATGTCAAAATCATATAGATGACAAAATGTATTGACATTTTGAGTTGACTAATGTCTCGTAAACTTTGACGATGACATGTAAGATGTATGTCAACACCATGATAGCAAAATGCAAGGGGTTACATAGAGTAGGGCTGAAAGGTATAGTACCTTGTTGAAATTATTTCACTTAATTTAGCCTACTAAAAGCATAATTGTGGACTACAATTAAGGGCTTAGCAACAGTATGATAATAGTTGTCATTAAAAGAAAACGATTGCATAATTTTTCTTACCTATATGTGATATGATAAAGATCATATGTATTTCTAATTCATGCTTATGAGTATTTGATACTGAATTTAGATTCAACATTATTGTAATGTTCAATGCATGGTTAGAAATAGATTGTTAAGTCAAAGTAGTTGATCCAAGTTTATGCAAATAGTTTGTATATGTATTGGACCAAAGGAGACTTGTGCTTAATATAAATGGCAAGAATAAAAAGTTGGATAACCAAGACAATCCTTTATGTCATGTTGGTTAAATCAACAAAACGAGAATTATAAAGTTACATAGAAGGATACGTGTATCCTTTTGATTATGAATCATATGAAACTTGTCAAATTGAAAAATAAGGAAATTAACCTTTGGTGAAAGGATAATGATGGTATTGAATTGTTAAATCTTATACATGTGATGTATTAGATAGAATAATAATTCATAAAAAGGATAATACTTATATTTCATTAGATTACTAATGACTTTCTATGATATAGTCATATGTATTAAATAAAATAATGATTTAAAAATTTGAAAAGTTCAAGTTGTTTAAATCTAAGTAAAAAATAAAGCATTGAGAATGCTAAATCACTTCAATGAGATCGTTGTGGTAAGTTTTAAATTTTCGGTTATCTACAGGGAATGAGATTCTTTAGTGAATTCCTTCACAACTAAATTCATAAGTGTATGGATTTATGTAAGGAGTAAAATACAAAATGAGATATTGTATGATGCAGTAGTATTTCTTTTGTAGCAATGCCTGGTACAATGACTTACCTTCTATAGTTCCAATTAAATCAATTAGCAAGATTTCATATTAGATATGAAACGCTAAGTCTTTGAAGTAGTTAAAGCTAATGATTTAAGGATGTGATGCTTAGCTGAAGCATATAATATCCATTTAGTTTAGAACTAAATTGAGTAATAAAGTGTTATGAGATATCCAAAAGGTTGGATATAATCTTACAGACCCATTGAACAAATTGCTTGATTCAATGTATACTTATAAGACAACGATTCTCAAGATAAGTAGTGGGAGTAAGAAGGAATTTAAAAGGTTCAAATCTCATAACATTACAACTAATTGGAACTAATGCCTTTAATGTTACATTTGATGTATAGTTGAAAGGCTACGAGATGTTGAAAGATTCACTTTTATGATGGATCCAAAGAGTTTGCTTTGGAGAAGATTGTGAATTTATAATTTCTATAAGAGGGCTAGTGGGAGTATAGTTGTCCTCTTGAGTGGGACTATGTGGAGACATATTACTCAGAGAGAACAAAAGTTATAATTTCTATAAGAGGGCTAGTGGGAGTATAGTTGTCCTCTTCAGTGGGACTATGTGGAGACATATTACTCAGAGAGAACAAACATTATAACTTTCAATTGTCGAATACATAATTTTCAAAGAACAACTCTTGGATATGAAAAGGTAACAATTTAATTATAAGAATTAGATCTATAGAGATAGATTGGATGTTGTTGACTTATTCTAAGTCCAAGTACATAGATAATGTACTAAAGATGTTTAATATTTAAGATATCAGATACTTGTGAAGTATTAAAAATATTCATTACTCTATGTGTGAGTTGATATTTGAGTTCAAGATGATAAGGATATAACTTTAGAAGTAAATCCTAATTAAGGTTTATTTACTTATAACATTATCATTTAGGATTGGAAAATTTCCAATGCAGTAATTGGTTGCTAATTAAGCCATAATTTATTTTTTTGTTTAGTGGAAATGATTAATTGGATCAACAAGTTCTTTAGTGAACTTAATATAGTTTCTTTGCATTGTTCAAGACAGTAATGTATTGTAGAACTTTAGAGCCATTAGGCATGCATAAGGAGCTAATGTCTCATCAAGGATCCAAGAATGTATTTAGGCAAAATTTCTTAATTATGATGATATGGTATGAGATACTTAAACGATTGGCTTAGTGCAAGTGGGAGATTGTTGATTTATGCCCTACAGTCAATCGCTTTGGTTGTAGTTTAATGACAAATTATTTAAAGGCATTATTTATCTTGTACATGTTTAGATGTATATGATAAAGTCCATGAGATAATTGTACATTGCAAATGAAATTATAATGAGATTATAATTATGAGATTCATATTGCATTTATGTATTATTCCTAAATGTTCCTAGTCATTATTCTATTAAGATTGGACATTAATAGAAGGTAAAAAAAACTAGCATGCGTTTTGTTTTTCCTTATGAAGGAAGTAGTCGATCTCATAGGCTAAAATATGGAGATACTTAAACAAACGTGTGGGTGCTTGCTAGGGAATAAGTTCATTGAACAGACACGATATGAGAAATCCATTTGGAACATTACTTGTATGTCTATGGAATTCTTATTGTGATGATTGTATAAGTGATCCTTTGGCTTGAGGTCATCAAAGTTATCTTGTATGGAGATTGCTATATTTTGATACTACTTATGATCTATTTAATCATAGGTCGTTGAATCGGTAGTCATTGGATATAGCATGAACTATATGGAGGTAGTTGAGTGATCAAGATATGATTCATCACCCTAAAGTAATTAGGGAGAATGTTTTGTTGTCCTCAATTAGTATTCATTCAAGAAATCCTTGGCCAAGGTGAAATGATGCTTTGAAAATAGTTTACAAATGTCATTAATTAAATCGATAGCTAATGGCAGAGAACTAATATGATTAGACTCAAAATAGAGTAGACATTAATTTTATGCTCTATGTCTAATCGGAGCATTTGTATGATAAAAGGATTGAATTATATAGAAAAATTATGCAGGAAAAGGTTAGTCAAAGCCACTTTGATATTCCTAAATATTTAGGTGGTCATGATGCATTGCTAGACGCCAATCTTGATCTATGATTATAAATTGTTTAATTGGAGAATTAAAGATAAATTAAAAGGAGTTTTAATTTATTTAATTTTAATTCATAATTAAAATTAGATTTTATAATCATTGCCAACATATTTGGGAACTTAGTGGGTCTCACTTATAGAATGGGTTGAAGAGAGCAGAGTTAATTTAATCAAGTCGGACTTGATTGTAAAGTTTGAGAAACTTTATGATTAAAAATGAGATATTTAATAAATAAGGATTAATATGAGATATTAAATCTTATATGGGCATAGTTGGTATTTAATTAGAACTATTTGTAATTCTAATTAATGTTTAATTGAAATTAGAATTTAATTTCAATTATATTACTAAAACGTCCAAAGCTTATTATAAATAGGCTTAAGCTCTATGGAGCTAGCACTTATTGCTTGACCCTCTTTTTAAGAGCTACAGAGTTCTCCCAACCTGTTCTGTGGATATCGTTAGAGGCCGGACACTTGTGCGGCTATGGTGGTTGAGACGAATCAGTTTTGGGAGCAGTTCGAGGGACATGACAAGACAAAGATTAAGGTTCGGAATAATGTACGAATTAAATTTTCGCTTTATTATAATTTGTGTTAATCATTTTGTAGAATTAAATAGATTTTGGTTTTCGAGAAATCAAAAATCATGAAAAAGTTTCGTGATTATTTCGCTGCGGTCAAAATCGAATTTCAACCAGATTTTCCAAAATAATTAACCTTTTATAAGAAAACAAGCAAAATTATAGATGGTGAGAGCCAAAGATTGTTATCAATTGAAAAAGGGTATTATTTTTTATTAACAAGATGATAATAATGTCAGTACCTACCCTCTGCCTTAGAAAAGTTATTTTTTTAGGTCAAAATAATTGTTATCGTGACTCTAACGGTTCAGACAACAAGGACCGGTTCCTCTGCAGAACAAATAACTCTAATACGAGATTAGATATCTTGTTTCGGTTATAATGTTCTTATCATATTCTATTTAATCTTATCCACATATTTATGTGAACCACAACATAAATATATGAATAAGTTTTAATAGAATAGAATAGGAGCAGAGTAACTAGAACAGAGAATTTGATGTGCTTTGATACGTTATTATTTACAATTACGAGTGTCAGCTTCTCAATCCCATTAGGATATGATTTAAAATAAATTCACGAGTCGAAACCGAGGACAAGGAGGTTAAAAGCAGAGAATCTAAGTCCCAAGATTTTCATTTCTTAAAAAGCAGAGGACAACTAGAACTTGGACATAGGCCGGGAAAATTAAATAAGAAATGGAGCCCAGTTACCCAAAAAAAGGCCCTTTTAACAGTTTTACTTATTTATAAACTACTTTAATAATTTTTAAAAAAGATGTTTGTAATTAATTTTTACTACACTTTTATTATATTTTTATAAAAATAAAATTTTAACAAAAAACTAACAAAAAAATCAAACTAAAAAATAAATATGGTGAATTTTGTGTAATATTAAATTATAATAAATTTTCATAAATTTATTAAAATTTGGAGAACGAAATTTTAGTTTTTTAAAAAAATGTTTTGACATGTAGACTTAATGGGTCCCCCAAGACTTTTCCTTCTACTCTATCTGCAACTTTAATTCACATGAATAAATGTGATGTTAATAATTTTTAAAAATTTTACTAACTACCTATCAGTTGTTCAAAGGCCTCGTTTGGTAAACAACTAATAAGCTATTTTTCCTTTGGTTGACCCATTTTTAGAGGTTTGACCCAATTAAAAAGCTGTTTTGTTGTTTAGTAAATAGCTGGTTGGGTTGGCTGATTGAACCCAACGAGTTGTTTTGTAAAAAGCTCTAGCATTGGAGCATTTTGGACCAAACAACTGAATTAGCTGTTTGGAAATGACCATTCTGCCCTTACTCTTCCGTCTCCAGTATGGATAAATTTATATTTTTCTGACCAGTATGGATAAATTCAGATTTTTCTGAAACCATACTTTCGGGTCAACTTTTCATGTTTATTTTGATCAGAAAAATAGAATAATTTAGTAACACTTCCTTTTAGAAAAATGTTCCCCATTGTCTTAATTTTCTAATCACATCAAGATCATACAATTTGATTCAGTATTCCGAAAGTTATACTCAATTAACTTCAGACTGTTCATACATTCATTCACTATTTCTGCTTTTTTCCTCAAAACAGACTTTCGGGTCTACTTTGCATGATCATTTAGGTCAAGAAAATGGAATATTTAAGTGACACTTCCTTCTAGACAATTTCTCCTCTTTATCTTAGGTTTCCAATGATTCCAAGATCGTACAATTTGATTCAATATACTAAAAGTTATGCTTAAAAGTTTTTTGACTGTTCTGAAACTACAACTGAATTCTTAACTCAACTTCATAACAGATTTTGGAATTCTTAGAACCAGAATCACAATTTGGCCTCTTCAGAAAAGTTGTAGCCTCATGTTTCTAGTTTAATTAAAATCAGTAATTATCTCATTATGAGCTCTACAGATCAAGATATAATCAAAATGCCAAAGTATGTTTAGTAAAATATTCCAATTCGTACTATTCCAACATATTCCCTCACTTTCATTCAATCAATCTTTTTCAAAACAATTTAGAAGGTTACCAATTTTTATGGAGAGGTAGAACAATGTGTTAGGAATCTATTTGTTCAAGAATCAAATCATTTGTCGGGAGAAGAAGTTATAAAAAAAATATCAAAGGATGTTCAGAAACAAATTCTCTTTGGAAGAACGTTGAAAGTCGCGATCATGCAGACATACACCTGCGAAGTCGTGATCATGCTTTACTGCTTCTTCAAGCATGATCGCTACTCTCGACCTGCTTCCTTCACCGAATAGCTTCTTTCATTTTCTCCTTAATCCTTCATCAAACACTTGTACACTTGCATTCATCGCTTTATTTCACTTTCATATCATCTCAACTCATTCATAACACAACTCAAAGTCAAGTTTATAGTCAAACACTAAAAACCGATACATACACATATTTCACCATTTTCAATTTTCTCTCACTACTGTAAATTTCTATCTTTCCTCTGATGCTTTTCATTTCACTTTCCTCTATTCATTCACTTCCTTTAACTCCTTTCTATATTAAGATGTCACCAAGTCCTATAAACACTTTCTGCAAAAACTCCATGCAATCGGTATTACACTTCTTGCACCTTGCACTGTACAATATTATTACTCATCTTTCTCACCGAAACTACTCATCCAAAATCTCTCTACTTACATAACTCATGCATAAATTCATTTCCAACACGTAAAACATCATCAAAAACATTCACAGAACCCAGAAACCTAAAACTTCACTTACTTGTTTTTCAGAAAAATATCTCCAGCAGTGAGGTTTCGGTGATGGCTGAAAAAGAAAAATTAGAGAGAAGCAAACTAACAGCTCAACTAAATTATTTATGTTGCAAATTATAATACTGATATAAGAATCAAAACCAGTATTTCAGTGATGAACGTTTAGTAGCTTTTCGATGAACATCGCATAATCTGAAGAACAACAAGCTTCAGTGATTTGCCTTCTAACACACGTACTTAGGTTTGTTGTTATCATATTATCATTTTAATCAAAATTCTAAAACCAATTATACCCGGAACATGTCATGAATGCATGGACAATTATTTGTATGTGTCAAAAATACATATGCATATATAAGTGAATACTCAAATATGCAAAGCATACTATACACTGCTAATTCCTCAATATTCTAACCCCTAATATGGGGCGTTACAATAATTATCAGTTGCACCATGCTATGTGTGATAGAGTTTCTCACCTGGTAATAACTGTTACTGTGCATCACGTAGATAAGAGATAGCTAAAGTTTGGTGATTCTTGTGTCATTTCTCTTTGTATAACTTAGCTAAAGTTTGGTTCTGTTTTTTTGGTTTTGAATAATATGGATTAGCTTATTTCTTTTTGCATTGTTCTCTTATTGCTGACTGGCTGTCCATAATAATTAACTCTGTTATAACTCTCTGTTGTAACTAGTTGTAACTATTTATTGATTTAACAGAACATGCCTGCAGTTCCTCTTTGTATCCAGTCTGAAATAAAATATAACATTTAATGAAAATATGTCTGAGATAAATGTTTCATTAAATGAAGTATGATAGTAGTAGAGATATAAATGGATTTGTTACAGTTGAACAACGAAGTATGTTGTCTCTTACATTACTCACAACTGACCAATGTCTCTTTTCACCTATAAAATGGAACATCTCAACACAATTGTTAGTTGTTAGTCTTTACTACTTGCTTTTTTCCGGTCATCAGGTTCTTCGGAAGTGTGGTGAGTGCTATTTTGCGGATTTGCAAATCAGGTAATTCTTCCTTTTCAATGATATATAAAGTTTGATCCCCTTAATTGAATTTGTTGATGGTTTTATAGATTGTGTCTAATCAGCTTGTATCCTTATACGGTATCTTATTCGTTCATTACACTTCCATTCTCTTTTTTGAAAGGCCTTATGTTCTGAAAATTGAATTTAAGGGCCTGATTTCATATAAAGATCACTATAAAAAAGGTGAGAGTTGGTTTATATTCTGAAAATTGTATATCAGTTTTTGTTGTATGCATTGGACCACAAGTTGTTGTACATTCAGAAGTTATATTTCTCCATTATTTTTGTTAGGTAAGAAGAACGATAATCTGATAACACTAATGACTCTTACCATTTCTAGAGTATAGTATAGTACCAATGGTATAATATATTGTGTCATCAGATATTGAATGCTACATTGTTTTTATATGATGTTATTGTGTGGTTTGTTCAAAAAGCTTTGTGTTGTTTTATCAATAGTGTTGCTATCTAGATATTTGTTTCGGCTTAGACAAAAAGTTTGAAAGAAGAAAAATCTTTCAATTTATACCTTCTAACGCTTTGAAATTTTTAAAAGTTCAGTCACGGGATCTGAATATTTAATATGAATCATAGTTCTAATACTTCGTTATCCATTTCATATATTTCGTGCTCCAGATACTAGAATAAACATCTGACAAGATAAAAAACCATCTTTGATATTTGTTTCGACTCAAAGTAAACTACTTTCATTTTCTATCTATTTGTTATTTGTAAAACTTAGGAAGGTTTTAGTATGAAGATCTTTATCTTGAAAAGAGTCTAGCTTTGTAGCCCCTGTTCTTTCTATTGCATACGTTTATTGTTCTTTTCTTTCTTTTTTATTTTCATGATTATTTTTAATATTATTTAATTATTTAATAGGTTTTTTGTCACAAAAGAAGTATAATTTTCTTAAATTATTATATATAAACAATTAGTAATTTAATAAAAATGTTTTTATAATATAATATTTTAAATAAAAATATATTGCAATTTTATATAAATTTTGAATAATATACACAAGTTAATTCTAGTACTCATTTTAATTTAAGAGATAAAATAATTTTAAATTAAGTAATTAAGAGAAAAATAATTTTTTTCATCTTATATGATTAGATGACATCATCTCAAAATGGAAACAAAGGAGGAAGTTAAGGGGGAATGATATAGGTCGGATTCGTTGGCCAAAAGAAACTCTGCTTATCTTTTATGACATTTGTAATCAACATATTGAAATGAGTAAGGAAAAACGCGGTGGAGTTATTGGTCAAAGGTTACCATGGAAGAAGGTGGAGGAAGAGTTTCACAAAGCAACCAACTTATAATGGGATAAAACAAAGTTTAAAAATAAGTTTGATTGGATGAGAACTAGATGGAGTCTTTGGAAACAATTGAAAGGGAAAGAAACGGGATTAGGATGGCATTATTATAAAAGAACAATTGCTGCTAGTGAGGAGTGGTAGACTTTGAAGGTTGAGGTTATCCCCTTTTCCAAAATTCAAATGATTCTCCTTTACTCTAATGCTAAATAGTTAGTTAAATATTCCTTTTTTTTGTAGGAGAACATCAATTTTCAAACATTTAAAGAGAAAGGTCTTAAACCTGAGCTTGAATGTAAGTTGGATCAACTTTTCGGATGTTTGGCCCGAGGAGAGACTACATTTTGTCCTGCGGCTAACCCTCCACAAGGACAACGAGAAGATGAGGAAGTATATGTTCCTACTCCACCTGATAGTTATAATTCTCATCATCAATTGTCAGCCTATCATGATTATGAGAATATAGATGAGACTAGTGGTCTAAACAATTAGGAAGAAATCTGGAGAGAATTTACCCTGACCCCTCAAGCTACACATGATGAAGGGAGTGAGAGAAGAAGATGCAAAGGGGTTTTGGAGAGTGATAGTTCACAAAGTAACAAGAGTGTAAGAATTGATTTCTCTAAAAGGGTAGGAAGATCTGCAGCAATGTATGACAGGCTTGACGATATGATGTAATTGATTTAAGAGAGACATAGTGCAACAATGGAGATGAATAGATCCATTACAAAAATTTTGGACAAGATGAATATTGGTGCATCACAAAGTACTGGTGCTGGTGTGTCACATCATGATGTTACGAATGTTTTGGGAAAAATATGTACTTTGCCTGGTTTAGAGACTGGTACTCCTGAATTTTACTTTGCTTGCATGTTGATTGAAGATCCGCAAAGAAGGTCCATTTTTTTTGTTTACTAGATGATACAAAGAGGGTTGAATACATAAAGTTTATGTATGAGTATGACAAACATAAAAAACATTAAACATAGTTTGTATCTATCCATTACTATGTTTAGTTTATTGTTTTTATTATTTGTGCACTTATGTTGACGTGTTTTTTTATGACATTATGAATTTGGTTAGCTTATTTTATTATATTATGTCATCTTGTTGGTAATTTATAATTTTATTACGTGCTATATTATTTATTTTTTTATATTTATACATATAAGTGTCTTGTTTATTTACAATATAAGTTTACTTATTGATCTATAGGTATGGATGATAATGTTATGCAAATTATGCAACTTTTGCAAATGAAGCAATTTTTGGATAATGAGATTGAGTTATGGGATTCGATGACTTATGTAGTGGGTGTGTATTTTTTAACCATATATACAAGGAACCATGTATGACTTCCTATCAAACAGGAGAATTATGGATGAATGAATTATTGAATGGTCATGAAAAAAAGGTGTTTTAATACATTTAGGATGAATCAAAATACATTTCGTCAATTATGTATGGTTTTGGAAAATAATTGCGGTTTGAGACCATCGGATAGGATGTCTATTTTGGAGAAAGTTGGTTTATTTGTGTATGTCCTAAGTAAAGGTACCTCTAATAGAGATACCCAAGAGCGTTTTCAGCATTCTGGTGAAACTGTGAGTAGAGTTTTTAAAGAAATTTTGACTGCTATGGATGGATTTTCAAGGGATATACTCATACCAAAAGATCCCGAATTTAAGGACATTCCACCAAAAATTGTCAATGATGTTAGATATATGCCACATTTAAGGTAATTGAATATGTTCTTCCTCCCCCTTCATTTTATTTTCCATTGAAAAATGTTGTTTTATCATCTTATGATTATTATTTTATATTAGGATTGCATTGGAGTTATTGATGGTACACATATAGCGGTAGTTGTTACAGAGGAGGATCAAATGAGATTTAGAGGATGGAAAGGAATAACAACAACAAATGTATTGACAGCATGTGACTTTATCTTACTATTTACATATGTTTTAGTAGGTTGGGAGGGATCATCACACGATTCTCGTGTTTTCCTTGATACAATTGGTAATCTGAGACTTAAATTTTCAAAACCACCTATAGGTAATTTTAAGATTTGTAGGATTTGCTATTAATGATTTAAAATTTTTATGATATCATTTATACTAATTATATTGCTTCTATGGAAACTCAGGTAAATATTACTTAGTTGACAAAGGCTATCCAGAAAGAGAAGGATATTTGACACCTTACCTAAAGATAATATATCATCAATCGGAGTTTCGTGGTACAAATTCAAGAGGATCTCGAGAAGTTAATCCAGCTCATTCATCATTGAGAAGTTGTATTGAGAGGGCTTTCGATGTTCTTAAGGCTCGATGGAAGATATTAGAGAAAATGCCTAAGTATTCATTAATGGATCAAAATAATTTGTGCAGCTTTTGCGTTGCATAACTATATTAGAAGAAGTACAATTGATGACACGGCTTTTAGCATCATTGATCAAGATCCTGAATTTAAACCTCAAGATGTATTTCAAGATGTTAAAGTTAACTCTACACAAGAAGACATTGAAAAGCAAAGAACTCGGGAGATGACAACTATTTGTGATAATATTGCTTCTAGTTTAATGGCAGTTAGACGTCGTTCTTGAATTGTTATAAACCTTTGCTTTAAATGATGATGTTCATTTTTATTATTTATTATTATTATTATTATTATTATTATTATTAAATTTCTTATTACTATTCATTTTATTAATTATATTTATACTAAACTGACTTAAAGACACCATGGAAAGCATCTCTATTCTCTTGTCAAATTTCCGAGTTTCACTTCCTTTAAAATGTAACTTTGTTCTTATATTGACAGTAGTCACGGGGGTGACTTAATTAGGCACCTGTGACTTGAATAATTAATTCATTGCGTTGGTAGTCACCCCATGCAATGAAATTTTGGTGGAAAGAAATTGCACGAAATTATTATTATTATTATTATTATATATTATTTATTTTTTATTAGAGTTATATAATTAAATATTTAAAATCTAAATTCTTATAAGAATATTTAACCAAATACTAAAATATGTAATATTCATATCTTTATATATATTTTTAAAGTTATATCTTCACAAGCCATTTTACACATAAATAGCTTATACTAAACAACTAATTTTATCAAACATCTCTACTCAAACAACTAATACAATTCGCTGTTCAAATCAACTGATAGAATCAGCTATCAACTAATGCAACCAGCCAAATTCTCTGATATAGTGAAGAAAATATGTCCAGAAAAACCACCTGTAAATCACACGAGTTCATGTCCAATCTCTCAAAACCCCACCTACAGGTACAGGGCCTATCTCTGATCTTCTCCAACCAAAAACTCCAAAATAAATTCCTTTTTGTTGCTTTTCCGTCTCACCATTTCCTATTTTCCTTGTACTTATGACAAATGCCTCTGAATTTGAATACCCCTTGGCCCTTTTCATGCCTTTTCCTTTATTCTCTTTCTCCCCTCTCTTCATCAAACCCACCACCACTTTCTCTATAAATTGAGCAAACACCTCTCTGCCAAAACTCCATGACAACTCCTTTCCTGTACTCTTCCTCCCCCGCTCACTTACAAGACTGTACATACCCACTATCATTTCTGTCCTTCTTAACACAAAGAACCAATCTTTTCCATCTTTTCATCACCAAAACCCACTCAAGGCACCCCATACTCACGGAATAAACAAGCAAAGAACACGACAAAACGACCACAATGAAGGAACACTGGACGTCTTTGGCTTCACTTCTGGGACTGTTGGCCTTTTGCCAGACTCTCCTCCAAGCTCTATTCCCACCAGAGCTACGCTTTGCTGTCCTCAAGTTCTTTAACAAGATCATCAACATGTTCTCTTCTTATTGCTACTTTGATATCACTGAGATCGATGGAGTCAACACCAATGAGCTCTACAACGCTGTGCAACTCTACTTAAGCTTCTCTGTTTCAATATCTGGTAGCCGCTTGAGCCTCACTCGTGCTCTCAACTCCAGCGCCATAACATTTGGTCTCACAAACAACGATACCATTCTCGATACGTTTAAGGGTGTTACGGTGCTCTGGGAACATGTTGTGACTCAGAGACAAGCTCAGACCTTTTCATGGCGTCCATTGCCTGATGAAAAGAGAGGCTTCACTCTCCGAATTAAGAAGAAAGATAAGAACTTGATTCTTGACTCTTATCTTGATTATATAATGGAGAAGGCTAATGACATAAGAAGGAAGAATCAAGACAGGTTTTTATACACGAATTCAAGAGGCGGCTCGTTGGATTCCAGAGGACATCCATGGGAGTCCGTTCCTTTTAAGCATCCAAGTACTTTTGATACTTTGGCTATGGACCCTTTTAAAAAAATAGAGATCATGGAAGATCTGAAAGATTTCGCTAATGGACAAACGTTTTATCAGAGGACTGGGAGAGCGTGGAAGAGAGGTTATTTGCTTTATGGACCTCCTGGTACTGGTAAGTCAAGCATGATTGCGTCTATGGCCAATTATCTTGGTTATGACATTTACGATCTCGAATTGACTGAGGTCCACAACAACTCAGAGCTGAGGAAACTTTTGATGAAAACAAGCTCGAAATCATTGATTGTCATTGAAGATATTGACTGTTCTATTAATCTGAGTAACAGAAAGAAGAGTAAGGGTAATGATGGTTCAACTGGGAGGAGTTACTATGATCCGGATATGCGATCTGGGTCGGGTTGTGCAGTTGGTAGTAGTGGTGAAGATGGTGGAAATTGGATAACTTTATCGGGGTTATTAAATTTCACAGACGGGTTATGGTCATGTTGTGGCAGTGAGAAGATTTTTGTGTTCACGACAAACCACATTGAGAAGCTTGACCCCGCATTGTTGAGAAGTGGCAGGATGGACATGCACATTTTCATGAGTTACTGCTCTTTTGCTGCATTGAAGATTTTGTTACACAACTATCTTGGGTACGAGGAAGGAGACTTGGAAGGTGAGATGTTGAAGCAATTGGAGGAAGTGATTGATAAAGCAGAGATAACTCCTGCTGACGTCAGTGAGGTTTTGCTCAAGAACAGGAGGCGCAAAGAGAAGGCAGTAAGTGAACTGCTCGAGATATTAAATGAAAGAGCAGAAAGAAAGTTGATGAACGGTGGTGCTAGAGAGAATGATTTCGATGATGTGGCGGACGAAGAGCAAGAGAAGAGAGCATTGGAGAGTCCCAAGGATGGTTGTGACTGTGATCAGGAAAGTTGCAACAAAGGAGATAAGGAAGAGAAGCTCAACAAAGTGACTTGAGTTTTCTTCTTTTCTGTCAAGTGTTTTAGAATGGTAAAGCTGATGAAAGCAAACTGGCTCATTGGAGTATTGAACCTGCAAAATTAATATATAAAATAAGTGTAATTGAAATCTTGTACCTAATTAAAATAATGAAAGCAGCATTGTCCAATCAATGGAGAAGCTCATTTTCATCAGAGCCTTGATTGGCAGGCCATGTGGGATTTTCTCAGCTACGTATCATGGCTCTCTTATGAGTCTCGCTGACTTCTCTGCACATGCACACATATCCTATTGTGGGAATTGGTGTTGGAATAACGTTAAGGCCTGAGTGTACACTGCCAACTAATAACTGTTGAGTGCTTGCTTGGGATGCACATGGAATGGAATTAGTGCATATCCCAATTGCAGATTAATTTAAGCACAGTGATGATTGTTGAGATCTCTGCCTCTCTTGCCCCCTTCTTTATACCTTTTGTTTTGATTGGGGTGCTCACTGATACATGAAAGTTGTGAATTAGTAGGTATGACTTTTTAAAAATTAGTAAAACATGGAAGCTTGATCCACAGGAGCAGTTAACAACTAGCCAAAGGTTTGAAGGTACCTTACATTTATCATAATCTGTCTGAGGTATATTAGTTTGTTTAATAAGTTATGTGGAATAAGAAGTTTCTAAGATATCATTCATAATCAGACAATTTATTTATTACACATTTAAAAAGTTATAATTGCAACAACTACAACAACAACATTTATAATAATAATAAAATTATTATTATTATTATTATTAAAAATATGAAAATTTAATGATGATTACATATGCTATTATTGTTTATCTTACTACACCATATCACCGAGTGCACCTGTTAAGGAAGAAGAGATGAAGTTTTCACGAGCTCCTGGAGTTTTTCCTTGAAAACTTTTACTTGGGACTCAGGTCCGTCTGTTCTTTGCCAATAATGAAAAAAACAAAAGAAGTGTAGCTAAATACGTTATCACGAGGTCATAGATTTTGTGGATAGGATCAAAAGGGCAAATTCGGTGATAATATCAACATAATTGGACAGGGGAACCAAGTGAACACGCTCAAGATTTCATGTTGGGAAAAGAAGGCTTGAGTTCAGCTAAAATGAATCAAAAAGTCCAATCATTACAATGAGAAAATTGTGTGAACACTTCCTTTTGTTGATTGTTTTGGTTTTTGGTCCTTTGATTTGGAAAGGGCACAGCCAACGTATGGTGGCAAGTTTCTGGCATGGTCTCTTTTAATGCTATGGCTTTTCATCCACATATTTCCCGGAGGATCTGATCCCCAGTTCTAGTTTCTACCTTTACTAATTATTTCTTCTTTTCATTTTCCTTTTGGTTCCCATGAAAAATGTGCCTTAATAAGACCATTATCGAGGACTTTTTTCTTTATTTGAGGCTCGATCTTACACATTAGTCAATTGATGGCTGCTTTATTTTTAGATGTACATACACAAAATTCATTGACAGGGAAAGTAATGAAATAAGTGAAAACAACGAAACCATGAATGTACGTGCATCAATTGATAATAATTTGACAATAATGCTTGGAGTTATCCATTTCCATTCCAACTCTAAATCATAATCCTTGTTCATATTTCATCGATCTCCAGGTAAGATAAAGAAAACACAGGAAATCTGAAAAATCTCAAAGCATCATAACCAAATCTATGTGGCCGTTCTGCTTTTAGCTTTAGATGCTTCAGTTTTACCATTAAAAATATATTCTGCTAAAAAAATAATCTATTCAACTGCTGTTTATGTACGAGAAACGTGGTTATTAATGGGGGAAAAAAAAAACGCAAACGTCTTCAATTTTTTAATACAAGGTGTAGAACTTTGCTTGTTAGATACCATAGCAAGCATCAGCTCCAATAAATAAATGTAAAAACTATGATGATAGCTCTGCCACTCTATTCAAGAAGGGGGATGCACTTGCAAATGTGGACAAATACCTACCTCAAGTAAGGATCCTACGTATATCCCTTACTTTCCCCTTTTATATCACAAAACTTACTAGTAGTCTGCAGACATTTTATGGCCAATATAAGTTTACACCTCTAGAGCTAGGCCTTGAATTATTTTGATGTTGTTTCTATCATATCTTTCTAGTCTAAGCGTCCATTATAACAAGCAACAACATTCGTCAAAAGGACCAAGTACATCAAGACTTCTCGTGTGGTATACGTGAAAGGAATCGACATTGTCATAAACGATCGACATTTCCCCTACCAACATCGCGATCCATGCATGATGATTTGATATCTTACATGTGTGAAGCAGATAATCATAATGATAGTGTGCAGTGATATGTCGATCTCCATATATTCCCCCCTTTTTCATCGACAGCAATTGATATTTGACACACCAATTTGTATTCGGATGGTTCCCCGTGCATTAATTGTTAGACATTTTTATCTTAGGGACAATTTTGTTAATGTCTTATAATAGTGGATTAACATTAATTACAATTTGATTTTTAAATAAATTATCGGTTAATTTACGCTATTTGATCCAGATAAAGATAATAAAGTGACTCAATAAATGATCTAGATTAATGGGTCGAAGTCCGGATGAAAAATGGGTCTCGATTAGTATGGACCGGGTCTATATCAACCTTGTGATGGGAAAGTCCGATATAGAAGCTATATAAAAGTTAAGGTCTCCTGCAGTTACTCAAGCAGCTTCACAAGCATAAGGTTCTCTGACCTGTTAAGAGAGCTCGTGAATTGAGAAAACTGTAGAAAGGCCTAGCTCGTGTCGCAGGGAGCACTTTCCACTAAAGGCCCCGGGAGATTCAGAGACGTTTGGAGCTCGGAATCGGCATCGGAATCTGAGATGGAACCGAAATCCAGGTATTCCGCATTACCTTCGTTTTTAATCCTTTTATGTAGATCCGGGGTACGTAATAAAGCTCCCACTACGTACTATCATGTGGTATTAGAGCGGTTACGTGATCGAATTGCCGAAACAAAGGTTTTTCGATTTTTCATCTTATTTGGTTTTTCCTTCGTTTTTGATTTGTTTTTCATTTTTTTACATATATAATTACGTAAAAGTGGTATACATGAGGTTAGCAACGAAAAACGGGTCGAAAATGAGCCGAACGGAGCAAAAAACAAGCTCTCGGGACGCCGAAAATCGCATCCGGCATCAAAGGCACCGACATCACTGTAGCGGGCGGGAGTGCGCCCGTACGGAAGGCGCATGCTAACGTTAGCCGTACGGACTGCTGACGTCATCTACAATGCAACAATAAAAAAACCCCAAAAATTCTAGATTTCCCGTAAGGCACCCAGGGGTGTTTTGGGTCAGTTTCTGAGTCCGGAAAATTTATAAAGGAACCTTTTTCTATTTTTCTGGATTTATTACATTAGTAATAAATTAAAGTTTAACTCCAGAAAAAGGAATTAAGGTGTTCTGAATCCGATTTCGATTGAATTTTCATGCTTTGAACTATGTTTGAGGGAGATACATGAGGGTCTCGTGTCTCGGGTCTCATTTTCAATGTTCGGGATTGCATGATAATCAATCGGGAAAAAGTAATTGAGACATTCTGAAGCCATTTTTGAGTTAATTTTTGTGCAATGAACTTGCCATAAAGGAGATACATGAGGTTGTCATATCTCAGGAGGTCGGTTCAGTATCCGGTAACGTACGATAGTCACTCTACTGAGATTTTTCTTTTAAGAAGGTTTCAAATAAAGTTTTCTGAGAATGTCTTCAGCACGTATGTGTGACAATGAGATTGTGCATTCGGATTTTTGCATTTATTGAGGTTATATTGTCACATGCGGTATGCCCATAAAGAATGTGAGGATGACATAAAAATGTATCCCTTATGTTTGCGGACTTTTTGGATGTTGATGAGAAAGTAGTCACTAAAGTGGCCTTTCAAGTCAGTATTTTGAATTGTTTTGCTTGCATGTTTGGGGATGTCTCTAATTTTATGTTTGATTATTCTTCCCCAAGGTGTTGGCCTTACATAAAATTTTGAGATGTACATAAAGGCATTAGATGAAGGAAGACTGTTGCTCAAGTGATCTATTCACCCAAAGGTGGTAGTGTTATGAGAGTTGATGATTTGTACCCCGATCGCTTTTATGTGTGGAAATCTAATTGCATATATTATGTATTCATCCCAAAGGTATTTCATAATATGTGTGATTGGATTTTCAGGAAAGATACTATTAATGGCTTTAGTATCGCTGTTGTCCTACATTTGTGCTGATTTAAAGATTATCATCTTGAAGTCACCTTTTCAGTCAACCAAATTAGTATCACTATTGAAACCCTTGCTGTTTCAATATAAGGAATTAGACGAAGAATTAGATGGAGGATGTTTTGAAGGTTACGGAGATAGGGCTGAAATGGCCATATGGACGGGTAAGCCATCTCCACTTACATCCATGAGCTCGACAACTCATAAAGCAGCCTATTAAGCCTAGGATCGGTCTAACAGATTACATCTGACGACCATTAAGAAATCCATACCTAACCATCTGCAAAGTGGACTTCCGGACACAGACATAGCAAAGAAGTTTCTTGATAAAGTCTCCCAGAGGTACACAGTCTCATCCGGTGTTGAAACAAGTACCTTGATGAAAGTATTATTCTCCATAAAGTATACAGAGGAAAAGCGGAGTAATGGAGTACTTATCAAGAATAGTTTATTTTCATAGTAGGTGAAGATATTGAGACTTCAATGCTTTGATATCCCGTTGTGCTGCTGAGGTGGAGAAACTCAAGTTGTTACTCCTACAGTCCTCGAAGCAGCTTAAGGGAACACAAAGATGAAGCTCATTAAGTTCAAAGGTAGAAAGTTCAAATCTTCTCCACATGCTGATGCTGGTCAAACCAGTTCTGGTAAAAGTCCCTTGGACATAAAAGAACCAGTAGTATGAGGTTTAAAGGGAAGACTGAGATCATCAGGTTATTCTTTGGTTTATCAATTATGAATATAATTTGTGATAGTCGCATTAAGTATGAGTGGCTATTTAGTGGAACATCTGATCAAGGTGGTCCCACAATACAGTAGTTCATATTCAGAATAAAGCCAAATAAAGGGAATGAGGAACTGATGGTTCACAACAATAAAGAGATGAAAGTAATACCTATAGGGGGTGTATATACTGAACTTTATAGTAACGTTCATTAGGGTTTACACGACAAATTTTATATGTGATCTTTTGATCAATTAAGGACACTGAAGGTTAACGTTTTGCATTTAATACTTCTGTTGTACAGTTGCTGTTTAATGCAAAATATAAAGGTGCAACTTTCTTGTCATATGGTTTGTATAGAATGTGTCTTACCCCGAATTAGATATATACTTCTTTGTCTCATGCTAAACAAGGTATGAAGGACCTGATGAATGAAAAGTCATAGATGATGTGACATAAAAGTTTAAGCCACATTTCCAGAGCTAGGATTGGGAGATTAATTAAGGAAAGCATTTCTCAATTCTAGATTAAGATGATCTGGAACATGTACTGACGATCACAGGGGTAAGTTGTCTAATAAGGACACCGAGGTCAACTCATACTTCTAACTTGTTGAGTTTGATACATAAAGATTTCGGTAGACCTCATACAATTGCATTCCGCAATTTTGAAAGTATTATGATATTTCTTGGTGATTATTTCCATCAAAGTTATGTGTTCTTGCTTAAAGACTGAAGGTTGAGAACCAGTTGGGACAATTCATCAAGATAATCAGATTTGACCATGGAGAAGAATATCATGGAAAATATGATGTTTTAGGACTTTAAAATTTCCGTTTGCTAGATATATGAAGTCAGTTGAAATAGTGACTTGATTCACTATGCCGAATAGTTTGAGCAAAATGGTGTGTTGTCGAAAGACATAATTGTACCCTAAAGGACTTAAAGAAGTCAATGCAGAGCAGAACGAATCTACCTATCTAGAAATTGAAGAACTTAGCCTTGCGCACAATCGTGTAAAGGGCTGCCCTACCTCAGTAGGATAATCCTTATAAAGAAATATTGCATACTCGTTTTCTTCATTGCTATTTAGTAAAATATCTCAACCACTTTAGGGCTACAGATTTTACTGTAGATAAGGAGGGACCAGAATAGTGGAATCACAAACAGCCAGCCAAGTCTCTGGAATATCATGTCTATGATAATGGTGAGCCTTTTACCTTTCGGATGATAGCAGGGTGAATACTACAGTTATCACGTATCCACTACTCATACTGTTAGATCTGGTGGATCTAGGTTTTTATACTGTACCTGTACAGGAACAGAAACTCATACCTGTACACAGAGGGATTCCTAGAGGTACAAGATCTAATACAATTAAGTAAATCCACTGGAGTGAGATGACCTGCTATCCCATCTGACAACATAGTCTGTCAGGTGTACTGGACTATGTTATTAGACATATTACGGATCTAGTTACTTTTACAGAAGTTGTTTCTGGACCCAATGTGGATGTGTGGTGGGATGCAATGAATGATGAAATGCAAACCATGAAGCATAGTAAGGTCTAGGAGCTAGTTGATTTGCATTAGGAACTGCAAGCTCGTCAGTTATAAATAAAGTTGAGACCTAAAGGATTTCAGGATAAAGTTCAATGGTTTATGAGCTTGCTCAATTGCATAAGGGTTCACTCAGGAAAAAAGGTTGACTTTGTGTTACCTTTTCTCTCGTATCCTCGTAGGATACATTTTGAGTGATAAAAGCAATTGTAGCTTATGATGATACAGAGTTACATTAGAAAGTTGTCATAACCATCTTCCTGAGTAAAAACCTTTATGAAGTGGTCTATGTGGTACAATCTGTAGGGTCCCAGGATCTAGACAGTACTGACATGGTTTGCGAGTCATGTAGATCAATATATAGTTTACAATAAACCTCCTGAAGGTGATACCTTACATTTGATGAGGTTATGGCCTCTTCCGGCTTCTTGGAAAATAAAGTTAAAGGATGCCTGTACTATGAAGTTGAGGGGAGTAGAGTCATCTTCCTATTACTGCATGAGGATGGTAAATTGCTCACATCAAGTCACTTGATCATGTTGTATGAGGATAAGCAACTTTTGGTTAAGAACCTTGACATAAAGACCTTAGTATAGCATCTTCTGTCCTAGGTATTCGAATTCACCAGGACATATCTCAATACTCATCAGATCTCTCAAAGAATACATACATTGAGTATATGTTACAAAGGTTTAATACTGTTGACAGTAAACCTGTCGTAACACCTGTCTCTCATAGTGAGAGATAATCTTTGGTACAGTGCCCAAAGAATAAAGTGAAGAGAGAGATTATGAGGAATGTTTCATATTCTAGTATGGCGGATAGCCTGATGTATGCTCAGCTATGTACTAGATAGGACATTGCATTTACTGGTTGACTGTTTGGTCAATATCTGGTTAATACAATTATAGACCTTTGGAATATAGTCTAGCGAGTATTGAGATACTTGAAAGAATCAAGGATTATATGTTGACATATAGTAAAGTCAACAGACTAAACCTCGTAGGAGATTCAGATTTAAAGTTAGCTATGTGTTCGGATGATCGAAAGTTCACTTAATTCAAGTTTGCAGGTGGTACATATTTGTAGAAGTGTGTCAAAGAGACACGGGTAACTTTCTTGACTAGGCATGCAGAGTGCATGCTAAAAGGCTACTTCGTAGACGGTTTAGCTCAGAAATTTAATTTCTAAGCTGTCTGTGGTCCATTCAGTGGCTAGACCCATTTGGTTTTACTGTGACATTCTTCTTACAGTGTTGTTTGATGACAACGAAGAATATCACAGGGTCATAGCTGTTAAAGATCAATTATTTGGTCATAAGGGTGTTGACACGGAAAAGTCACATAAGGTTTGGAGCATTTAAGAACTGAGGAATTGTGAGTCGATCCTTTAACTAAAGGACTTCACCCATTTGTGTTTGTAACACAAGTATACAATATGGGTGTTTTGATGTCGTTAGACACTGCCTGTTAAGGGATCGTTATGTTTGCTCTATGTACATTTGTACATTTTAAAGTATTATGATGGTATGATGGTTACTGATAAAGATGATCATCGTTTATCCTCAGTATTAAGTGTCATCATACATTGTCATAGTATGTATGGAAGTCTTAAGATTTATGTCAAGCTTAAGCATTTGAAGGCCATTGGGCATATATACAGATTGGCCTTGTGCCTATGTCATTTAGACGCATACAGTTTAACATAGCTAGCTATAAAGTTTGACATGACATAGGGGATATAAGTTTTTAATCCCATAAAGGTTCTCTAATGCAGTTTAGCATTCAGTTGGAGAACATAAAGGTTTTCTCTAATGCTGTTTAGCATTCAGTGAGAGAAAACAAGATTTCTCTAATTCAGTTTAGCACATGCGGTTTAGCATAAAGTTGGAGAAATTAGGACCTACAAACGAAGATGATACAATTTAGATCATAAAGGTATCATCGTAGTTTGCCACACTCAATTTTCCCATTCATGTTAGTGGGGTAATAGGTATTTGTGATTGTATTGGATCTGTGTCACACAGGACACATGCATCTGATGCTTTTCGGTACCGAAAGCCTTGTGGGACAGAATGATGGACTTTCGTTATCTTTGGATCAAATGTTTTGTTTTCAAAACTGAGTCGACTAATACAGTAGCGTGGCTTAACCAAAATTTTACATTGTTTTAAAACTAGAGTCTACTGCAATTAATGCATGTCCAAAGGAGAGATTGTTAGACATTTTGGTCCTTAGGGACAATTTTGTCCATGTCTCATAAAGTTAGACTAACATTAATTGCAATTTGGCTTTAAATAAATTATCGGTTAAGTTACGTCATTTGATCCAGATAAAGATAATAAAGTGGCTCAATAAATGATCTAGATTAATGGGTCAAAGTTCGGATGAAAAATGGGTCCCGATTAGTGTGGACCGGGTCTATATCAGCCTTGTGATGGAGAAGCTTGATATGGAAGCTATATAAAGGTTAAGGTCTCCTGCGGTTACTCAAGCAGCTTCACGAGCATAAGGTTCTCTGACCCGTTAAGAGAGCTCATGAATTGAGGAAACTGTAGAAAGGCCTAGCCCGTGTCGCAGGGAGCACTTTCTACTAAAGGCCCCGGGATATTCGGAGACGTTTGAAGCTCGGAATCGGCAGTGGAATCTGAGATGGAACCGAAATCCAGGTATTCCGCATTACCTTCATTTTTAATCCTTTCATGTAGATCCGGGGTACGTAATAAAGCTCCCACTACGTAGTATCATTAATAACATTTACATGCCCCACAAAAGGAATATATACTAGTAAGTTTGACAATTCTCTTACCAATAATTAGTCCTTCAATTACGCTCATTTCCATACATTTTCATGTAAAGCATTCTGTTCAGTTGTGCCTGTAATTAAATCCTATATTATTACAATGAACAGATCTTAGATCGGTCCTGGACGAAGTCCGGGTTTTGATGGTATAATACGAAACTTAGGATAGGCTTATGTGTCAGTTTAGTTATAATTGCTATGTATATATTAATCTAAAATAATACAAAACTATAAATATGTTATATAATATGTTATTAAACAAAGTGACAAGTTTACTATCACAATTAAGCTTTATAATTTGTATTACATAATCATATGAATAATATCTTTCAATCCCACTTTAGAATACTGATTTTTAGATTATAAGTAACAATAAAAATTATATTCAAAATTCTAATTTTAATCATGATAACAAACTAAAAAAACATATTCAAATTTAAGTTCATAAAGCATAAGAACCTTTACTCAAGAATTTATGTTGTGAGTAGAGTGAATTTTGAGAGAAATATGTGAGAAAGTGCTTGCTACTACTAATATTTTCATGCAAATTTATTATGATAAAATTGAAACAAAAACTCATCCAACGGCAAAATAAGTGAGGAGGAATGAGTGGGATGGAATCAGAGTTCACTACAAACACCATACAAGGTCAATATGAGCAACTCATTAGACAATTCAATGAAGTTGTGATAGGTTGGAGAAATATGAAGTTGCAATAACTAGTCTGTAATATTCCGTCTCTTACACTGTTGAAGGATTTAAAGTGCGAGACTATTGAGTCACATGAGTGACATCATATAGAATGAATTTGGTACATTTATGACATGATTTTATGATTGTATTCATATGCATCATATTAGCATACACACATGAATTGTGATTTATACAAATTGCACCCAATTGACATATTCTGGAGTATGAAACTAAAATGAATGTGACTTAAATATGCATTTCCAATGTCTTATATTTTGGTTTACCAATGTCAAGAACTGATAGATTATAATTAGTAACTTGGAACTAATTGTTACAATTGAAAGATTGATGAATTAAAATGTACATTTAGTTTAGTAAAAATGTCAAGTGGCAAGACAAGTTGTTACATGAAAAATTAGGATGACTAAGCCTATGAATTAAGTGACAAATGACATAACTAATTAATTGACAAATGGTAGCAATGGTTGTGTGACAAATGGACTAAGTAACTAAGTGACATATGGCAGCATATATACATGACAGATGGAGTACATGCCTAAGGAAAAATGTTAATCTAAGATAATGACACCTTGCACCTAGTTGAATTAAACAAATATTGGAAAGTTTCTGCTGAGTTCATTTCTCTTCCTTCTTCACTCTCTCCACTGAAACTTGCTTCTATCTCATCTCTATATTTTGGTATAAGTCTTGCTAAATTGCTACACCAAATCCATACTTTTATCCTTTACAAGATATCTATAGAACCATAATATTATAGTTCTTGTGGTGGTCTTTTATCCTAGCCGAAAACCAACTTATTTCTACCTTAAATTGGTGATGATTTTGCATGCATGAAGAGCTAAGTTAGCTTGATGAATTGAGCTGGAATTTGAGTTAGACAAGTACATAAAAGATTGATCTTTATAGCATGTTATAATAGAAGGGTTATGATGATTGAATTGAGATGGATTGTATATGATGTTAATGATGAATTGTGCTGAAAAATGATACTTAAATTTGGATACTTTTATGTCTTGTTTATGATGTATAAAAACTGTAGGGTATAGGTTGTTTTATGGATGAATTAGATTGGGATTTGAAATATAATGAAGGTGAATTTAAGCTAAGGAAAGGAAAACTAGGACTACATGTATATTAGTGAATGAAAGTTTATGTTTTGATTTTTGATGCATGAAAGACCAAAGTTTGTGAACTACTAATTGAATGATTTTAAGTTGGAATTGGATATGAAATTGATGAGGGATTGAAGAATAATTAAGGTATAATTGAGGTATAATTAATGGACTTTGATTAAGATGTTTTGAATTTGGTATAAAGATGTAAGAATTTGGAAAAATTGATGGAAACTGGACAATGCACCTTCAGATTACCTATCCCACAATTGTGGGAGCTACATAAGCTCCTTCCCATGATCATGGGCAATGCCTTTAAGTGAGAAAAGTTCAGTTTTGTGTAATATTTGAACCAATTAAGGATAAGTTACTTTACTTAGGTGCATTTGGACTTGAATGGAGCTTGAAATGAACCTAAATTCTTGTTATATTAATTTGTTAAAGGTTTGATAAGTTAGGTTGTTAATTGATGTTATAATTTGAGGAGTGGATTGTTTGATATCAGCGTATATGAATTTGGGAAGTATGAGTTGTTAATGGTATAAAGATGTTCTTATGAATGCCAATGTGATTCAAAGGATATAAGTAATGAATTAGGTGTGATTGATGAGAATTGGGAAATTGTGTGAATATATATAATGCTAGGAAAGGATTGATGAATGTATGATTGATGAATTTAAATTAATCAAACTTAATTAAGGCATAACCTAATTGCAAACAAGTTATATACAAGCTATGATGAATGAAGGATTAAGAATTGTGAATAAGGATACATACCAGGGATAGTCAATTGAGCATGCATTGAGCATGGCATATAAACATGTGTATGATTGAATAATCATATGATTGATAAACTTAGAAATGTGTGAACTATATGTGTGTATTGCATGATTAAAGAAGAACAAGTAGATCGTCAGCATCCAGTCATTATCAGATCGTTAAGGCAATAGCTTATCTGGAGCGTACTGTGAGTTAACCTAGATGTGTAACTCAATTATATGTGCTTTTGTATGATCTGTATATTAAAAATGAAATATGTGAACAATTGGATGTGAAATGCCGGAATAAATATGAAACGTGAGAGTAATTGAATGTGAAATGTCGGAATGAATATGAACTGTGTGAATAATTGAATATGAATTGCCAGACTTAGATCCGATGAAATTGATACATGTGACAGGATCACACAAGAATGAAAGGTAATGAAATATGACATATGAAACGATGCATCGCATTGAAATTCATGATTAGTTAAAGGAGTTGTGACCAAAGTGACCAACGTGAAAAAGAGCTTAAAGCTTAGAAATGTGTACAAAAAGTCACAGGCTCAGTTATCAATGAGCCCGATATCCACAATGGGTATGAGACAGTACATAAAATGAGCCTGGTATCCACAATAGGTATGGAACAGTATATGAAATGAGCCCAGTATCCACAACGAATTCGGGACAGTAAACAGACACTTAGTCACAACAAAGTAACAATGAATAGAGACACATGTGCATCTGCATATACATTCTTATATGTATCATATGTTTGAATTGAAATGAATTACTAAATTGACTGAAATATAGTTGAAGAGTAAATGAGGATGTGTTGTGATATGAAATGCTAGCTTATCTAATAAGCTTATGAAAATATGACTATTTGGATTTACTTGATAAAGTGTGACAAAATGTGATATGATAATCAATATTGGATGTTATGAAATACTTGTTGGATTGTTGTAGTGAGAAGAAAAGGGTGTTTTGAAAAAACAAAGTTGTGATTTATCATTTAGGGTTGACTAACGGTGAACTGCCATTGTTTTACTTTATAGGCAGTGCCATCTTTATGGTCTTGCCATCTCGAAAGTCCTTTAGAAATTTTTACCAAAGAAAAAGAACAAAAACAAAAGCTTGCAGAGGTTAAGAGAAAATAGAAGGTCCTAAGAAGGACACTAGCCCTAAATAAGCATGATCGCCCTAATATAAAGCTATTGATCAACGAATCTTAAAAAAAAATTATTTTAAGAATTTGATATAAAATTTTAGTATCCCTATAGTACCGTTAACTAGAGTATTAACAATTGAAAATTCAAACTTGAAATATTTTATTGTTATTTTTAGTAATTTTGTTTAGTACTATAAAATTAAGTAAAATTCAAGATTTTTTATAATTTATCCGAAAATTAACTACAATTTATTTTTAAATAATAAAAATTAATATTAGATTAAGAAAACAAGCTTTTTATAGTTGGCTTAATAAAAATGATTTCATATTATATAATTAAATATATTAATTTAACGTAATGCAAAGATATTCAATAGATATTTTCCTAAATTTTGTACAGTCCATACTTTATATACTTTTAATATTTTCTTGAATTTTATACTTATCAATGCATGTACACAAAGAATAATTATAACAACTTTAAAAAATATTAAAATAATATTTGAAATCAAATTAATTTATTAAAATTTTAATTTTATTTTATAGCTTAATTATTATAATTAAAGATTCATATATTATAAAATCAAAGCATTGATTGAAAAACTCAACCTGCTCAGCTAGTTCAATCGTAAAAATTTTAAATTGTCTAACTTTTCGGTTTGATTTACTTTAATAAGTTTATTAATTAATCAGTCAATTTTTATAAATTAATAAGTTCTTATAAACTAAAGTTTAAATCAATTAATTTTAATTTAACAATCTCTATTTTAATTAAACTTGAAATTCTTTGATGAATAAGGACACTCTCTTTCAATCATATTTTAAAATTTTAAATTTTGTTCAAATTTTGGCTAGTTTTATAATGGTGTAATGATAAAGCAAACACATGCCAGAGGGGGGTGAATTGTGTGTAAAAAAAATTTCAAGGTACTTTCAAGTTGATAAGATCCAGCTAAATAAAAATAAGTCTATAAATAGAAAGGTTCTATCAACTTTCAAAAGGATCATATTAATGTTACAAACAAAAAGATCATGTTAATAAAAGGGAGCCTATTAGCGCTCAAAAGAAAAGGAGTATGCTAATTGATAGGAGCCTGCTAGCGATTAAAAACAAAGGGAACTTGTTAATGCTCAAAAACAAAAGGAATCTTTTAATCGATAGAAGTCTGTTAATGCTTAAAAATGAAGGAATCTCTTGCGATAGAAAAACGGAAGGAGCCTATTGTAAAGACGAAGGGGCCTCTTGAAAACACAAACTTATAATGCGAAAATTTTAAAGTTAGAAAAACAGAAAGAATGACATAATCAATTTATACCGGTTCAGCTTATAACGAAGCCTACATCCAATCCCCAAGTATTCAACTTGATTATTTCACTATAAAATCCAAGCAGTAAATTTTCATGAGCCTCGTCAAGCTCACAAATACATATTTTTTAAGGTTCTTCAACCTTTCACACTCGTTTTGTTTTTCAAAATTTGCAAACTCTCAACCAGAAATATATAAAGGATTTAATATTCTCTCTCAATAAAGTGATTTCACTTTTTAGGGCATAAAGAATTTGATAAGATTTTCAAGAATATTGATACTACTAGGATATTTTGCAAGTCTCGTATTTTTCGCAAATGCAATGACTCTTTTTTAAGTAGACATTTACTTCAACTAACCATTGCTTAATCTACGATATCTTTCCTACTAAAATCTTCGATATTCAGATATTAAGAAGAACATTCTATCAAGGCTCTCGGAGCTGATTATTCGAATTCATAAAAACTTCCAGATGTTAAGGAACCATTTCTAAATAGGCAAGTTTATAAAGAAGGTTCATGTAAGAAAGGAAGCAATTATCCTATGAATTTATTTCCTTTTAAGAATTATATCATTATTATATAAGGAAATAAATCCAGTTTGAATTTTGAAATATTATAAAGTTATCATCAAAATCATTAAACATAACCTTTGAGCTAACATGTAATACTGATTGAAACTTTTAAACATTAAACCTTTTGTCTTATCAGTTTAACTTCCAATCTGGTTTTTAAAACATTGATTTAAAGTTTAATTCACTTTACATAGCGCATGTAAAGTAGTTATAATAACTTTTTCATATTTACAATAAAGTGAAATGTATCAATTTTAAAATTTGTATTTAATTTATAAAATTAAAATTGAATTAAATTGTAGAAGTTCTAAATAATTTATATATTACTATCTTCATTTTATTGTACTGATAGGTCACTAATTACTGTAATTACAATTAAAAATAAAATCACATATATTGAATAATAATATCATATAATTACATATTGTATCGTTAATTTATATGTTAGTACGTAGAGGGAACCTTATTACGTACCCCAGGGTCCCGTGAAAGGATCAAAAACGAAGGTAATGCGGAAT
>JAOQMQ010000195.1:13585820-13598429 GCA_027563845.1 Erythroxylum subrotundum | reverse complement strand
AACATGCTTAATTACCTTAATCATGCTTGATTAACCTAATCATGCTTAATTAACTTTAAAAAAAATTTCGGGGCTAACACCATTTATAAAAAAGACCTTTTTGTCCCTTACTGAATTAAACCGATAAACTATTCTAAATAAATTCGAAAAAATTCTATCTAATTATAAACCTCAAATTTACCTTAACATACTCCAGTTAAACCTAAAACTCTTCAATTGCATGCTTAAAACAATTTAATTGGCATATTATCCTAAAATCCATTATTTTTCAATACGGGTCTTTTTATCTTGAAATTTTTAGACTACCCAAATTTTATTCAAACAACCTCTGGTTTGACCCATTTCATTTCCTAGGGACTCCAATCCTAATTATGGAGCTTTTCATCATATTTCAAAATTGTTGAGTAACATTTTTGGTTGCCTGAAAGAATTTTTGGATTGAATCCGAAATTTGCCAAAAGTCATCAAAATTGTCTGGATTTTGTTCAAAAGTATCACCTAAATCTCCAAAGCATATTTCGAGGCTTTTAAAGCTCGCTTGGACTCATTCCCTAGCTTTTCGGAGTTTTCAAAAATTTTCTGAAAAATTGTCCGTTCTAATCTAGAACCATCTTTGGTTTATCCGTGATGTCCGTTATAATGTCAATAACATATTTAAATGCTTAAATTACTCTAGTATACCATAAATAGAGAATATTCTATGAAATGCATGTATAAAACAAATAAAACCAAACTCTTTTGATTTATTAATAATAAATATTTTCATTACAAAAGTAACTGGAAGAAGATTAAGTTATATGTAAATACACTTGCTTTCCAGGGCACTATATTTACATAACTCCAACAATAAAGCAGGAGGAAGAAGGTTACATAATAGGTATAGTTCTTTTTTTTTTGGACTCCTTGTGCTGCACATTGCATTGACCTAATGCTGGAGAATATAGGGGATCCTAGTTATTTTCCTATTATTGATGACACTATACAGAAAGCTAAAAAGGTGATCAAGTTCATCTATAATCGTACATGGGTGTTGAATTTAATGAGAAAGGAATTTACCAATAGTAGGAATTTGTGTCGTCCTGCTGTGATAAGACTTGCAACGAATTTCTTATCACTTCAGCGTTTTGTTTCAATGAAGAAAGAGTTAAGACAAATGTTTATAAGCAATAAGTGGGTTGCATCTCAGCATGCTAGGTCTAATGTTAGATTGGAGGTTTCCAGCATTATACTGGAAGATAGAGAATTTTGGTCTCAATATCAATCTGTTGTCCGAGTTTGTGAGCCTTTGCTGAGGGTACTTCGCTTGACTAATAGTGAAGAAAAGCCAACAATGAGTTTTTTTTAATGTTATAGAGAGGGAGAAAGAAGCAATCAACGCCAATCTGAAACGTAGACCTTCTTTGTACACAACGTATCATGCAATCATTAATGAGAGATGGGAAAGACAACTTTCTTCTCCATTGTTTACAGCTGGGGCCTTTTTCAATCCTAGGGTCTCTTTCAGAATGAATTTTACAAAGAAAGATGAAGTTAATAGAGGAATGCTATTCACTATTACAAAAATTGGCCATGAAATGATGCAAGATCTCTTGAGCTCACAAATCGAGCTTTATAAGCAATCTTCTGGGCATTTTGGAATACCGATTTTCATTTGACAAAGAGAAAAACTTTCTCCAAGTATTAGTTGTTTCCTTTTACTTATTTTTTGAAAATTAATTATCACTTTATTTTGTTTATAACGCTAGTTTTGTTATCATACAACTTACAGTTTCTTGGTAGAATCAAATCAAAACTAGTGTTCCAGAATTGCAAAGGTTTGCAATTTTTGCAATTCGAATTTTAAGTTAATTTGTAAGTGCAACAGGCTGTGAATAGAACTAAAGCACATTTGAATTCATCCATTCTAAAGAAAGGAATAGACTGGAGCACAAAAGATTGAATGACTTGGTTTTCGTTCGTTACAATTTTAAGCGTCGGGAAAGGTATTTTATTATCATTATTAATTTTGATATAATTTCTTATAATTTTCTAATAATTAAATTTTATTGTTTACTAGGACTCTTAATAGCACAAGTAGTTCAACATGTCCAATTTCCATTGATAATATCGATCTTTTGATGGATTAAGTTTATAAGGAACTGAGTTTGGTAAACGTGGATGACTTGGAAGATAACCTCGGATGGGAAAACAAAAATATGTCATTTGGTGCATTGAATTTGAATGATGATGATGAGGAGGCTCCTCTCAATGATGAGGATTTTGTACTAAATGATAACTAGGGCCAATGCAATTATAGCTGGTATCCTCCTGTAGACGATTGAATGAAGTTTCAGGTTTTTATTTTTCCTCTTCTTTTAATTTTACTTATATTTGATGCATAAGTTAAATTCTATATATGTAATGTAATTGTAAATGTAAAAGTTTCAGGTTTTATATCTAATTGGTTGTTTTTTCATCATGAACTCTTGTCGTAAATTGTAATAGTTTGAGAGTCAAGGACATTATTGTTCTTTTTATTGGATGTTTTGTTGTAATTATTATTTATTATATGATGACATTGTAATATTTTTAATAGTTTGTATTATTCGTAATTTTATATTTGTATAATGGTGATTGTTTTTTTTAATTGTGATTATTATTTATATCTGAAATATCTGAAAATTATTGTTATTCATATTAATTGTGGTTATTATTTATTACTATGATTTTTGAAGACAAGGTTGATGTAAACTTATAAAGTATATAGTACAATTGTACAATATGACAATGAACTATTTTTTTATTTTTTAAAAAATTTAGGAACTATTTCATAAATTTAAAATTTGATCTAAAACGGTACCCGATATTGACCAGTATTAGTACAGTACCGTACTAGAACCCAATCCAGTATTAGGGCTGGTTCAATATTCACAACATTGGCCTATGCAACTAGGAATCAGTCGAACAAATTTTGTTGCATGACTATTAAGAGATCCAAACCTAACCATCTGCTAAGTGGACTTTCGAAGACAAACATAGCAAAGGAGTTTCTTGATAATGTCTCCTAAAGATACACGGTCTCATCTAATGCTGAGATAAGTGCCTTGATGAACGAATTATTCTTTATGAGGTATACTAGAGAAGGAGAAGTGATAGAGTACATATCAAGAATTATCCATCTCCACATTGGACTGAAGATGCTGAATATTCCTCTTCCTGATGTCTGCATAGTTCACCAAACTCTGAGTATACTCCCTCTAGAGTTTAGTAATCTAGTGACGACATATTACTCGTTAAATAAGGAATGGGACTTCAATGCTTTGATTGCCTATTGTGTTGTTGAGCAGGAGAAACTCAAGATTACTACTCTTACAGCCCTTAAAGCAACCAAAGGGAAGGCAAAGGTAAAGTTCACTAAGTTCAAAGGTAGAAAGTCTATATCTTCTCCACATGCTGATGATGGTCAATCCAGTGCTAGTAAAGGTCTTACAGACATAAAGAAGCCAGCAGTATAAGGCCTAAAAGGAAAGACAAAAACCATCAGGTAACTCATTGGCTCATCAATTTATGAATCAAATTTTGCGATAGTCGCATCAAGTTCTTAGTGGCTCGATAGTGGAGCATCTAATTATGTTACTTCCACAATGCTAGGATTCATATCCAGGAGAAAGCCAACTAAAAGGAATGAGAAACTAATGGTTGACAATAATGAAGAAGCGGATGTTATATCTATCGGGGATGTATGTTTTGAACCTTAATACAAGGTTCATTTTAGTTTTACATGACACATTTTATATTTGATCTTTGTATCAATTTTGGATAAAGAAGGTTAAAGTTTTGTAATTAATGCTTCTTTTATACAGTTGTTGTTTAATACAAAACATATTGGTAAATCTTTCTTGTCATATAGTTTATATAAAATGTGTCTTACCCTGAATTAGATATATGCTTCTTTATATCTTACTGAAAAAGTCATGAAAGGAGAGCCCTAATAAAGGATAAGTCATATATGTTATGGCTTAAAAGTTTAAACCACATTTCCAAATCTAGGTTTGAGAGATTGATTAAGGATAACATTTTCACAACTCTTAATTTTGATGACCTGGAAACATGAGTTAACTATTGCAAGGGTAAGTTGACTAAAATAAGGAAAAAGGGTCAACTCATGCTTCTAGCTTGTTGGGTCTAATACATACGGATATCAGTAGACCTTATACAACTATATTATGCAATGCTAAATAGTTTTTGACATTTAATGATGATTATTCACAATACAATTATGCGTTCTTGACTAAGGAAAAGTCCAAAGATCTTGAAGAGTTCAAGATCTTTAAGACTGAAGGTTGAGAACCAATTGGACAATTTCATTAAGATAGTCAGACCTGATAGTGGAGGAGAGTATTATGACAAATATGGTGCTTCATGATATGAAAAGGTCTATTTGCCAGATATATTGAATCGGTTGAAATAGTGACTTAGTTTACTATATCGGGTAATCCTAAGCAAAATGATGTTTTACCAAAAGGCATAATAACACCCCAAAGGACATCAAGAAGTCAATGCAGAGCAAAACTAACCTACCAAATTATCTGGAATGGGTGGAAACCCATCCTTGCACACATTCGTGTATGGGGTTGCCATGCTGAGGTATATGGATATAATCCTTATAAAAGAAAATTGCAAGCTCATTCTATTCATTGTTGTTTTGTTGGATATCCTAACCACTCTAAAGGATACAGATTTTGCTATAGAGAAGGAGGGGCCAGAATAGTGGAATCATAAACAGCTAAGTTTTTAGAATACAATATCTATGATGATGGTGGGTCCTATCATCCCTCAAATGATAGCATGATGGATACTACTATTATTTTATATCTGCCATTTAAAAGGTCAGGTTCAATGGATCTAGGTCTTAGTACCATTCCTGTATGTGAACAAGAACCCATATCTGAACATTTAGAGGTTACTGGGGTACTAAATCAATGCAATTGTGCAGATCCACTAGAATGAGATGACCTGATATCTCATCGGATTACATAGTCTATTTGGATGAACAAGACTATGATATTAGACATGTTATAGATCCAGTCACTTTTACAAAATTTGTTTTCGGACCCCCCATGCAGTTTTGTGGCAGGATGCAATGAAGGACGAGATGCAATCCATAAATTATAATAAGGTATAGGAGCTGGTTGATTTGTCACAGAATTGCAAACCCGTTAGTTATAAATGAGTTTGAAAGACCAAAAGGATTTTAGGATAAATTTCAGCAGTTTAAGCTCGCTTAGTTGCCAGATGGTTCACTCAGATAAAAAGGTTTCACTTTAATGTTACCTTCTCTCATGTATCCTCAAAGGATACATTTTGAGCGATTATGAAAATTATAGCTCATAATGATATAGAGTAACATCAGATGGCTGTCAAAACCACTCTTCTGAATAAAGACCTTTATGAAGAAGTCTATATGATACAACCTGAAGAATTTTAGGATCCAAATAGAATTGATATGTTTTATATGTTAAGCAAATCAATATATGGTTTACATGAAACCTCCCGAAAGTGGCACCTTATAATTGATGAGGTTATGACCTCTTTTGGCTTTGTGGAAAATACAGTTAAAAAGATGCTTGTATTATAAGGTCAAAGGGAGCAAAATTGTCTTCCTATTATGATATGTAGATGATATATTGCTCGTGTTAAATGACTTGTCCATATTGCATGAAGTTAAGCAAGTTTTGGCCAAGCATTTTGACATGAAGGATCTTAGGAAAGCATCGTTTTTCCTAGGTATTCAGATTCAATAGGACAGATCTCAACACTCATTAGGCCTCTCACAGTGTGCATACATAGAGCATGTGCTACAAAGGTTTAATATGGTTGATCGTAAACCTGTTGTAGCACCGATCTCTTATAATGAGAGACTATCTTTGGCACAGTGTCCAAAGAATGAAGTAAAGAGAGAAGTTATGAGGAATATTCAGTATTCTAGTATGGTTGGTAGCCTAATGAATGCCTAGATGTGCACTAGGTTATACATTGCATTTGCTGTTAGACTACTGGGTTGATATCTGGTTAATCTAGGAATGAACCACTGGAATGCACTTAAACGAGTGTTGAGATACTTAAAGGGAACCAAGGATTATATGTTGACATATACAAAAGTCAATAGTCTAAACTTCTTAAGGAATCTAGATTCAAATTTTAGCTATGTGTCTAGAAGATAGGAAGTCCATATCAAGATAAAGCTTTAAGTTTACAGATGGTACACTATCGTGGAAGAATGTCAAGTAGACACGAGTGACTTCCTTGTTTATGCATGTAGAGTGCATGCTATGTGGCTTCTTCACAGGTAGTTTGTCTAAGAAGCTTGATTTCTAAGTTGTTTGTGGTTGATTCAATGGCTAAACCTTCGGTTGTGTTGTGATAATCTTGTTGTTATGTTGTTTAACAACAATAAGAATATCACAAGGTTTTAGTATTTGGAGGTCAAATATTTGAACATAAAGGAGTTGATACAAAAAAGGTGACATTAAGGTGGAGCATTTGAGGACTGAGGAAATGTTAACTGATCTTTTAGCTGAAGGACTTCACCCCACATGTGTTTGAAAAACATGCATACAGTATGAGTGTAATGAAGTCTTTAGACATTGTTATTTAGGGATCATTATATTTGCTCCTTGTATGATTATACATTTTGATATATTCTGACAATATGGAGATTCATCAATAAAGATGATCAACATTTATCCCCAATACTATGTGTTACATACATAGTTATAATACACGTGAAAGTCTTAAAATTCATGTCGATCTTAAGCATGTTACAGGTCATTGGGCATATATACAGCTTGACCTTGAGCCTATGTCATTAGGAGACATACAGTTTGATATGTATATCTATGGATTTTAACATAACATAAGAGGATATAAGTGTTTAATCTCATAAAGGTGTTCTTTAATGCAGTTTAGCATATAGTAAGAGAGCATAAAGGTTTTCTTTAATACAGTTGAGCATTCGGTAAGAGAAAACAAGATTTCTCTAATGCAATTTCGCATATACAGTTTAGCATAAAGTTTAGAGAAATTGAGACCTACAAACGAAAGATGATACAGTTTAAAACATACAGGTATCATCCTAGTTTGCCACACTCCATTTTCTTATTCATGTTAGTAAGGTATTATATATGCATGATTATATTCGACTTATGTCACACATGACACGTGTTTGATATGTTTCAGTATCGAAAGCTTTAGGACAGAATGATGGACTTTCATTATCTTTGGATCAAATGTTTTGTTTTTAAACCTAGTCGACTAATACAGTAACGTGACTTAACCGTATTTTTAACTAGTTTTTAAACTTGAGTTAGTAACGCAATTGATTATTATCCAAGGAGGAGAATGTTAGATATTTGCCTATTTTGTGGACAACAATCAATTTTATTTTAATGATTTTAATGACTTATCGATTAAGTTACGTAAATTTGATATGGATAAAGATAATAAAATAGCCCAATAAATGATCTAGATTAATGAGCCGAAGTCCAAGAGGAAAATAGACCTCGATCAATGTATACCAGATTCATATCGGGCCTATAGTGGGGAAGCTTGGTATGAATGTTATATAAAGAGGTCAAGTTCTCCTGTAGTTACTGTTGTCATTCACGAACATAAAGTTGCTATAACCCATTCAGAGGTTTACATTTTGAGAAAACTGTAAAAAGATGTTAATTGTGTCCCAGTGAGTGAATCCCATGAAATTGGTGGTGGATTCACGCTCGATTCAACTTTGGAAAGCTCGTTTGAAATTATGGAATCAAAATTAGGTATTTTCTGCATTTCTTTGTTTATTTTCCTTTCACGTTCAATCCAAAATACATACTAAGCCTATGTTACCCATTCAAATAGTGATGCTGGCTTGAAGCACTGCGAGAAACTCCTTTTCATATGTCAGTAGTCATATGTGCTTCGCCGCCAAGGTTTGACTAATAAGATAGGTGATTGGGTATTTTGCCTGTTAAGAATGGCTCTTATCCCTGTTCCATTGGCATCCACTTCTTTCATGAACGATTGCAAAAATTCAGGCATCGCCAATATACCCTAAAGCTTCCTTAAGTTGGTCGAATGCTTGTTGTTAGGTTTCTGTTCAGTCTCAATCTACATTAGCTTATTTCTTTAGCATTTCTACCATAGGTTTCACCATTTGTGCATAGTTCTTCACATACCTCCTATAATATCCTATAAGACTCAATAATCCCCTAAGTTCCTTCTGAGTCCTTGGAGTTTTGTCACTTGCAAACAGTTTCTGTTTTCTTTATATCAGTGGCTACACCTTATTCTGAAAGCAAGTGTCCTGGATAAATAATTTGTCTGGCCTTAAGGCCCTGTTTGGTTAAGGGGTTAGGGATAGAAGGGGATGGAATGTTACTTACATTGTTTGTTTGAGGGTTTCATAATAGAATGGAATAGAATGGGATGGAAGCAGAGGGTTTCATGTTACGTTCCATTCCATCCGAAACAGTGAAAATAAGAAACCTCCGATTCGGAGGGTTTAGGATAGAATGTAAACTAATAAATACATACTACCTAATATACCCTCAATAATTCTTCTTCATACCAACTCTGACCAAATCATAATATTAATATATTAAATAGAATATAATAAAATTTAATATAATAAAATTTATTAAATAATTAATAATAACATTTTTATATTATTAATAATAAATTATATATATTAAATAATAAAATAAAAATTTTATATTTAAAATTTATTTATTTATTTTATTTATATAGAAATATATACAAACAATTAAGTAATAATTTAAAATTTTTGTAACAGCTTTTAGAATATAATTTGTAATTATAAATATGTAATTATAATAATCATATATATATATAAATTGGGTTCCTTTTAATAAATATATACTTCACTATAATAATCATATAGAAAAAAATTTAGTTTCATATGTGAGAATTAAATTTAATATTTCAATTCAATTTTAGCTTGATATCACGTTGAATAATATTTTTAGTTCAGCCTCATTTATTAATTTTTTAATTTATTAGTAATATTTTTTAGTTGAAAAATGAAGTACATATTTAAATATCATGTTTGCAATTCCTATTTTTCTTTTATTCCTATTCTATACATTGGTTACTTACTTTTATTCCTCGGAGAGTTTCAGTAGAATGCTAAATAACATTGAAGAAATAATATCATTTATAATCAAGTTTAACAAATTTAAACAAAAGTATCATCTCTATTTAAGAAATTGAAATAAAAATAAAAATTGGTATTATAGACATTAACATAATTCATAAGCATCATCTTGTTATTGTAAATCAATAGATGATCAAAGAGTACTATAAAGATAACATATTACATCTATCCAGAAATCATCTTATCCCTAATTTTGATAGAAAAGAAAAATTATCGACAAAAAAGTAATAGCAACTATCGATAATCTTCTCGATGAAATAGAACCATGCTTTCCGCCAATATAGGTTTATGTACAAAATTGCAAATATTGTGACTAATATAATAGTAAAAGTCACAGAAAAACTTATGTAAAAGACATCCATGTCAACAAGCTTGTCATCAACTTCATCATCATTTGAAGATGGTGGTGTGGTTGTTTTTGGAGTGCAACTCGTCGGTAGTGGTGACCCACAGAGGAAAGAATTCCCTTCATAACTGTTCTCATCAAATGTGGCAAATTGAGCAACTCTGTTGGG
This sequence comes from Erythroxylum subrotundum, assembly GCA_027563845.1. Taxonomy (NCBI): domain Eukaryota; kingdom Viridiplantae; phylum Streptophyta; class Magnoliopsida; order Malpighiales; family Erythroxylaceae; genus Erythroxylum; species Erythroxylum subrotundum. The sequence continues at coordinate 13,588,712 of JAOQMQ010000195.1, read as the reverse complement.
TGTCTCACCAGAAAGGTTATTATAAGACACGTTGAAAACTGCTAAGAAGTTTAGCTTTGTAAGCTGATGAGGAATTGTTCCACTCAAGTTGTTGCAAGAAAGATCCAAAGTCTCAATTTTGGACATGTTTGAGAATGAGAAAGGAATATGTCCAAATAAACTATTACGTGATAGGTTCAAAAGATTGATACCTTGAATATTTCCAAACTCATAAGGAATTGGGCCTTTCAAATTGTTGCTGGAGATATCCAATCCAACGAAATCCATCTCAAAAATTCGTTCTAATTTGAAACCAAAAATATTTCCCTTCAATACAAATTCAAACTCTCCAACCCCATATATTCCTTCATCAAAGGTTTTTTTTGTATACTTATTTGAATAATTGGTAGAGAGTGCAGAGAACTTATTGTGTGAAAGATTAACTATCTTTAACCCATTTATCATCTTCCACAAATTAATTGGGATCTCTCCTATAAAATTATTATGACTTAAGAAAAGATACCTTAACTCATAAAACTTTTCAATCCACTTTGGAATGATACCAATTAAACAATTATGACTGAGATCCAAAACTTCCAATTTATTGGAACAGGAAATTAAATTGGGAAAAGGTCCTTCCAATTTATTTTCCGACAAATAAATTTGTTGCAAATATGAAGTTCCCAGTATTGCAGGTATGCTTCCAAAAAGCATGTTTTTTGAAAGATCCAGCACTTGAAGAGAATCCATTGTTTCAATCCACTTTGGAACTTTGTCAAATAGTTTGTTACCACGCACGACAAATACCTTTAAAAAAGAACAATTAGACAAACTTTCCGAAATGCTTCCGGTAAACTCATTTTCCGATAGATCTAACCACTCCAACCTTGGAAAATATGCACCCATCTCAGTTGGAATGTTACCGTAAAGATAATTTCTGGAGATGTCTAAATTCATTAAAGTTGCATTAGAATTACGTGCCGAAAAACCCAAAGATCCTGAAAGAGAACAATCGGAGAGAAAAAGGATTTCCAATTTTGTATTGTTTTCTAGTAACCAATTTGGAAAGCCCAATCCTATCATTGATATGCCAGAAATGTCGAGATATTGCAAATCATGTTGATGGTACAAAAATTCAGGAAATGATCCTCCTCCAGAAGTAGATGTTAACAAAAGACTCTCCAATTGAAACTTGGGAGCCAAATTACGATTGACCACCTCTGTTTCTGTATAAACTTCATTTCCATAAGCATCAAATTTCTTGAGTTTGGAGTGGTTGAAGAATGGAGAAAGTGAACTTGAAATTTCAAACTGATTGTCGCTTAGTGTTAAGGACGTGATAGAAGTAAGAAATTTCAATGGAGATTGGGAAATTTTTCCAATAAAGTGGTTATAAGAGAGTTTCAGTTCTTGAAGAAGTGTCAAATTCACCAAACAGTGTGGCAAATTACCACTCAGATTATTGTCAAAAAGATGGAGCACCCGAAGATTTGTGAAGTGGCATAAGCCTAAATGTATATTAAAGAGAAGGAGATTAGATGGATAGTCAATAATAGAGACTTGAAATTTTACTATTAAGGAAATTAGCTAACCTTGAATGCTGCCAGTGAACTTAGAATATGACAAAGATAAAGTCCCAAGTGAAGTCATGTTTACAATTGACTGTAGTAAGGTATTGATATTAGACAAGCCTGCAATTATAGGAAACGATTAGTTAAAAAACAAATAATAAGTTGACTAACTGAAACATTTTATAGACTTACTTTGGAAAGTGGGGATATTTGCGTTGATCGAGTCCATGCTTAAAGTCCGAAGAGAACGAAGAGCACCAAGACTTTGTAAAAAATTGACATCCAAAGAAGACCCATTCAGGTATAACTCTTTCACATTATTCAACTCTATTTTGAAGAAAAGCAAAAAAAAAGTTATATAAAATTTAACATAAGTGCAAAGACAATTCTAATTTTAATTCAAATAAAAATATCTATTTAACTTACCTTGTGAAAATGATACTCTTGTAAAATTATTATTTTCTAAATGAAGGGACTCAAGGTTTGGGAACGCTTTTAACGATTCCAGCTGAAAGCTACTTCCGTTGCAAACACCCTCGCTTAGCCAAAGGACACTTATGTTGCTTTGACCTTCAATATCTACAAGAAGCAATTTATTGATAACTAAATATAAATTCAATTGTCAAAGTTTATTTATGGTGGGTTGCTTGCATTTATTTAAATAAAAGAGAACACACATGATTTAAGTAAGTGTATATACCCAAAATGAGTGAACAAATTATGTGCAATGTATAATTAATTATGTTATTAAATTAAATTTGAGTATACCTTTAGGTACAAGAAACTTGTCAATGTTGTTGCCGCTAACGTCTAACTCCTCCAAATTGAACAAGGCAACTAAGTCTTGTGAGCAAAAAAAAAAAAAACTTGCTTAAATATTATTAACACAATTAAATCCAAATATCATTTCTTTTAATGATTAAAAGAAAATATCAACCAACCTTCAATGTCGATTGATCCTTTTAACTGAGTGAAAGAAATATCTAAAGTTTTGAGAGAGTGAAGTCCACGCAACAATGGTAATACGTTGTTGTTCAAATCATTATCTCCCAAATGAAGGATCTCTAAGCTCTTCAACTTCTGTAATTCTTCAATACCTAATAATAAATATAATTAACAGAATTAATTAATTAATTATATATATTATTAGTTAGCTATTATTATGAATATATATGATTAAATATAGCTTTTTCATAATAATTAAAATTAGGATATATGAACCCATATTTACCGCTTATTTCTTTCAATCCAATCCTGCTGATGTCTAAAGACTTCAACGATGACAAACCAGCTAAGGAAGGTAAGATGGCGTTCCCCAATTTATTGTAACTCAAATCAAGAG
>JAOQMQ010000195.1:13560147-13572086 GCA_027563845.1 Erythroxylum subrotundum | reverse complement strand
AAATCATTCGTTTTAAAATAATCAATGAATTACATATTTCCAATCATATTATACTGCAGGGGTAATTTAGTCATTGACACTATTTTGATGTTCTGTCAACTACAATCAAACACATTTCTATCCTCGAGACAGAGACAGTTTTATCTGTTTTGTCTATCACAACCAAACACCTAACTGTCTCTAATTTTTGTTTTATTCCGTCTCCATATTTTTGTTCTGTTCCGTCTCTGCATACAGGAGACAGCAACCATACGCAGCGTAAAGGGCAAGGGACTTTTATTTAACACTGATGAAAGCAAATTTCAATTACATTTTGCAAGTTTACAAACATTAGAGTGAAAACTAGAGACATCAATTTTTTCAAACAAGCTAGGAGATAAATTTTTGAGATATCCAAAGGATGCATGCCCCAAATGTCAATGCCACAACTAGAGTTTAGCTTTAATTTTCTCCACCTTTGAGTCACCCACGTCAAAAACTTGATACAACTTGTCTAAACTCCTTGACATTAGGTCTAGATAATACAAATTCCCTCTCCTAATACCACAACCAATTGCCTGCTTTATTTGGATGTCCTTAAAGAGACAAAAGTTAGGATAAAAAATTAAAATGTATGATAAGAATATTATTATTTGAGAAACAAACAATAGGTTATAATCTAATAATTGAAAAACCAAAACAGAATTCAAATTTAGAGTATTAGTAAGAGTTAAAGACCCTTTCCCAACAATTGGGGCTTTATTATCATTGGCGATAGAAACAAATTTTTATAAGAACTCGTTGAATCAGATGTCTTATCCATATACTATTAGAAACAGGTGCAAAAACATTAGAAGTCTTATCACCATTATCAGTGACTTTTACTAATGCAGAAGTCTTCTTAACAACATCATCAATGGTTTTGGTCTCAGTAATAGCGACAGTTGAAGTCTTCTTGGAATTCTTCTTTCAGGGTACTTGATTATGGTCCCACCAATCTGGATATCCTATAAGTTCATGGTAACTATGTTTAGTATGTCCAGTTGGTTGCAATGAGTTCATTTGTATATAGACTTTTCACCATAAGTTGTTGTCTTTGATTTGTTTCTGACCTCTATAGCAACAACTTCAAGGTTTCCAAATTCTCCTTTCAATATTTCCCAGTGTATTACCTTTTACCGACTTAGTGCATAGCATTCTTCTAGAGTTGGAATTGATTCCTTCCTTAGAATCTCTCCACGAACATGTTCAAAAACATCATCCAAACCTGATAGGAATATATACACCCTTAGTCATTCAATCAATTTTTGGTATGTTTCAACATCATCAGGATCTTTCATGACAATATTTATCTCGGTGATCTAGTTTTTAAAAATCAGTTAACTCTCTATAGTATTTAAAGAGAGGTCTTCTATTTTGTTTTGTGATGAACGCCTTTTGGTTAAGGGCAAAAAACTGCAATTCATCACTTCAATCATAGAAGGCTTTTACTAGTGCAATTTATATTTCATAGGCTATGGGTAATCGTAAGTATCTCTTCAAAATCTATAGACTCATAAACATCAGCAACCATCTTTTAACTTTTTGATTTTCAGCATATCATTTTTTATACACATCTTCAGATTCTATAGATGGCTTTGTTTTGCCACAAATATAAGAGAGTTTCCCCCTTTCAATAATATGCATCTCCATCAGTTGGAACTAAACATCATAATTTGTTTAAAAAAGAATGGTGTCTGCATAAAAAGCTCCTTTGGATTGAACAACAATATGAACATATTTTGATCTAGATGTTTCAATTTGTTATTCACTCATTTTTAAAGGTTTTGTATGCTTTGATTCTAACTTGAAAGATGAGAAGACGAAGAAAGAAAATACTTATGTTCATGTTACTTTCTCTAAAACATACTAGTTATAATATACAATAAAAGAGAAAATCCCAACAATTAATTCGACAATTATAATTAGGAGTCTAAGAATATATTTCCAACTATACAATCCCAACAATTATGGAGCAAATATCTCAAAAGTAAACTTCTTCCAATTCAACACTTACTATTTTTATTCCAACTTACCTATTGATATCAATCTTGTGCTGCCTCTTTCAAGTGAATGGCAACGATGCTAGAATTTGCAATGGACCTACGGGCTCACATGAGAAGGAAAGTTAGACCACACACAAACCCAAGTGAGGTTCCATCCTAAAATCAATTGACTATAGGTGGAGTAGTCCATTAAGCTTATATGTTAGTCTTCTTTCTTCTCTTTCTTCAATTTGGGACACTCACATGTAGGTATTCTTAACACTCCCCCTCACATGTGAGTCCCTTTTTTACTTGGACAATCTAAAGAAGTACGTAAACAATCCTCATCAAGGCTGAACTTCTTATTGAGATCAAATAGGCCCCCTTCTGGGGCAAACTACTGCTAGGCTATTGGCTCTTATACCACTTTGTAGTAAATAAGGGAGATAAATAGATAAAGAAAAACACTCAAATAATCTAAATAACTAATTTAATTTGGATTTCTTGTGGCATTTTAGAAATAAACTAATACATGGTATTTATAAATACATAAGACATCTCTTCAAAATAATACAACTCTTGAAAAACATAAGATAATAAATGCAAGATACATGCATAAGAAAAATACGATGACAATATGAACCAAATAATGAATCATGTTTAATTAAATGCTTCCTAATATAATTACATTTTTTACAAATGACCCTTATTTCATCGTGATGATGCTACAAGAACTGTTTGCCCTTATAGATCCAGTTCTTTACATCCTTCCCTTCAAAGGTCATAAAGTCTATTTTATTGGATCTTGTTGGCGTTGTGTATCCTTCGATTCTGACCACGTCCTTACAAAGTTCTCATCCATGCTTACCGGAAGCTCCTCCTTATAGTTACCCAGTTTCTGTAAGACTTAATGGAGAAGGGATTTCAGATCTCGAAGTTCCTTCTCATGTTTGTCCGTTCGCACTTGATTCTCCATTAGCAATTCTTCATTTCTCACCTAGGTTTCCAGCAATATCTTCAGTCCTTCCTCCAGTCATCGCAGTTCCGCTCCTTGTGTTCCTTTCGCCATTCTGATTCCGAGGCTCGACCAGACCGACTATGGTCCAGAGTTGTTATACATTAGTGCATAAAAAGAGAGGTGAGGTGAGTGCCAGAGTTTGTTATAGGTAGGAGAGTGATAGAATGAGTAAGAGGGTAACAGACAATAATATTGATTGATTCGTATCCTCCGATGTCTTACATTCGTCAGGTATATAACATGGTACGTCCTATTACACGTGGCGAAGCTTAATGTCACGATATATATATATATTTTTTCTAAATTTGTTGGCAAATAAATTTGGCGGGAAAAATGAGGGCATTATTGCACTTGGAAAATATATAAATGCATCATGTATGTGTATAAAAATTTACTGAAAAGGAATAAGGAGCACAGGAAAAGAAACAAAACAAATAAATAAAAGCAGAGTGGAAGATGTACGGTGGGGGCAACGATTTTGATGGCAGCGCGGCGGCGTTCATGGGCGGCGGCTTCATGCCTTCTCAGACTACCCACACTCCCGATCCGTCCTCTTTCTCTACCTCCAGGGTATTTTTTTTTCCTTTTCTTCAAATTAACTGAAAAACCCTATTTTGTTCTTCTAAGTCAAGAGTTGTGCACTTGATTATGGTGGCGGCTATTAGGTCACAAATGGCATTTTACACAACTCCAATGCTTATTTCATGACGACTCTTTGTTGCAGAATCGTGAAGCTCGGTGTTTGCTTCCGCTCACTGTGAAGCAGATACGCGAGCTGGCAAGTAATGACGAGTCCAATTTCGTCATAGATGGTGTTGAAGTTAACAACGTACGGCTTGTCCCAACTTGTCCTTTTATTAAACTCTCTTACCCTCTGTCTCTCTATCTTGGGGTTGTAATTTTGGCTCATGTATAGGTTACAATCTTGGGAAGGGTATGCCAAAAGGAAGACAAAACCAGCGAATACACTTTTGTTGTAGATGATGGGACAGGACAGATTGAATGTACCAAATGGTAAAAATTTTCGAGATTTTCTTTTTTTTTTTTCATGCTGAAGTAGATAGATACTGACGTTTAATCTTTTAGTTGAATTTTTTAGGTGGGAATGACTTCTTGTGTGTTTTGCAGGATCCAAGAATCCTTAGATGTCGATGAATTGGGTGGAATCTTGTATGCTTCTTGTTCCACCTGTTAGTTGCATCCGATCAATAACGTCAAGCTTGTATTTTGTCTGTGCATAAACTCTTTACTATCATTTAATTTGTTAAATGATGTCTTCCTATAGTTAGAAATTAGCAGTTTGAGTAAAAATGAGAAGTTTCTGTTACCAGAACTCAGCTGAAAGCTTCCAGTCCAAACTTTCTTTCAATTTCCCTTGCTCTGCCATGCAGAGGAGCTTTTATAGTTTAGAATTTTGGAAATTGGAATCTCATTTTAATAGTAAAATGTGCTTCAAATATCTTGATTTGATTCTTGGATGCTAATTGTGTTGTATTATAGGATAGGGGTGTATGTTCGTGTTCATGGACAATTACGAGGCCTGCAAGGTCGAAGGTTCATCAATGTTTTCTCCATTAGGTATTGTATATAATTTCCTTTCTTATGCCTGATGCTGTAAGGAGTTACATTCAAGGAATCCATTTGGTGTACTTGCATTTTCATGAAGGGGGATATTTTTTGTGGATACTTGATGTTCCTGTTAATTTCCTTGCGGGGATTGACTTTAACGAAACCTTGACGTTGCTGCTTTACTGGGTGGTTTTCCTCCCACATGTAATGTTCTTTTTGCCTCGCATTAGCTGCATTAGCTTACAAATCTTCTTTAAAGGAGCATAAAATTGGTGTTGTCTAGGATTTACGAAATAATAGCCCAAAGCTGAGCTTTTACTGCCCTACTTTGGTTCCTCATAAGAAAAACTCATAGTAGTCAACTTTCTATTGAATCTTCATTTCGATAGATAGTTTAGTTGTATCTACCAGCATTATTCTTAGTGATGATCTTCTTTCCCTTATTAAAAAAAAAAATTCATTCCACAACTTTATGGTGTTTGAGTTTTAGTTTACGCAACAATTAGATTAGAGATTTGACATCATAATTTTGCAGCTTTAACTTTCAATCTCAATGTGCTATTCAGGTCTATTACTGACTTCAATGAGATGACAAGCCACTTTATTGATTGCATATATGTCCATTTCTACAATACCAGGTTGCGGGTATTGGTCTTCCATCATCATTTCAAATTTTAATCCATGCGACTCCACACAGACTTCCTTGATGAAAATGATCTTACATTCCTTTTTTGGTTTTATTGGGTTTCTAATTTGCAGGGTCATCCTAGTCAAGCCCAAGTGACAAATTCAGCAATGGCTTCCACTTTAAAGGGATACCAAGCTGCTTCACAAAATCAAGTAATGATTTGCTTGTAGGTTTGCCAAATTGAATGATTTTATTTGCCAGTCTTAAAGTTTTTTTCATTTCTTTCCAGTTTTCTGCCCATTTTAGTACTGATGGTCTGAGCAATGCTGGTCAAGTGATATTAAATCTATTACAACAGCCAGCATACCTGTGAGTATTTTATGAACAGATGTGCTTTTATTCTCTTCCTTTCTGTAGTCTTCTTTTTTCTTATATATGTTCATATATTGCAATTTCTATTTATAGGATGTATTGAGTATGAATGTACATGCCTGTGCTTGTGCTCATGCATTTGGTTGATTCAGCGCCATTATGGACTTCTCATGTGAAGATATGTTGACTATGTATCCATTTGTGGATTCAGCAACTCCAGTGAATAAATGATTAAAATGAAACATATGTTGACGATAATAGACATTGTAATTGGGGATGAGGTGTAATGGTTAATGACTTTAGTTGAATGGTTCCTTCCCAACCAGAATTCTCAACTTCAAACCTGGGGTTGGAGACTCTTACCGTTAGGGCTTCCCTGTGAGAATCTAGGTAGCGCCCCAAATTCTAGTTGGTTGCTAGTCAATCCATGCTAGATAATCCTCTACAATTCACATGAACGCATTCTTCCATTTTTCACCTCTGAGCTTCTTTTTTAATTGTTTAGTCAGATACCAGCTTTGTTGGATATTTGCCCCTGCTGAATACTTTCAAAATTTTAACATTCTTCCATTTTGACCTCTGAGCTTCTTTTTCAATTGTTTAGTCAGATACTAGCTTTGTTGGATATTTGCCCCTGCTGAATACTTTGAAAATTTTAACCCTAACAGATCTTTTTGATCATAACAGCGCCAATGAGGATGGAGTGCATCGCAATGTTATTGCTCAGCAGCTAAATATCCCAATGAATAAGCTCATGTCTGTTCTGCTTTCCTAACTTCCCTTTGTACCCAAGCTCCCATGTTTTGATATATGCTTTATTTAACAGTGAACGACTTGACCTCTGACAGGGAAGAATTACAATCGCTTGTGGACAATGGATTCGTATACTCAACCATCGATGACGATCACTACAAGTCAACGGTCAATGCCTGAAAAGTTTGGTGAATAACGTGCCCATCGGTATATAGCTTCATCTTGATGACCACCTCATTTTGTTATCGCCCTGTATCTTTCTTTTGCCTCTTTGTTACGCCTTATCTGCATGTGAGAGTCATAAAGGAAATTTTGGTTTGTTATTTCGTTTTACATATGTTTTTTTTGGGATTATATATATATGGAGCTTTATAGAGATATGTTGAAGGAAGCAGCAAACGGAATGTGCAGATATGAATAACGGCATTGATCGAAACTAGTTATGATAATATTTTCAATAATTGATCCGTAATTAAGATTGACAATGATGGAGAATAAACCAGAACAAGCGTAGGAAGTAGAAACTGCATCTACTATTTATGTGCATTTAATTTTCTTCTCGTCGCCACAAGAAGTTTTCTTAATCCACTTGCACTTGGAGTAACAACTGGAGCGTTAAAATGTACTCCAATTTGTACATTACTAGTATCTGCTTGGTTTTACCTTTATTCTTTTATTTTTTGTTTGTTTATGTATCTGATAAAAACCTTTTTTGGTTAAGTTAATTTTCTTAATTATAAAAATTATTAAATATTGATATTATTTTTTCAACTTTATGATTGTTATTTTATTATTTAATTATTCTATATTAATTATGATGGCTAACGTAATTTAATCATCTAATTAGATTTATAATTTTTAAAAATAATTTGAAATGGAAAATTCTAACGTCATTTATGAAATAAAAATTTTGCAAATATCAGTTATTTAATGCTAAATAGTAATAGTTTTATAAATTAATATAATTAAAATTTTATATTTATTTATTTAAGTTAAATTAATATTTATGTTAGGTAGAATGAATTTAGTTATTTATTATATTTAATATTTAATTATTATAAATAATAAAATATAATCATATTAATATTAAATTAAGAAATGAAAACTGAAAAAAAAAAAAAGATAATGACAGGAGTAATTCTACTAAGTAATCACCGTGACTTTCTAATTCTCGCTGTCAACAAAGAGCAGATTTTGCACTGGACAGAGGACCGCACGTGTGACTAGGTGGTTACAGTATGTGAAGTCACGTGTTCTCGCATTATCACCGCCCAAGCCCAACGCATGTCGCCTGCCTCGTGGGGTGTGCGATGTGCGAGTCTGAAAATCGGAAGTGTGGGCACGTGCAATAGCACGTGTTATTAGCCCATAAACATTGACCGCCCTTGAAAACTACTGTTCACCATCACCCAGCTGGTTAGCTTATAATCACAGTTAACTTAACGTACACCTGGTGAGTAATAATAGATCTTTTATCTTATTCGCCTCACATAACTTATTGTAATTCAACTTCTATATTTTTATAATAATCTATTGGGTAAACTATTTCATTGACTTAATTTTAATTTTGGAAACATTAAAAATTAAGTTATTTTAGAAGTATAAAACGTTAAATATTAATTTCAATCTTTTTACCAACAGAAAGTGTTTTTTTTTTGTTTAATTGGAGAAAATAAACTATAAAGACTAACACGTCAAGATGGTCACTGACCTCTGATTACTCTGAAAATCTTGGAGCTAGGTTCTCCCAAAGAGAACTTCTAGTCGTAGTAGAAGAACCCACCAACAGAAAAGTAAACAAGCCTGTGATACATTCTTTCGTAATTCTCCATTATGAACGTGCTTCCTCGAAAGTAAGTCCTTTACGCAGCTATTTAATGATGAGTATTGTAAAGATATGAACATGCGGTCAAATATCAATTCTCATATCGTTACAAATTATAGGACACGAAACTTCAAATTCAGTTTTCTAGTTAAAATTGAAGACAGATTATAGCATTATTGGCATGAGACGGTACATATCTATTAAAACACGTTCCTGGTCAGCTCGCATGCATCTTCTTTTCTTCTTGTGTTGGCTTTTTACTTAACAAATCTAATCAATCTATATCAAAATGCATATCTTCAGTACAGAGCGTGGAAATAAACAACCTACATCAATAAAAAAAAAGTACGAACAATATCACATACTCCCTAATACGATGGACTCCATTTGCCAATAGAAAATGAAAGGAAGAATAAAGCTAAGAAATTGAAAGTCATGTTCTAATTGTATTTTGCTTTATAACCGTTCACTATATTTATACACAATTTAAGATAAGATAAATCAATTTGTAATTGATTCAAACTAAACTAAATGATTAGATTATATATGATATTATCTAAACTAAGATGATTTGGTACAAGGAGGAGTTTATCTAATGTAATTACAATAAAAAAGATTCAGAAGTTGTTCTTTTGTCAACCCCAGCAAGCTAATGTTTAGACAAACATTGTGCTTGTGACATAACAGAAAAAAAAAAAAAAGGAGTAGTACCCAATGGTTTGATGAGAATGCTAGCAAGTTGGTGAGAAGTCAATGTATGAAAGATGAACAGAAATTTCTTTGCAACTAAATTATCATAAAAATGTATATCAGTTTCAATATGTTTGGTATGAGCATTAGAGACATAATTGCAGCAAGAAAGATAGCTTCAATGTTGTCATAGTATAAAATTGGTTTAATACTGGAGAATCCAAGTTTACCAAGTAGAGAATTAAGCTAACATAGTTCAGTGGCAGCTAGAGCAATGCTCATGTATTATACTTCAGTTTTAGATCTGGCCACAGTAGATTGTTTATTAGAACTCCAAGAAATTAAAGAGGTGCCAAAGAAAATGAAATAATCAGATGTAAATCGACGATCGTCAGGACACCCAACATGTTGGCCCCCAAAATTTTTTTATTTATTAAGCATGGTTTAAATAAATTTTGAAGTCTTGATAGATTAATTATTTTATTTTGTGGAGTTAATTAGCATATTAATGTAAGTAAGATTATATGACATGGGTTAATTGAATTAAGGTAATAAGATGGTATCAAGGGCAGAATTGGCAAGTCACTTAAGCTTAAAAGACATAAGGCTTTAGGTGAAGGCGTAAAGTAGACTTTTTTGGCTCATTATCAAGGGCATAATTGGCAAGTCACTTAAGCTTAAAAGACATAAGACTTTAGGTGAAGGGGTAAAGTAGACATTTTTTGCTCATTAAGGGTATAAAAGGGAAGAAGAATTGTGTCTTGCATTTTGAAGAAGCCAAAAACGTGAATGAGAAAAGAGAGAAGAGAGAAGCACGAAAAAGAGAGAAAGAAGAGAAAAGAAGAGAGGTCAACTAGGTTTCAAATTTTCTTAGTTCTAAAGAGTGATTTTGAAGTTGCTCAAGAAGGGAAAAAGAAAGAGGAAGATTAGGGCTTCCATTAGAGACAAGAAACAAATTGTTTGGTGAACATTCAAGGTAAGTTTATGTTTAATCTTTGAATTTTTGGAAGGGTATTGGTTCAAAGAGCTTAGGAAATGCTTGAGTTTAAGTATCCTAGGATCAATTTTAGTGAATGTACTTTGTGAGTTTCTCAATTAAAATGCCTATTGATTTGGAATTTTTGTCAATGTTGAAGAAAATCAAGAGAGGCAAGAGGAGCAAGAAGAGAGGCACATTTGAGCAAGTTATAAGCAAGAAAATTCAAGGTGGGTTCCACTTTTATAATTAAGTAATAAGCCATTAATGTTTTTTTCAAGAAATGAAAATCAATGATTTTTAACTACTTTATTCATGTGCATTTATTGCTTTTTAAATGCTATAAGAATGTGCTACATGTTTGTATATGAATTGTGTTATTTGTTGATGAGTTGAATGATGGAAATGATTTTTGAAAGAATAGCAAGTTTATGAAATCAAGTTTCCAAAAATGTGTCATATGGGCAAACTATTTTCAGTTCATGAATTACATGTTAAGTGGGTTTGCTATAGTCCATTCAAGAATGTCACGTACACGTTGACCAAGTTAAAGGCTTCTCCCGCCTGCCCGCTAGTGGCACAGAGCTCCTTCATGGATTCCCTCAAGTTTACGACTACACAAGACCATTATGTGGAATTGTGTATTTCGTCATGTTTATGGATCTGTCCAAACCATTATGATGTGCTTATATGTTTACATGTGTTGACAAGTTTGATGAATGCTTGACTTATATGAGTTGTGAATTGGTTTGACAAGTTGAGAAATATATGTTTTATGGATTTTCATGAGAATTTGCTATGATCATGAAGGTTTTCAATGGTTTTGCTTATTACCGGTTATAAAACTGTTACCCATGAACTTTTAAACTCACCCCCTTCCGTCCCATCTCCAGGTGATGAGCAAGAGAAAGAGTGAAAAAAAATCAAGGCATCACTCCAATTATGCATATTTTTGTATTTGAAGTTAGATTATATAAAACAAGGCTTTAGTCGTATTTTGAGCAATTATTGTTCATGTATCTTTTGTATTTCAGGATTTGATAACTATGATGTAATGTGGCTTTGAATGCCATTAAAGCTTTGTAAAACTCTCATTTTATGATGTTAATGACATATGGATTTGTGTATGGATGATTGTTAAGTAAAAATGTGAATTTGTGTATGGATGATGTGGAGTTGGATTTCAGAAACGGGTTCTAACAAATATGGTATCAAAGCAAGAGTTGTATTCTAGAAACGGGTTCTAACACAACCTAATCAGCATCAAAGTAAGCAGTGATAGTTAAGGTAGGAGGTTTAATTAAGTGTAGACCATGGGACGGGATAGAGCTCAGATACCGAAGAATGCGTTTAACCGCGGTCCGATGAACATCAGTTGGACATTGTAAGAATTATGAAACTTTGTTAACAATAAATTCGATATCTAGTCTAGTTGGACTGAGGTATTGAAGTGCTCCAATAGTATTACGATATTCAGTAGGATTAGAAAGAGAAAGACCATGATTTTTGGAAAGTAGTAGAGAGGGGTAATGGGTGTGGAGACAAGTTTGGAAGAGTCAAGGTGTGTGCGGTGAAAAAGGTCATGACTATATTTAGATTGTGTGAGAAGAATGCTAGTGGGTGTAAATGTGGCTTTGATGACAAGAAAGCAATGAAAAGGACCTAAATCTTTTATGATGAAAGCAAAGTGAAGGGCATGAATGATGATTTGAATAAATTATTATGAATAACCAATTACTAGATATCATCCACATAATCAAGGAGAAAGGTGGTGTGAGTTGATGTGGAGTGAATAAAAAGAGATGTATCAGCTTTGGAGGAAGTGAACCTAAGGTCAGCAAGTTTATGACTTAAACGGTGAAACCAAGCTATAGGAGCTTGCTTAAGATCATAAAATGTTAGATTTTGAATTTCCTTCCAATTTGCTTAATTGGTTATTTGTGTTTATTTATTAGTTTATTATTATTTTTATATTAGAATTGGCCTTTAAGTAGAATTTGAGGATAAGATTAGAATTGAGTTTTTATGAAGTGGTAGGTGGAAGGGAATTAAATGTAGAGTTAGTAGTTATGGCTTGAATTAAATGAAGGGTTAGGTTAAGAAAT
>JAOQMQ010000195.1:13488992-13499726 GCA_027563845.1 Erythroxylum subrotundum | reverse complement strand
CATTCACGACAATAAGGTATTTTCGTAAATCCTTCGTGTTTTCGATTATACGTGATGTTCTTGTATGGTCTTTTCCGTAGCGTATTGTGAATACTCGGATCGTACGCAATCCAACAAGTAGCAAGTCTTCATATTGATTGGCAATTCACCCACGTACCATTGTCCCAATCCATCAGGGTTGTCTTTACTTCCATTTGGACTCGCCTTCTCAAGGCTTATCGCGCCCACCAAAGATATGTTAAGAAGAGCTCCATCCACTGAGCTTTCCCTATCACCTTGATCCTCCGCGATCTTGCAATGATATGCTCCTTACCTGCCTTTTGTTTCGGGTTTTCTTGAGCATAGTTTGGCTTCTTTTCAATGATCATAGCCGACATTTGTGCTACCGGTGTTGTAGTCTCCTTCATCCCACCAACGAATCTACAACAATTAACAAAGAAGGATTTTTCATCATGCATAACCATCATACCTCCCAAACTTGGGTACATCACTGTCTCTGCTACCTTAAGGAAGTCGATCCCCAATATCATTTCGAAATCCTCAAGTGGTACGACCATGCAATTCATCTTGGCATGCCAACTCCCTATGCTCACTAGGACATTGTAAGTAGCTCCCATCACCGCTTGTGCCTTACCCGTAGGGGTTCTTAACTTTGTTAGGGTCTTGAACACTCTAAGCCCCAACTTGCGCACCATCATTTCTGCCACGAAGTAATGTGATGCATCCGTATCTACCATCGCTGTTACGTCTATCCTGTTAACTTGTATTCTTACATACATCAGATCATCATAGGGATTAGGTTCTTTACTAACAACATTCAACAACACAATTAGATTTAGCACCGCATCATCTGAAGATTCTCCCTTTTCTTCGGCTATCAGGGCATTTAGCTTCTCTTTCCTTGGACACTTTCTTGCATATTGTGATCCACCGCACAGATAACAAGTAATCTTGCCCTTTTTGGAGGACGTCTCTGTGACATCCCGTTTCCATAATAAGAGTTAGAACCTTAGATTTCTGTAATTAAGAAATAGGAAAAGAGATTAGAAAAATGCATTTCATGCTCATTCATAATGTTAGCATACACATACTTGAATTTGATTATTGCACATATTACAATGAATTATTCATGCACTCATTTGACATTTTCTGGGTATAAATGATTGTTTTAATATGATTAAAATGTGAATTATGGATTATGTGTCTTAAAAAATTGAGATGGAGTGTATAAGTAGTGAATTAGATTTTTTGGTGAAATATGAGAATTTTCTAAAATTAAGGGTATTTTTGGACTAAAAAAAATGCCAAGTGGCAGGACAATTGATAAATAGTAATAGAAATAATTGTCAAATGGCAGTTGAAATAATTGGTTAATGGTATTAGGATTTGTTGAGAATATGACGTTGAAAATTAGGAGAAATTTTGATTAAAAATTAGAGACAAATAGACTAGTTAAATAAGAGAACCAAGTGAGACCATAGGAAGTGGACATGTGGCAAATGACATGTGTCACTTGCCAAGCCACGAATCCACCCCCATGACACTCTCTCCCAAAGTGAAAGACTATCTTCATTTTTATTTGTCTTTCACTGTGTTCATTTGTTCTCACCTCTTCTTTATTTCTCTTCATTTCGTTCTTCATCTTCTTCAACTACAATACTCATTTTCTCACCCTCACAACGCAAGCTTTGTTCTCACCCTTCTTGCTACTTTCATTTTTGTTATCTTCTTCACTGTTACTAAAAGACCTAACCTTACAACCTTTGACTGTTGATGATCATGTATCATGGAAAGCTAAGGTTCACGTGATTTTGAAGAATTTGAAGTTTTAAACAAGTAAGTAATGTTTTAATTCTCATAGGTTGTATGAATATGAAAAAAAATATGGTGATTGAATGATAATGAGACTAGTAGTCATTATTCATGTGCATCGTGAGTGATGAATAGTGCATATAAATGTCTTATTTATGCATATAGGATGATAACCTTTCATAAGATGTTGTTGAGATGATTTTTCAGATAGAAAAATCATTTGATGATGTAAAAAGAGTGTAGAAAAATTTGTTAGGTAAATGGTGTTTCATGCTCTGTTTTCACTATTGATATACGTGGATCTCCTTGGGTATTTTGGAGATGAACTAAGATGAGTCTAGAGTTAAGAAAAAGGAGTAATGTGATGTTGAGAAATGGGAAGAATTAAAATGATAAGTTAGAGATGAAATAAAAGTGTTGATGAAGATGAAGAAGTTCATAAAATATGGTGAATATGCGTAAATGATATGTTTTGCTTTTGATGTTTATGATCAATCATAGATTTTGATTTGTGTTTGAATGAGTTGAGTTAAAATGAAAGTAGGAATGAAGAGGAAATAATGAGGACATAAGTTAGAAACATTAGAATAAGCAAAAGAGAAGAAATGGTGATGAAAATATGCAGTTAAGTGAATTATGGGTAATGTTCATCTATCGATAGTTCTGTTTTTGATGTTTATGATCAATCATAGATTTTCATTTGTGTTTGAATGAGTTAAGCTGAAATGGAAGTAGAAATGAAAAGGAAATAATGAGTACGTAGTTAGAAACGTTAGAATAAGCAAAATAGAAGAACTGGTGATGAAAATATGCAGTTAAGTGAAATATGGGTAATGTTCAATGGTGCATAAGCACGATCGTGATAGAGAGGAAACCCCATAGGAGCTGCACGATCGTGTTGAAAAATGAGACAGTGCACGATTGTGCTTGTAGGAGAAATCAGGCAATGCACGATCATGCACAAGTACGATTGTGACAGAAGGGAGACGTCAGGCAGTGAATGATCATGCACAAGCACGATCGTGACAATGAGGAATCAGCAAGAAGTGCACGATCGTGCTTGTGAAGGTGTTATGTTTTTAGACAGTTTTCAATACCTTTCACTATTTTGACCATAACTTCTTCTCCGAACCTCCGATTGACTTTAAATTTGGACCACGAACTCCTCACACGTTATCTTTCCTCTCCACCAAATTCCATGGTTATCTGAATTCATTGGGAAAGGATTGATAATGATTGATTTATGAGTTTAGGATGAAAATGATGAAGTGTGCTGGAAATTGTTAAATGGAGTGTTTTCACTGCACATGCATCTGTATTTTGGCCATATCTTGATCGATAGGTATCCAAATGGAATTATTTTTTATTTATATTAAACTAGAGACATATGGCTACAAATTTCATTAAGAAATTGAAATTTTAATTCTGTCTCTAAGAGTTTCAAAATTTGGCTCGAAATTGAGTACTGAGTGTTGTTGCAGTGAGAGAACAGTCTGAACTATTTTATGGATAACTTGTAGAATACTGAACTGAATTGGATGATCTTTATTTCATTAGAAACTTAATACATAGAGGAACAATTGTTTAAAAGAAGGTGTTGCCTAAATACCTCATTTTCCTTGTCAAAATGGCCATGCAAAATTGACCCAAAAGTTTGAGAAAAGCTGGAATGATCGATTGATGATGTTATAACTTAGTGAAAGAATTGTTGATATCAAAGTAACAAAGCATGAGTATAATGGGAATGAAGTTGTTCATATGATAGTAGTTGTGATTCAAAAGAGATGAACTATATGTATTACATAAAGGTGACTGAGAATTTGATATTATGAGAGCATATACTGCTAGAAAAGAAATCACGAGTAATTGAATTATGATATTAAAATAAACAAGTGTTCTTGAGGTGCAAACCTAAGAATAAGTTAAACACATACAAAGGATAAGGTTTGATTGATCAAGAGACATGATTAAGGAAACATACCCGGAATAGTCAAATTGAGCATGCATTATACATGACACATATAAATATGTGTACAATTGAATGTTTATGTAATTGTGCAATTAATAATGTGTGTGCAATGTGTGTATTGCATAACGTTGATATGCAAGATAAAACATCCGCATCCAAACGTTTCCAGATCATGGAAGCTAATGCTAATCTGGAGTGTACTGTGAGTCGACTTAGATGGTCTCATTTTCATTGTTTGTTCTATTTTAAGTTTCTATATTGAATTACTATTGATATGTGAATATGATTGTATTAATTTCGGACATTGAATGTCCGAGGCATTTGATGCATGAAATACATATTGGAAGTGCTCAGTGAATGTGAATTTGATGACATAAGTGATTACTCAATATTTTTGTTAAATGCTGGACTAAGGTCCGACGATAAATGTGAATGTGGATGTGAAACTAAAAACATGTGATTAATTGAAAATATGTGAATGTGATGCATCCATCACATGAGTGCATGACAACATAAAGGTTGTTGTCACTGGAGTAGCCACCAAAAAAAGAGCTTAAAGCTCAAAATGTGATAAAAGCCTCTGACTCAGTTGTTAATGTACCTGGTATCCACAAAGGATATGGAACATTATCTGAAACAAGCCCAGTATCCACAAGGGATATGGGCTAGTAAAAAAGCACTCGATCACAACAAAGTAATAATTGAAAGTGAGTTTCATGAGCACTGCATATGTATCTAATATATATGATTTAAATAGTTTGAATAATTTTTGAATGTGAAATATGATTTAAATGAATATGAAATGTATGTGACTCAACATGTAGAATTGATGAATTATGTGATTATATGAATTGACATGTTATGCGATTGAGTGAGCCATCGAGGATGGTCCACTCACTGAGTTTACAAAACTCAACCCAAAATTTGCAACATTTTTCAGGCTTAAAGAAGAACTCAAATTAGACAAATTGGAGTCTAGCCACTACATTTGAGTAAAAGATAGAGATCAGGATCAATTCATCTCTGCATAGATTTTTCATTATTTTATATCAAAATTTATATTTCATAATTATTGTACCACGTGTATTTGAATAATTCTGTTTGTAATGACATTATGACTAAGAGTGTTTTGTTTCTGTAATGAGCCCAAGTGATTACTGAAATATGATAATTTGTATAATGGTTGTACCAATTGTGACTGAAATTGATTTTGAATAAAATGGGCCAAAAAAGGGTTTATTGATTTTCTAAATATGCGTGTGATGTTTGAAATTTTTTTTAATGAGTTCGATTGTTAGATAGTCATAGCGCACCACTCTTGTAGTGTGTATTTTCGAATACTGTCGGTATGTTCAGGGGTATGCCCTATGAGAGTGGGGTGCTTCAGTCTCCCTACTCTCGGAGCCACCATTTTGCTTACTTTTCCCTTTGAAGTCTCCCTTTTTGGAATCCTTCTTCTTCTTCCCCTCAGTATTCTCCTGTTGAGCATGGCCTTTGCCCTTCGCAGAATTAGAGGAGCTTGCCTTAATTTCCTTCATCGCTCAAAAGTCCACCAAGGCATTAGTAGCTGCGATTGCATCAACTACGTCCTTCACATTTTGCCTCTGCATCTCTATTTGCACCTACGGTTGTAACTCGAACAAAAGGTTGAAGAGCTTGTCCTCGTCTGACATGTTTTCAATATCAAGTAATAGAGAACTAAAAGACTTAACATAGTTTCTTACTAAACCTTCTTGTTTCAGTTTCTTCAAGGCATCCCTCGCAAGCCATGAAGTATTCAACGGAAGAAATTGATCCTTCAACTCCTTCTTCATGAGCTCCTATGTATCCATAAGAGTTCTACCCGCACTGATCTTCGCAGAGGTCCTAGTCCACCAGAGCTTGGCATCTCCATTCAAGTACATGGTCATCACATTGACCTTCTCAGTATCGGATACCCTAGCAGCCGCAAAGTACTGCTCCATATCCCACAAGAAAATTTCCAACACCTTAGCGTCCTGCACATCTTTGAACACCCTGGGTTCACGTACCTCACAGATGAAAGTTATGGAATGGAGTTTTCAACCCGATCGACATCTAGCGTTGAAATGACACGCCTCAGCACAGTGATCTCGAGCTGGGCCTCCTCTTGTGCCTTCAACAAATCCACCATCTGTTGTTGCAACTGTTGGACTTGCGCCTCTAACATCTTGAATCGAATATTGTGAGATGTGACCTCTTCCTCCCCTTAAGGAATTGGCCCAATAAGTGCCTCCACCCTAGTCACTTGTTCTGTCAAGTTGCCTACTGCCATCCCGAAATTTGTCTCTGATACCAGTTGATACAAAGGTTACCTTGGGACTCAAACTTTCACCGAAGTTGATGGCCAACACCCTTTGCACGACAGTCTCACTTAAGTCTGCTTAAGCAAGACTTTAACCTTCAACGACCCTAGAAGTGTTTACCTCGCGAACTCGAAGAAACAATGCTACGGAAGCAATAAGAAAATAAAGGCAACAAGGAAACAAGAGAGATATGGTAAGAAGCATGACGGTGTGACATTCGTCAACAGCCGATAGATAGAACTTAATGTATGTGAAATTTATGCTTTAATATTACTTCTTAATAATTATCGTTTACTAATATAAACATTGTCTCCTAATAGGACCAAATACAAGAAAGTATTTAGCGACAGTCTCAGTACGAACAAGCTGTTGATGAACAATCAGACATATCTTGATACAGTGGGTGGTAGGGACTGTCTTGGAAAGATCTTCGGGTTAGGTTCATTTGCAACCACATATTATTCGCAATCTTCCACATCCAGTACAACAACATCTAGTAGACCGTCAACAACCAATGAAGTCAATGAGCTTCGGAGCACAGTGCAGATATTGATGGAGTATATAGCTCAGCTCTGTAATGAGGTGGATGAGTTGAAGGGGAGGGGTAGCACTTTAGAGCATCCGCAGTCACCAGGACAATAGTGTACTTGTAGTCATTTTATTTGAATTACAAATACTTATTATGTACAATTTAATGTTTTTATTATCAATTAAGATAATTTTAACTTTATATCATCAATTAACTTTTTGTTTTAAAAAATTAAATATATAAACAAATCAAAATATTATGCACAGATAAAATTCATAACTGTTGAAATTATGCATTAACCATAAGATCATGAAATAAAATTTAATGTCAGGTTTTTTAAAAAAGAATTTAAAAATATTTATCGACGGAAAATACAAGTACGTCGGTAAAATCCATTATATTTACTGACAGAACACCACAAACTGTCGGTAAAATCCATGATATTACCTATGGAACAAAGAATCACCGTAGGTAATATTGACAGCCGTCTCCAAATTTACCGTTAGGATTTGCTGAACCGTAGGTATACTCACCGACGGAAAACTATAACCATCGGCAATGTTATTGACAGAATAACCAATATCGTTTGCAAATATTCCGACGGAAAGATAATGGTCGTAACCGTCGGTATATTCACCGACGGTCACAACCAACCGTCGGTATATTCACCGATGGTTACATTAAATGTTCGTCGGTAAATTTACCTACGACCGTTTTTACAACGCCTTTGACCTTCGGTTAATTCCGTCGCCAATTTATATTACCGATGAAATCCAAAAGTTTTCTGTCTGTAATATCCGTCGCTAAACAACATTTTTCTTGTAGTATCTTAATCTTTAATTTTTTTTTTAAAGTACTTTCAATTTTTAGTTTTCTAAAAAACTCCTTATAGAATTCGGTTAAAAAATAACAACAAAATAGAATGTTATGAACATTAAAAGTAGATTAATCAAATGTTAGTTATATGATAACTTAATTTAGTTCTTCGAACTGATCTGAACCAATTAATTTTGATTTAAATTAATAATTTAAGATATTTATAATAAATTATTTAGCTTAGTTATCATAATTAATTAAATTGGTTCAAATTTAAGAATTAGGTTGAATCATTATGTAAATAATATTTGATTGATACAAATGTAATGCTTACGCTGTGTATTTTTTATTGTTATATTTTAACCAAAATTTAAGAGAAGAGATTTTTTTTTGAAAAATTGAAAACAAGAAAGAATTTTTCTGAAATTTTTAAAAATTAAGAGAAATTTCAAATGTATCTTAAATTACAGGAAAGGCTGTAGCTTTTATCTTTAAGAATTTTAGTTTGTGCTCCATAAACCTCTAATTACTTTTTTTTTATTTTCCTACGAGGTGTCCTAGGAGGATCCTAATTATGGGAAGACACTTTTAAGCCATCTACACCCAGACTAATCCTCCCTCAAGTCGGGTAGGTTCCTTGTGGGAGGTAAAGCTCTGGCTCCAAGTTTTAAACGGCTGCATATATGAGGACAGTTCAAACCCACGACCTCAATTAAATCAAAAGAGCTCTTTATCAATTCACCTGCACCTTGGGATTAACCTCTAATTACTTTTAAACGAGCCTATGCAGGACCACTCCCACCATAGGTTAATCGTGCACACCTTTTTTGGACATCGAACCGTGATATAGGCTAGTACATAAAGGTGAACGTTTCGTGGCTAGACCTAAGGTATTATATCTAAGTATTATATTCTTGCATCAAGAGGCTTTAATTAGACGATCGTTGCAAATTGACTTGCGTGCTTTAACAAGTCGGTAATAAAAAAATTTGGCAAATCCTTGGGAATTGAAAGTTGTGGTTAATATTTACAAGAGAAATGGTATTTTATTTTGGCGTATTACCAAATACTAGCAAATGGTTATCAAAATCAAAACAAAAGTAAGGCATATCTGATAATGGGAAGGCATAAGCTAGCTTAATGGATGCTGACGACGTTGTTGGCACTTTGCAAAAGTCAACAAACTATTATATTTAACTTGGCCAATTCTCAATAATGTTTGTCGATTGGGGTTACGCTGTGACCACACTAAATGTGGAATGTGGTAATGTTTGATTAAAAGACACTGGTTTTATATGCTATGCCATCACATGCCCGCCATAACATAACATTGGAAAGAGATTACATTACAGGGAAAGTCGCGTAGAATTCCAAAGATAACCAGTGTCTCAGGTATAAAATGTTATATGATTTTACTAGTGTTCAATTGGTGTTAAAACAAAAAGGAAGAAAGCCTCTAACACACACTGATAGTGTCCTAACTAAATTAAGGAGTCTGATTTTCAGTTTTCATTTCTTAAAAACAAAATTTTATTTAATTGTTAATATTAATATAATTATATTTTGATTACTGATAATAATTATGTATTAAATATACATTATTTTTATAAATAAATTAATAAATTGAAATTTATATAATAGTTACTAATAAATTATCAGTAAAAATTATTATATTTTATTAAAACAAATAATTAAATAATTTTTATAAATTAATATTATTAAAAAATTGATTCAAGATTTAATATT
This sequence comes from Erythroxylum subrotundum, assembly GCA_027563845.1. NCBI lineage: Eukaryota > Viridiplantae > Streptophyta > Magnoliopsida > Malpighiales > Erythroxylaceae > Erythroxylum > Erythroxylum subrotundum. Next base: position 13,490,530 of record JAOQMQ010000195.1, on the reverse strand, counting down.
TTGAAGATATTTTAAATTTAAATTATATGAAAATATACTGTCACTTAAACTGGGTTATTAATTCACTTTTCTCATATCTTTAGGTTTATCACCACTTTGCATCTTGCAAGTGCGTAAAACCATTCTCTGATTCTCCACAAAGTTTGGTTCTTTCAGTAGAAAATTCAAAGGGATCGAGTAAAGTTGCAAATGACTTTCAAAGAGATTTGGAAAAGATTAGCCAAGGATAAAGGAGTATCTAGAAACCTATTTCACTTGACAGCTGGAAGACAACCAAGATTGTTGTAATGGAGTAAATGTAAGTGAAATAAATATTAACATAAGAATCATATATGTTAGGAGTTGTTTAGTATAAATGTTTTTGTTTTGATTTTTTATTATATTTTTACGATGTCGGTTTTTGTTTCTTTTTCAAGCAAACAATAACACGTTTGATATTTAATCTATACTTTCTTTTACTTGTATCTTTATCAATATCAAATAAACTGATTAATAATTTGGGTTTAAAAACTTATTCATTATACAAGTTAATTTAGAATGAAATTTATTTATAATTAACTATTACTTTTGATAGTTGGTTAAAATTGAATCAACATAATTATTATTTACAATTGGAGCCAATGTAGTTATTATTTATATTTACCTTTATTTCATTATTGATATGTTTGATTAGAAAAGTAAATTAATAATGTACCATAACAAATCGTAAGTTTCAATTATTTATTCCTATGTAGTTAAATTTAGAACTTAATATATATTTCCAAGTATTGATAATTTAATATTAAATTCAGGAAAAAAGTTAATAATAAAAGAAGAAGTACTTTTCAAATTAGCTAACTTTTTTCCTCGAGATCTGAATGTTGCAAAAATAGTAGGAAAACTTTGTTCAAAACTGAAAATGTAAGTCAAAGTTTGGAATCAACTCAGGTACAAATATGTGCAGTGTTACTATAAGTACAAAGTAAATCAACTAATCAAGAAAGTTTTTTTTAATAAAAATGATATTGATAATAGATATTAAAAAGAATACAACAAAAATAATGAAGATGAGTTCAAAGATGTATTTGAATCCTTTTGGTACGTATGCCAGTGATATATAATGTTATATGCCCTTACAAGAACTTAGAGTTCATTGGTATGCGAAATCTTAGAGATTTTCGACATATAAGTTTTTAAGTGTGTAAAACCGAGTCCATTGGATGAATATGATCATGGTGGTTGAATTAAATGTGTTCTAATGCCTTAAAGGTGATTATACATGATTTATAGACTTATTGGATACTTAGAAAGCTTAATTGGAAAAGTTGATGTACATAAGGGCTTATTTGCAAATTGTTAAAAGTTAAAGGATTTAATAGTAAGTTTTCAATTCTTGGAGGACCAATATGTAATTTTACGAAGTTAATGGGCTTAATTATTATTTACAAGAGTCCAAGGACCAAAATAAAAATAAAAGTTTTAGAGATTTCTAAACTTTGGGCTTAATTGCAAATTTAGGAAAGTTTGGAGGGTAAAATGGTAATTTCACATAAGCTAAG
>JAOQMQ010000195.1:13410187-13424580 GCA_027563845.1 Erythroxylum subrotundum | reverse complement strand
ATTACAAAAATTAAATAAAATTGTTAAGTAAAATTAATTTATTCATAATTATTATTAATAATTAGTTTATAATTTATATTAAAAATTGATATATTAAATAATATATATTTAGTTCATAATAAATCATATCAATAAATAGGAACAGAAAATTAAAATTATATTTTATAATTTTAAAAAATTAAAAAAAATCGAAACCAAAATTTAAGCAGACAAAATTTTTATTAAATTTGAAAATAAAAAATTAAATTTAAATTTAAACAGACTCTGAACTGACAATGTCACTTGGCAGCATTAGCCGGCAACACCGACCACGCCCCCTGTTGCAGAGCAGAACCAAAGCTTGCATTGCACTTGACTTTTACTGCTGCACCTTCACTCCGATTGCAGTTGAGAAGGCTAGACTGTTTAATGCGTTTGTAAACCCTGTTTCAGCCTTGGACTTGGAAAGCATTTTTTAGTTGGCTAAGCCCTGTTCAAGTCGCCAAAAATGGAGTCTTTGCTCCTCGCCACCATTCCTAAACTCTCTTCTTTTTCCTCTTTTCCTTCTGGTACGTTATTCTTTTTAACTCAATTTCTTTTTTGTGAAATTTGTTTCTCAATCATTTTTATCTACGTCAGTCCAGTTACCGGATTTCTTTTTCAGTTCTTTTCGTGTTTCTAAACTCAAAGTATTCACTTCAATTCTGGTTGTTACAACATATTTTAGTTGCTTTTTACTTTTAGCTATCGTCTTGTCAATAATTAGATTTGAATTTCATTGTTAATTTCTTATGGGGTTGCTTTTGTGGGCATGTTGACTGTTCTTCATATGACGATTGGAAATGTTAATAGGTGGAAGTTGTCAGACGAGCGACAATCTTAAAGTGGACCATTCTTCAAGTAAGTTCCCATTATTGCCGTCCTACTGCTTCTCCTCCTCTACCGTTGATTATTGCTCTCATTTGTATTTCTTAGTCTTGAGTTTTTTTCACTGTAACTATCAAATTTCACACCCAGCTGAATACTTTGAGTTCCCTCGTGGAGACATTAATGCATGTAGATATAGATCCTTTTAGAGGCTTATAGTGAAATCTTCGAAATATAGCGTTATTTTGCGGATTTAAATCTATGATTGGTAGAACATTTTGGGAAGTGGCTCACTTCATGATGAGAATGATATTTCCTTTGTCATTCTATAATTGAGTTGCCAGTTGAAGGGTAAGCGTTTTCGTTTTCAGACAGTGATTGTTCTTAGGCCCTTAAGGTAATGTAATAGCGGTCGTTTCCTTCACATATTATGCAATTTATGGTTGGTTTGATCACCCTGATAACAGGTAGAGGAGCATTTGAAATTTCACGGTGCAGAGCATGGGACAGCTTAAACCGAAGATGTGTTACTCGGTTTCAGCAGCATTGCGTCAAGGATACTATTGAAGGCTCCACCACAGCTAGACCTCAACTTTATTCGAACAGAAAAGAGAAATTCTCAGTGCATGCTGCCTCTGGACAACCCCTTGAATCAGAGCCTGGAGCTTTTGATCCCAAAAGATCTGTTTTAAACTCATTATATGCTTTCTACAGATTTTCGCGGCCTCATACAGTTATAGGAACAGTTAAGTTTGTGATACTGTCTGTGACTAGTTAATGTTTTACTATGAAGCGTATCATTTTTCCAGATTTTGTAAACCTCGCTATGTAAAGAAGAAGTCAATGAACTTGAAGTACTTTGCTATCTGCAGGGTTTGGGCATTGTATCAATTTCCCTCCTTGCAGTCGAGAAGCTCTCAGACTTCTCTCCAGTATTTTTCACAGGATTGTTGGAGGTGAAGTGCAATATGTCAAATCAATTGAACTCTCAAAAATAATTTTGCTTCTTATTGACCTGAATTACCTTTGCTTTTACTTCAGGCCTTGACTGCTGCCCTAATGATGAATATATACATTGTTGGATTGAATCAGTTGACCGATGTTGAAATAGACAAGGTAACTTTGCACGTTGCAGCATGCTAAATAATTAAAATATCTGGGATGTCTTCTTTAAATATAACGTTCTTAAGTAATGGCTGAGTTTGATAATTGGAAATGATTGATAGTGTGAGATTTATTCATTTATTCCTCTCCTTACTTCCTAAAGTATTTGAAACTTTTGTGTTGATATTTTGATGACTTTTTGTATATCTGTAACAATATGAAAGAGATGCATTATATCATAACTGTCATATTATGAATGTTGTGTCATGTTTCATTGCAGGTTAACAAGCCATATCTTCCTTTGGCTTCAGGAGAGTATTCCATGGGCACTGGTCTTGCTATCATAACGTCATTTGCGATCATGGTATAAAATCTGATTATATCTCTGTAGGTTGCATAGGATGTAGTTAAATAGTTATGGTTGTGACATATTCCTCTAGTCTCTTATACTTCAAAAAGTATCTTTAATCTTATTGGCACCTAATCTTGCTATGAGTTCACCTATTAACATGCTTCTTAAAGTGGTATGAGAATAAAAAATAAACTATGCTATACATACAATACTCATAATTTTGCTTGGTTAAGCTTTTAATGATGTTATCTTATCTCTTTATTCAAGCCTTTTTTTGTATCTTCTTCTTCTTCTCATTTAATGAATTAGACACTTGTTGCATTTCGGCTAATATATCAAAAATTATTACAACTATTATCCAAATGTATCGAAAGCTTCTCCAGGATATACCACTCTCTTAAACTTCCTCTTCTTTGTCTTCTCCTTCATGTCTTCTCCCCATGCTTCAGGACAACCTCATCTTTATCCTTCTTCTTCATTAATATCTCATCATGCCTCAAGATATCTTTTTTCTTTAATCTATTATTGACATCTCCTCATGCCACGAGATTGGTTGTTCACGTACCTTCTCCGTCATAAGCATCTCTTCACGACTTCAGACTTCTTCTCTTTCTTTTTATTTAACTAAAATATTAATAACTATTCACACAGAAACCAAAAATTATGGACAATCAAGTGAACAACTTACTAATTTCATACCTTTGCCTTTTCCGTCTCCCATAATACTTTCTTCACCTTCCTCATTGACTCCCCCACCATGATCTTTCGTGCGGTATTCTTTGTTGTAGTCAACCCTTTACGTTTAAGATTAGTTAGGTAATTATTCTATTAAAAATTTCGAAAATAATATTCTAAATGTTACCATAAATTGGTGACGAAACAACATTACCTTTAGCTTCTAGTACTGGTGCTCTAATATTCTATCAATATCCAATGTCTTGTCAATGTTGATGCCATCTCATATTGTAACTCTTGTCATCTTGTCCTACTTAAATGGACAGTTCACACGTAGCCTGTCCAGATAAAAAATCTACAAACAAAGGAAAATTTAAAGTCGTCTATCACATTTTTTTTACAAGTCTAAATATTTATTGATTATTTCAGATTGATGGACATTTTATTTACCATAAATATAGTTGTGCATCCACTCATATAAGGTATAATATCTTTTGCCTCTATAGCTTGATGGAATTTGTAAGCATGCTCACAAAGATAGTTCAAAACAAAATATCTCCAACCAAGCTACTCGCAGTCATCAACATCGACTGTGATATCCAATAATTGAGTGTTGATACCGTAGTTGGCATTTAGACAAATACAAAATTTAGTTTGTATACCTGTAAAAATCGTTCTTTGTATGGCTTGCCAATAAGCCTCTAATCAGCCTTTTCTCCTTTTTTTTTTTTTTTTTGATGGAGTATCTAGCCTAGAAGGTTATGATATTTGGTGGAAAGATAGTCTTAATGAAGGTTTACAGATTATGCTCAACTGTGGAAGATAGTCCCATATGATTTCAGATATTGTTTGCAACATTTATATCAGTGGGAACTTTCTACCTTTTTAGGTGGTTTACAAGCTGGTGCTCAATCTTTTAGTTATGAAATACCCTTAACTCTCTGTGTATTACCCATGTTACATACATGTCAATTTTTTACATACATGTCAATTTTCATGAAGTTTGTGCATCTTAACATGCTGAGTTTAAATGTCTTTTAAATGTTGGATGAGATGGCCCTTTACATAGACCAATATTGATGACGTGTATTATTTCTTCTTGAATCTGGTTCCAAAAGATCAATTTACTTTTAGTAATACCTTTCCTGCAGTTCCGAAGTTTGATACTTCTCATAGTTGGAATTCATGTAAAAGAATTTTTACATCGTTCTCATCTCCTCAGAGTTTTTGTCTTGGATGGATTGCTGGATCATGGCCATTATTTTGGGCACTTTTCATCAGTTTTGTTCTTGGAACAGCATATTCAATCAATGTAAGTGCATTTTAGTACACTATGAATTTCTCATAGCATTCATATAGTTGTGTGAGCAAAGCACAATACAGTGGGCAGGGTGCCTCACACAAAAGAAATACAGTATACTAAGGGAAAAAATATTTTTTGTTAAACTTAGTTCTTACCGTTCGAGTTTTATTTTGAAAATGGAGAAAAATGTAAATGGGGAAATATATGTATAAATTTCTCTACGTCTTTTCATCTGGTCACAATTAATGTCTATCAATCTGGAAAACTTATTGCAGTAGCAATAGCAAGTGAAAAGCAGGTAAATAACAAATTTTTTAACTCAAAAACTTGATGCTAGAGATGCCTACTTATTTTGGTCAATTGATGCTGCCTCTAGTGAAACTGTACCTCATCTTCTGCATTGTAGTTTGAATGGTTTCTCTTATTAACTAGGAGACGACAAACTATTCTTATTAACATAAATTTATACGGTTGTGATCATTTACTATAAATACTTTTGAACATTAGCTCCTTTATCACTTATTTCGCTTAATCTTGGACTTCTGACCATACTATTGGAGCAGAATAGGTCTTATGTCCTTCTAACAACTTGAACTTTCTTTCATTATTTTTCAATTGATCACATGTTTGAATATCTATGTGATGCTTTAACATGATAAACCATAGATTTCTAATTCGTGGTCTTTACAAGTTGCGATTGTTCAGTTGCCACTTTTGAGATGGAAAAGGTTTGCAGTCATTGCAGCAATGTGCATCCTTGCTGTTAGGGCAGTGATTGTTCAACTTGCCTTCTATCTGCATATGCAGGTATTTTTTTGCTCCCACATTTTGTGTTATTAGACATTTAAAGTTTAGGAAATATTATTTTCTCAAGAAAGGTGTTACCATTGGGATTCTGGAAAAGTTTCCTCATAACACATAGAAGTATAGCTTGTTTTCATGGTAGTGCCTTAAACGCTGGTGTTCAATTCTTGACCATCACAAAAGGGAATGTACTCTTTAAATTGATGTTCTGGCTACTGCCATGCTCAATGAGGTCTCAAAAGGTGTCTAGCATACGTGAGCACAAGAATCTGTTTATAGCAGAGATTCATTAAATTGCATGATAGGTGCTTTTCTTTTTTGTTCCTGGAATATGCTTGAAGTAATTAAATACCTGTCTTGACAATTTCCAGACTCATGTGTATGGAAGACCAGCTGTCTACTCAAGGCCTCTAATTTTTGCAACTGCATTCATGAGCTTCTTTTCAGTTGTTATAGCGTTATTTAAGGTAACTGTTATTACAATTTTATTTCAGTGATAGAAAATTCCTAAGGGAAGAAAATTTTTAACTTGGTAACACATTCACTATATATTCTTAGAAAATTTTTAAATTGGTAACACATTCACTATATATTCTTTATAGACTTGAAATAGTATTTTGTGTAGGATATTCCTGATATGGAAGGTGATAAGATATATGGCATACGAACCTTTACAGTGAGTTTGGGCAAAAAACGGGTTAGCTCTCAACATATATGCTTTCTCTTAATAGAGTATCTAGTTCCTTTGTTTTCCACCTAATTGATCTTGCTCAGGTATTCTGGACCTGTATTGCATTGCTAGAAGTTGCTTATGGTGTTGCTGTTTTAGTTGGATTAAGATCTTCTTACACCTGGAGCAAATGGATCACGGTAATTTGTTCCTTTTCTTTTAAGGGTTTATGCTTCATTAAATTTGATACATTTGGACGTCCAGCTCTATAAAAGAAGACCTATCAATTATAGGCTTACCACACCTCTTTTCAGTCTTAATTGACATTTCACTTGTGTGGGGGCAAATGCCATTCAGCCAAGCTTTAGACAGCTCCTTGGTAACTAGGTTCAGAAGCTGACTTACAGTGTGATGGTTCTGGAATAACCTTGTTTGAAAGTTGTACTTAAATTTCAGGCATCCCAATTGTGGACTTTAATAAACAGTTGGATGCTTGACAGAGTTCTGAGCTCCTTTTTTTGTTGATGTATAAGTGTGTGATCAAACTTGGATTGATGATATAGGTTTTCAGCCATGCCATATTGGCCTTCCTACTGTGGAATCATGCTAAATCTGTTGATCTGAAGAATAAAGCTGCAATAACTTCGTGCTACATGTTTATTTGGAAGGTAATCACCTGTCCTGGTTCAGCACTTAGTGTGAACAATTGCACCAACCTTGCATGAAGTTTTCCTTGGCTAAACATATGACATTTTGTTCCTCATATTGAACTTTTCACATATCAAGTAGTTATGTTTTAATTACCTGAAGAAATTAGTTCCTGTGCTTTAAGTATATTGGTTATATGAAGAGAGTTTTAAAATGGTGAAAAGATTATGATAGAAGTTGGTTAGGTTGGTTGACATTTGTTTGCTTTCAGGACCCTCAATTTGCATGTGAATAAACTATCATAAACTGGAACAAGGAACTACCATTTGATAGTAGTGCCTATGTAAAGCAAAATAAGAGATAAAAGGAATCAAAGCAAGGTTGTAACACTTGTTTTGTGTACTCTGTTTTTGTTAAGTAATGGTTTTATTTCCTTGACCCTGTACAGCTATTTTATGCGGAGTACTTGCTGGTACCATTTGTGAGATGATGAGCAATGAGGCAGATTGGTGTAGCAAGACATCAAATTTATGTCCATTAGCAAGATGTTGTTTTCTTCCAATAAGATGCTAAATCTAATTGCATTCAATTGGAAAGTGTACTTATGTTGCACATATTGTGAATAATTGCTATGCGGTTATCAATAGGCAAAAGCTGGTTTGATTGAGCTCAACCCCTAAATAAGTTGCTGTTGGTAACTTTCAATTTAAAATAGTTTTTCTTTTGGACAACTTTTCTAGAATTATCTCATAAAACTCCATTTGGTAGACTACTAAATTTTTCTTTTTTCTTTCGATTCTATTATTTTTATGAAACAAAAAAAAAGGTAAAAAAGTAGGTGCTTTATGTGCCCTTTTCATTTACTCTCTATGAAATTAAATTTATAGTCAGAACACGTATCAACTTCACACTTAATATTTATTTAGGCGTAGGAATAAGATCATTAGATCAGTTAGAGTGAAGTAATTAGTGATTAGTAATTATAGAATATGTGTAGGCCTCCAAAACTAGCAAACTTCAGCAGAGAGTTGCCAGTTTCACAAGGCAAGTGGAAGGCTCCGACTCTGCATTCATTGACAACATAGCCAAAGCAGTCTCCAGCTTAACTATGAACTCCATTCCTCCTGCTTCTGGAGAGACTATCAGCAAGAAGTGAGTTATTGTCTCCCTTTGTTTTCTCTAACTGATTCTGTTCTAAAAGCTTGATTCTTTACGATCCCATGGACTGCCATGTTGGCTTTTTCTGTTATTGTGTGTGCTATACATTTGGCTAGTGTGATCAAAAGGGAATTGAAGCACAAGCAGAAGGAGGAAGAGAGAAAACGAAAGAAGGAAGTGAAGCCAACCAGGTGCATTTTGCTTTTAGTAACATGTTTAGTGTTTACTTGTGCAAAAGCTTCATTCTTGTTTTAACCAACATGGATTTTGAACAATATTTCAAATTTTTGGGTTTTATTTTGCTCTGGTAATCATGGTTGAACTTGTTAATTATGTTAAACTTGTTCCCTTTTTCTTCAGGCTGCCAACAAGACTACTTCTCAGGGGCAGAAATCTGCAGCTACCGGTGATGATGACTAGATGGACCCAACAGTATCCTTATATTCTTTACTTTTAGAATACCCTTTTGTTTTATTATGCAGGGATCAAGGTTCTCTTTGTCTGAGTGAATGGGGCTTTCATTGAGTGCGCTTTCTGGTATGATTATGTTGCATCAATACTTCGAGAACAGGCTGAAATATCTTGCTGCTCTGAAGGAGGAAGGGAAAAATCCCTATCCACACAAGTTCCATGTTACAATGTCTATCTCTGAATTCATTGGGTAATTTGGATCCTTGCGCAGCGGAGAGCATCGTCAGGAGAGAACTGTCTCTTTGGCTGGTACCTAAAGCTAGACATTTTATTCTTATATGGCGTTATGATTCTGTTGCTACCTTGTTTCTCCTTGTAAACCACTTTTCTGTCTCTTATCTACAAGGGCGAATCATGAGCAAACGATCTTCTTCCTCAAAGCTTTTCTTTTACGATTTGAATGAAGGAGGTCCCAAAGTCCAAATCAAAATAGGAATGGTCAAGCAACTTACAGGAGGCTACAAAATTAGATATCACGCTAATGGGCTAGATATAGATCCTATTGAAATTGACTTTACACCCCCTTTTAGGTTTGTTACTAATTCTATTGGTTTATAACTTCACAGTGTTTTGAAGCTATGGACTTAGGATAATCCAATTGTTTAATTTCTGCGGAAGAATTGACATGATAGATGAGTTAGAGAAGATGGCCAACCTTAACATACCAAAGGACCTGTCTAGTGATGAGGCTAACATGTATCTCGTGGCTGCATGTGAGATGTTTGAGGTCAAATGCCCTACTCCTCAAACGACAGCCTATCTATTGGACAAGGTAATATCTCTTCCTTTTCTTGTTTCAGTTTCTTTTTGCTTTTGTGTTTTTTTTTTTTTTTTTTTTGCAGTTTCCTTATCCCTTTGTCAGTAGCTGTTGTTAAGTTGCTACTCAAGCTAACGATCTTAGCTCTTATTTTGGTAACATGTGCTATACTTTGTTATATTCTAGATGACCCTGCCCCATATAATAGCGTGTTCAAGGCTTTTTTAATAGGGAAGAACAAGGTTGTACTGAGGAATATTTCTATCAATAAACAATGGGTAATTGGCATGCCACTGACCTCGTTCCATGTTCTATTATATTGGAAGTCCTGTTGACCAAACATACAGTGGATTTTTGCACTGGTCCTTTGTCCTTCTCATTTTTGTTGTATCATGTTGATATATCTCTTTGCTAGTTACTTAGAGAAAGGTGTAATGATTGGGGAACATACTGTTTTGTTTCTTAATGCTTGTATGATACAACTGAAGTTTGGAAGGTAGGTATACCCTCTATGAGGTTATCTGTCTCCATAAAGGCATAGTGCCGGTCTACTTTGTGTTATTTTTGGTTGCTTCAATTTCATAATATTATTCTGATTTTTCATCACGTTTATGTTTGCAGTTGGTGGGACACTTTTTGGAGGAGACATGCATAAATCCTACTTTCAATGAGTCCTTTGGCACAATGGCATAGGTCAAAGCCAGGCTTGACTGAACGGTTTGGACTATTTATTAATAAGCATGAAGTACTTCCTCCTATCTTCAAGATTTATGCTCTTCTTCTTACATTAGTCGTACTCCCTTAGGCTTGATTCATACTGCCTATTACTAAATTTCTGTATCAGCTATGCAATGCGTACACCAAATTAAATGATCCTTTGGTACGTCAGCTATTTGCTGACCAACTTAAGGTACTGCTCATTACTAAAAGGCTTGCAGATTTTATATGTTTGGAAAGTGATCTGAAGGTGATCTATTATTAAATTAGGATAGACAATCAGGTGGTGATGAAGCAATGGCTTTAGATGAAACATTTTGTACAGCTTTCGAGTATGGGCTGCCTCCAACTGGTGGCTGGGGAATGGGTATTGATCGATTAGCTATGTTGTTAACTGATTCACAAAATATCAAGGTTTGTGCTATATACCCTTGTTTCTCTTCTTTTTGTGTTTAGGCAAGAATTATAGGTGGGTTCGTTTGCATTTTTTCACCATTTTCATGCCTTTTGAGAACAGGAGGTGCTACTCTTCCCAGCAATGAAGCCTCAAGATGAACCTCCTGTCAAAGGAACTAATCATCATCGTAGCTAGCTTATTCCTGTGATCTCTTATTCTTCCTGGTGGAATTTCCATGCTTTAGCACCAGCGACATGTAACATGGAACAAGACAACTGTAGTCTTAACTCTGCATCTTTGCTGCAAGGGATGACAAGTTGCTCTGTCGCATAGCTTCTAATTTTCTAACTTCATGCATCATGGCTTCAAGAAATGACAAAATGTCTCATTCGTTATCTAGATATTTTCATTTAGTCATCATAGTATGTTCTGCTGTTCATTTAATTTCCTTTTCTGCGGTTGTTTCAGCGACTAAAACAACTTGAGATGGAGATATCCCTTAATGAGTCTCATTCAGGTCGCCAGTTTTATCATAACGAAATGTAGAATGTGCTGCAATTGTGTAGCTACCACCCATTTTTTTCCAACAAGACTATTGTTGGTCACTAGTTATAGAAAAAGCTTTAGATGTCTTACATTGTCAGTTATTATAGCAGATGTAGTTATTTTGTAGTGTCTTGGTTGTTCTAGTCACGTTGGAACCAAATTCATAAAATGAACGGAGTTGGTTTGGATCCAATTCCTTGTCTTATTTTTTGCGTCGAGATACTATTTGAGACCAAGGCATTTATTTCCCTTGAAAACCCACGTGTTTGTTGTTTGGGTTTGCCTCTCAGCGTAATCAAAGCCTCAACTTTTCAGATCCCACAAAATTTGATTTCTTTTATTCCACATGATGAAAAATGTGGGCACTCCTGCAACTTCTAGCTTTTCGTCATCTTCCTACTTGCTCTAAGATGTACAGGAAATACTTCCCGAAAACTGATGCTAAGTTGGCCTATGCATAAATCATCGCATTCTACTAAAATTAGAGGCGATAATGTTTTGGTTTTTGTTTCGTCACAAAATGTTTAAAGGAAGGATTCGGGCAATATGCATATGACATTCTCTGAATTGTTGCATAAAAAAGAAAAGGAAAAAAGTACAGCTGATTTGTAGTAAATAAAAAAGAAAAATATTGATGATGCAAGTAATTAGAAGTATAGATTACAACTGCCCGTTCAAAATAAACAGGGAACAAGAGGGCATTAATTTAATTATATACAATCGTAATCCAGATATCTGAAAGTCTCGTGTTAGGGTAGGTGAACACGAGTGATTTAACATTTACTGGGTCCTTATTTATCAGGGTAGGTACTGCAATTATTGGATAAGTTCACAATTGATTTAAGAGATAGCCAACTATAACTCCACTAGGCTTAATTTGTTGCAGCGGTGTCTTTGAGTTTGATCTGTCAAGAAAATGACGACCTAAACCCTCCAAGACTTAACTGTAATTTGCTACACAACTTGTTATTGTCGCTGGAATTGCAATAGAAATTCAGCAGTCAGCACTGTAGGGTCACCTCACCGTCACCTGTGGTCCCCCTACTCAGGACTTCCAAAGCAGATTAAAACTCCATCTTGTAAGTTGCACGCCTCTTCTGAGATAAAAACTGGTCCCAAATCACGCACTTTGAGCCTCTGACTTCAGTTTTACAAGTGGACTTGGTAAGCTGCCTGCTGATTCAGGCACGAGCCATGGTGCAGACGTGAGACTTTTGAAAACGAATGGTTGCTTCCTTTAAGTTTTTCCTTTTTCAATGGCAGAATTGACTCGACACATTGGATTAATCTGTTTCAGGTACATGAAAAACAAAACATCGTATACAAGTCTCAGTTTATATAAGACTTTTGGAATCAACGTTGACAGTGAGTTATTGAACTTATCGCCATGGCATAAGAAGCCTTTCCTACCATTTCATGAATGATAGTTTGTTACAAGAGTGGGGTCTAAAGATGAATTTGCCTTGGTCAATTATATGATGATGGAAGATAAGGAACTTCAACTAACAATGCAAGCCCCAGAGCCTTCTAGAGCGCAGTGTAGATTGTAAATGGTACGATACCTTAATCAAGGCTTATAGGAATCGTACGAGTCCTTAGTATTATATGACAGAATCGATCTACCCATTAACAAAGCTACCACAATTATTCTTCTTAGTATTTAGCTCACCTGAAAAGGGAAACAATCATTCTTAATTTGTTTCGGATTGATGTTAAGTACATTTAGGTGCAGGTGTAGGTGTAGGTGTAAGTGTAAGTTTGGCGACTCGCATAAGATTTATCGAGCGTTAGAGATACCAAAACAAGCCCGTAGACAAGTCAATTTCAAGTATAGATACAATTTTCTGTTGAGGTTTGGCTCATTTGTTTGTCTCATATTGATTGGGAAAAACAATTGGGGCAATGTTCTTGTCTATATAAAGAGATTGCTACAAATTTATCTATGATCCTAAAAAATATTCTTTATTAAAATAAGTAAAACTAAAAGAGAAATTGTCTTTTACTTAAATTTAAATATTCCAAATTAAGTTACAAAGTTGTGTCTTGGATGGGGTGTCCATTGGTTTCATCATAAACACGGAAACGAAGTTCTCACTTGTAACCTAAGAATGTAACATGATGAACTGGTCGATGCTGGTAGCTTACATAATCAATTCTTAATTACTCGTAGGATGCATTGTTTCACAATGAAGAAAGATTATAGGATTGTTGTCTTTATAACAAGAGAAAAACTTCCATCTGGACAAATTTCAGAACAAACTGGCCTAAACCTGCTGATCCCTCCTTTTAGGTCACTGATGTAATCGACGTCGACCGACATGCCAAAATCTAACGCATGCCAAATCATAAATATGTGATTGATCCAGATTCCAGATGCCTTTCTGTTTAGTGGGCCCCAATCCATGAATTCAATTTATCACATGCTATTGACAACGCTCGAGTTACCGTAAGTCTTGATTGTGATTAAAAAGTCAAATATTACAATCATACTTTCAAGTTTTAAATTATATATGAACGTTTGCATAATTTCAAAAAATTATAATAATGATCCGAATCTCACATGTGATTTAAATTTTTGTTGACTTTTATTTTCTACAAATTTGTTTTTATTAACTACCGCATAAGAAAAATTGACTGATAAGAGAGTTTTCTATTAAACAACACAGTATGACATTTCAATTGGTGGTTAAAATAAGAGATAAAAGACTTTAAAGTGTTCAATCTTTTGAGATTGTTTCAATTGATAAAAATTATAATTTAAAATTCAAGGTTTTCATCTCAATATAATTTAAACTATAATATTTCAGAATATTTAAATTTAATCCTAAAATTTTTAAAATGTTCAAAATAAACTCTCAATGGATAAAAAAATTTATTGGAGCTAAGCTTCTATTAGTTAAGTACCACCTCCAAAAAAGACTCATTGAGAATAATTATGGCATCAATAATTTAGTTTGATTTATAGCTATATTAAATAGATATCAAAGCTATTTTCTTGAATGGTGATCTTAAGAAAAAGTTTATATAGATTAACCTAAAGCTTTTTTAAATAAAAGGAAAAGGTCACATGGTGTGCAATCTTAAGAAATCAGTTTATGGGCTTAAACAAACTTTTCGATAATGGTATATTAAGTTTAATGATACAATAACATCTTTTAGTTTTCAAGAAAATACTATTGAGTGTTGTATCTACTAAAAATTGAATAGAAGTATGTTTATATTAATTCTATATGTTGATGATATTTTACTTGCTTACAATGATTTGGACATATTATATAAGACTAAAGTTTTTCTCTCTAAAAATTTTGAAATGAAAGATACGAGAAAGGCTTCCTGTGTGATAGAAATTTTAATATTTTCAAATATATCACAAGAAGGATTACGGTTATCTCATAAAGACTATATTGAAAAAATTCTTGAGAGATTTAATACGAACAAATGTTCAGTAGGAGTTATCTCAAAACAAAAAAGGGATAAATTTAGTTTCATGCAATGACCAAAGAATGATGTGGAACATAAACAAATAGAATTCATTTCATATGCTTATATTGTTGGCACTTTGATGTATTTACAAATATACACGAGACTTGATATTTAGACCATGGCAAAGCTACAAAGAAAGTCTTAAAGTATCTTCAATGAAAAAAGGATTGTATACTTATTTATAAAAGAACTAATTCATTAAAAATGATTGGATATTCATATTCAGATTTTGGTAGATGCATTGATAGTAAAAAATCAACGTTTGGCTACTTATTTCTACAAACAGATAGAGTAATTTCATGAAAGAGTGCTAACAATTTGTTATTGCTTCATCCACTAGGAAGCAAAATTTGTTGCATATTTTGAGGCTATACTTCATGTCTTATGTTGGGCCCCGTTTTCGAAGCCCAACAATCGACCCAGAAACATAAACATAAGAGGATTAGGTGAGGGTTTCTAATC
>JAOQMQ010000195.1:13391695-13410087 GCA_027563845.1 Erythroxylum subrotundum | reverse complement strand
ACGAATAAGAGGCATTGTTGGGGGTGTAAATAAGCTTGGAAATGGTAGTGGGATCTCCTGAACGTTGGAGAAGGCATTGAATAAACTGATAATGAGGGGAACCTGAAGTTATCAGAGGGAATGGGAGGAAAAGAAGAAGAAGAAATGAGAGCAGTGAAGAACTTAGAGAATTCATCTGTTCGGTTGTTGTATGTATAGCCTATTGAAACTTGGCATCGTATTTATAGGCAGGAGGGATTGATGATGACGTTATATGTAGTATTGGAATTGGCTTCTAACTTCATCTTCCTCGGATGACCATGAAAGCTTTCGTAATCCCAATAAAAAAATCAATTTCTTCAATAATATTAATTAAAATGAGGTTAGGGATACAAAAAATTTTTTTACTATAAATTTACTAAATAAACTTATAATTAGTAAAGTTACTCGGACAAATTCATGTCACAGAAATAATCTTTATGTAAGATATAAAGATAACGCTGACTCTTGTAAAATGGGGAGTCTTTGCATTGAGACAGTCCTCACTGATGGGACAGTGCTCACTAATTAAACATATAAATTTTAATTAGTTATTAAATTAGTATGACTTGTTATTAAGCTTTATATAAATTAGAATTCTCATTTTAGGGACCCTTTAGATATTTGTTTATAAGTTTTGTATTAAATTAGAAAGAGGATACTTTATAACTAATTAAATTAATTTAATTTAGTTTTAGTTCGTCAATTAGTGAAGTATTATATATGGTTAATCTCGTTGGCTGATTTTTATACTACCGGTTGAGACCAAACTGTTAATATGATTAGCAGACGATAGGTTTCTGAGATTTCCTTGGAAGATTCGGTAGGATTGACATTATCTGCAGTCAAGTTTTTGCTTTCTGTCTGAAAGTTGTTTATACTTTGTCCTGAAAAGATAAAGAATTCTAGATGCCACGTCATGCTACTTTACTAAAAGTATTCTAATACATTATTATTAATTAAAAATGTATGAAAATTATTAAATTAAATATGAATTTCTTAATATTAAAATATAAAACTAAGTGAAAATGCATATTTTTAATCTATCACAAGTCAAAATTTATGGTTTGTTTTTTCGTGTACTATATATAAAACTAGAAGTTTTGAAGACTTTATTTTTTAAACATTTAGGACAAGTCATGAGCCGCCAACTTATCCGTATTAAATTTGATTAAGCTGTCAATGCTACGTGATCGATTAATTTGACTAAGTCTTGTTTAACATTAGTTCATGTATTGATTAAGAAAAGATGGGTAGAGAAAGCAAAATTTGCTTTCCTTGTTTACTTTCTAATTTATGCCAAATAAGCGTGCCACCGTACATCCTCAGCGTGCCACGATCCTCGGCGAGCCAACATAGTAATCTATGTTGCTGCCTAATTTATGCCCAACAATTGAGTGACAATTTAACTAATAAATAATTTTCAAGCACATACTTTCTTATTTTTAAAAAAAATCTTACACAACATAACGGCTAACATTTTTTATTTCTAAATAATTAAATATAAAAATATCTATTAAGTTTCAAGATTTTTTAAAATATTAACAGTCAAATATTTTTTCCTTTAGAAATTATATTTTTTCAAGATGATGAGAAAGGCCTTCAAGGGGTGTGGCTCGATGGTTGAGAGCAGGGCTTGGCTTCGGTTAGGTCCCAGGTTCGATTCCATGCTGGCCCCTCTTGTAAGAGCATGAGGCAGCCGAAGTTTTACCTGTAGGTGGAGAACTAGTTAGGCCCTCGATGATGAGGTGTGCCCGCTTGACCCACCTGTGGAGTGATGCGCCAGTTGGACCCTCAGAGAGTTGTGTCCGCTGGGCCCATCTACGGGATTTCTCGAATCAAAAAAAAAAAAAAGATGACGAGAAAGAGTCTATTGCCAAAAGTTTTAACCTAAGGTCTAGCTTGGTAGCCAATAACGGAAATAAGAATGAAAATATAAAATGAGAATCAGAACAGGAATAAAATTATTGATTATGGGTGTTTGGTATGGTATTAAACCAAAGTAATAGTTATGTTAATATTTGGAATTAAATATTTAAAATAATAAAGAGAATTTTTTATTCATTTAATTATTATATAATTTATTATGTACATAATTAATTAAAATTTTTAGATTTTTATAAATAATTAATAAAGTTTCAATTATTTAAAAATTATTAATTTTTAAATAATGATGAATGATTTTTATAAAAAATAAAGGTAAACAAAATAAAATAATTGTTAAAAATTTTAATATAAAAGATTTTAATGATAATATTACGATAAGAATCAATATTTTAATAATAACTTAACAATATTATAATAATATAACATCATTTATCTCTTATTTCTATTTTTTTATTTCAACTTATAAAAGTTCATGATTGTTTAAGATTCTTTTCAATTTTGTAACTCCCTATTTTATCTATTATTACCGATGGTCAAATAACTAAAAATTAGGAAATAATGGTTATATCCTCGTTCTCACCTCTTTATTATTGGTTACATATAAGCATCGTTGGAAATGACGTATGATTGGTTGGTTCATTTTTGGTCATGTTTTGCGATTAAGGTTAAATCAAACAACGCATTCATTCACTCCTTCAAGTTTCCTAAAGAAAATGAGACATATAACATCGTATGTTTTAAAAAAGTGGGCATCTTAGCTTGACTTTCGTGCTGTCAAAGCTCCAAGTCTGGTCGTAAATAAGGATTCTTCGTAAAACTTGTTGCTCAAAATTCTTACACCAGTTCGCAAGAAGATCTTGCGCCAACAGGAAAACGAAGCTGTGTTCACAACAAGAAATCAATGAATTACCGACGGTTTAAAAATTATTGCTAATTACCGAAGGAAATCTTATAACTTTCAAAAAAGTTGTCTGAAATTTTTTTGATTATCGATAGTAATAATATTCGTCGCTGAACTCGGAAGAAAATGAGTACACGATGGTGTTTAGCGATGTTAATTAATTATCGTCAGTAAATAAGGCAGAAAATGTTTTTAATTTACCGACGAAAAATTCTGTCGATAAATCCATCAGTAATTTCTATAGCTATACGTCGTTGTCCGTGCTCTGCTTCTGTTCAACGTTTTTAAGACTAAGAAAATGACTTTAACCAAACGACGTTGTTTTATTATCCTTAAAAACGTTAAACCCCCCCCCCCCCCCCGGGTGTTTCCTCCTTCGTCCTCCATATGATTTGCCGCTGCGTCCGTGTTCTCCATCGTCTTCTCCGTGGAGCTGCTGCGTCTTCTCGACCTGTTGCCATCGTCTTCTTCGACCGTGGAGCTATGGTTTTCGTCAAGGTATTTTCATGTTTTTGGCCTTCATTTTTCTGCCGAAATGTGCGTTCGTGGTTGATGTTTCTGGTTGATTTGGAGTTAGTTTCACGTACAAAACGATTTATGTGTAAATGTTTGTATATAGGATTGAATTTCTGTATGGGCACGAGGAAGTGTTGTATGTATGAATTGTGAATGCCGAAGTAAAAGATTGAGTTTGTGTATGAAATTTTTTTTGAGATTGTGAATGCCGAAGTGGAAGATTGAGTTTGTGTATGGGCATGAGGAAGTGTTGTATGTATGGATTGTGAATGCCGAAATGAAAGATTGAGTTTGTGTATGGATTGTGAATGCCGAAGAGGAAGACTGAGTTTGTATTTAGCCTTTTTTTAGTTTCATGAATGATTGATTTAGAAAACATGTATGAATGGTTGAGATCTTCACTACTAATATTGATTAATTGTTTATGATGATTGATTTTTGAAGAATGAAATATGATCCAATACATGTTATTTGAAATTGTGAGCTTTTAAGTTTATAATTAGCATTCAAATTTTATGCTCAATTTTTTAAATTGAGTGATTGTCACAAAGTTTGATATTTCTACAACTTAGTTTTTTATGCATGTTGAGAACATATCATTAACCATTAGTTTTGGACTTATAAAGTAATACAATGGTTAGTTAAAAATTACCATGACTCCTTCAATATAATACGATTACTATTTAGAAAAAAGTAATGAATGATACGTCCTAAACAATCATTCATCGGAATACATCTACTAAGCGATTGTAGGATAATTTATGGACATTATTAACTTAGTATAATTTTTTGAAGTTAAACTTACAAAATTTTTACAATTTGGAAACAAATGAAAATTGTTATGTGTCATCTCAAACGCATACATTACCAAATGACAAACATGTTTTACCTACTAATTAAATCGAAAGGAAGGGTATTTAAAAATTCTAATACTCCTTTCATTGGAATTGAAACAAGTCTCCAAATTTCACTCCACAACCTTTGTCACATCCAACTAATAACATCAAAAGGTCAATTTTATATATGATCAATCATTTAGTAATATAATGCAAAAAATATTTTTTATCAAATTACCAGTATCAATATAATTTTACTTATGACTAACATGCTTTTATGTTTTTTTTATCTCCTCTATTCAAGATTTTAACTTTTTTTCTCTTGGCCTCTCAGAACACAATTTCATATTAACTTCTTCTAATAATTACACAAGCCCTTAAAAGTTGTTGTGATTTCACCAACATAACCAATGGCCTTATAAAATGTCACTTTTAACGAATTTGTCCTCGCAATAATGAAATCATCATCGTCATGAATGTTACCAAACTGTTTAAATTTCAACCTAGTCAAAATCTTGACCATGTAGCTATAGTTGGCTAGTAAGGGAGTCTCACTTAATATTACTATGTATAAATAAATCACATTTCTACTTGCACCCATCTCCTTCACCTCATAAATCTTAATATTTCTTTCACTCGAAGTTTTGCTCATCTTATAGTATATTAAACTTGTTAGCTCTTCTTATACAATACAAAACATGGAATTACTGTATGCCTTCTAAAACTCCTTGTTAATATCAAACAGCACCACCAATGATGATTGTAATCCTTACATCTCCATTCTCGTCTTTCTTTCCTCCCCTTATAGCAAATGCAAAACTATGGAATCATATATACTTTTGTTGTAAATAAAAAATCATTCCCAACTATCAAACTTCATTCCCACTTCAATACCACATTTGTCTCAATGTCCTTGGCCCCATTACATAAGGTCATCACCTTTAAAAATCTTGATATTGTTCTCCATTTTATTATTCATCTCTATTAGACCACCAATATTATACAAAAAATACCGCAACAGTATTCAAAATAAACGACTAACTTACACAACTTTTACCATTATATCATGAAACAATTACCATCATCATCATCATCATCATACCCTGAAGTTTCGCAGTGGAGTAGGGTCTAGGGAGGTCTGATAGTACACAGCCTTACCCCTGCATAGTAGAGAGGCTGTTTTCGATAGACCTATATGCAGATGTGACAAGATAATAGTGATGCAGGTTAAAAGAGTAAATAAGTATCAAAAAAAACTTGCACGAATATACACACACACACACACACACACTCACATACACACCTGATGGTGACCATAATCTGCTAGTACCTTACACCCCTGCAAAGACCGGCTTTACTCGTTGCTAGTTGCGCTAGGAGTCTTCACTGAGCGACCCAGAAGGATACGGCAATCCTACGGTTTTATACGTCCATCGTCAGAATCTTTCCCCCTATACCTGAAAAAAAATGGTCCGAAAGCCTTGCCCAAAACTTACAACTCGTAAAGGCATAAAGGAAATTGGGTTGGACTTCCTATGCGGTAAGGATGAGGCGCGAAGACTCTAAAGTATGTCGTTTACCTTTATCCTATCACGCCAGACTTTCCTAATTCTAGTCACTACCTCAGTGAGGGCCAACTCTGACGTATCTTTCTTGATCACTTCCCTCCAGTTCTTATAAGGCCTCTCTTTTCTCCTCTTGTAGCCACTAAGGTTTATTTTCTCACAGCGTTGTACCGGAGCATGAGAGGGCATCTTACACACATGCCCAAGCTACCTAAGCCTTTTTCCTCCTAACTTGTCAGCAATACTAGCCACCTGTAGTCTGTCTCTCACTACCCTATTCCGTACCCTATCTCTTTTGGTAATGTCACACATACACCTAAGCATACGCATTTCTGCTACCAACAATTGTCGCGTATGTCTATATTTAGTAGGCCAACACTCTGCACCATATAACATGGTTGGCTGAATCACCATTCTATAGAACTTCCCTTTGAGTTTTAAAGGGACCTTTTTATCACATAAAACACTTGATGCACTCCGCCATTTGACCCACCCAGATCTAATACGATGTACTATATCGTTATAGATACTACCATCTCTCTGAATGGTGGATCTGAGGTATTTAAAACTCGATTTTTGTGGTATGATGTCAATACCAATTGCTACCGCCGCATCTTATACCATCTAGCTACCCGAAAAATTGCATTCTAAATACTCCATCTTGGACCTGCTCATTCTAAAACTTTTCAATTCTAACGCTTCTCTCTAACGTTCTAACTTGGCATTGACCCCCTCCTTGGTCTCATCCACCAGGACAATATCGTCAGCAAATAACATACAATAAGGTACCTCTCCTTGAATATGTTTGGTAAGTTCATCTAACACTAATGTGAACAAAAAAGAGCTTAAAACTGAGCCTTGTTGTAGTCCAATACCAATAAAGAACGCTTCCATATTGCCTCCTATCGTCCTTATGCTAGTCAATGCTCCTTCATACATATCCTTAATCACTCTGATATAAGTCCTAGGAATTCCCTTTGCCTCCAAACACCTCCATATGAGTTCTCTAAGAACCCTGTCATACGCCTTCTCCAAATCTACAAAAACTATATGGAAATCTCGTTTTCGTTCCCTGTAGCATTCCATCAGTCTGCGAAGTAGATGTATTGCTTCTGTCGTGGACTTACCAGGCATAAATCTGAATTGGTTGTCCGATATAGAAGCAGCTCTCCAGATTCTCTTTTCAATTACCTTCTCCTACAACTTCATGGTATGACTTAACAATTTGAAACCTCGAGGCCACGTATAAGGGGATTAACCTACTCAATCTCCATTCATCTAGCATCTTGGTTGACTCGAGGATCACATTAAAGAGCTGAACTAACCACTCAATACCGACAACTCCTATTCGCTTCCATACCTCTATAGGGATCTCATCCAGCCCTACGGCCCGTCTGCTCCCCATCCTCCTCAAAACCTTTATAATTTCTCCCCTTGTGATCCTCTCCCATGAGTACCCATTTAGAAATTGTCCCGACACGGGGGGTTCCCCTAACTCTATGTTGACCAATATGTCTTCATTATAAAGGCCATAAAAGTATCTCTGCCACCTCCGTTTGATGGCTTGGGCCTCTGTGAGTACCTGTCCTGCTTCGTCATGTATACAACAGACTTGGTTGAAATCCTCTATCTCACGTGCCCTATCTCTTGCTATCTTGAAAATTCTTTGTGCTCCTTTGACCGTATCCAAATCCTGGTACATATTCTCGTAAGCTTCTCCTTTAGCCTATGAGATAATCTTCTTTTCCTTTTGTTTTGCTAGTCTATACCTTACTCTATTAGTTACTCGCTCCACTTCTATTAGTTACCAATCTATACCTTACTCTATTAGTTACAAGTATATGTTTAATGGTCACAATTAAACATACCAATATTTAGTACAGTAAACACCTTGGTTCATTGCAAAATGAATGAGTGCGTAAGCAAGGACCATCTTCTTCCTCGTGATTTTTAAACTATACTTTTCTACTCACTATGCAAACTTTCACTAAAATCAAATACCAAAAAAGTTAAAAAGTTGTAATTAGATAATTTTGATTTACATTTAACATATATTTTACAACAAACCATTAAATCTCTACTTCTCAATTCTCATAGCAACATTACGACTTCAGACTCTTGCACATTACGTTGCTCGATCTATTTCTTGGTTTTGCTTCATTAACCATCACATGACTTTGTTAATTGGCATCACCAATTTCTTATCATCTTATATTGATTTTGTTTCCTCACATTATATTAGTTTTATGATGGTTCTTAATAAAGCTTCTATAACCCCAACAAAGTTAATCCTCTCTCTTACTCTTATTTAGAACTTGGCTTATTGAAACATTATTGCTGCTTCCTTTATTATGAATCTCCATTGAACATGGAATTTTCATCATTTTGTAGGTTCGACATATAGATATAATGTTCCTGCACCCTTACTAAAACTTTTAAGTCATAGTAATAGAATTATTATTCTCCTTTATTTTTGTGTAAGTGAAATTGCTTCATATAAATTTATGTGCATCTACTTTATTATTATAAAATGGTTAGTATCTCTCGTATAAGTTTCATGGTTATTCGCATTTTTTAAACTGTGCTCAATACGTTTTATATGATTGTTTTAATATCTTTTCAAAACTGTTAACAATTTTGTTCTTGGTTGTAGGAACTAATTTGTTGGCAGTATTTCTATTTCAAATGAGATTGAAGAGAAGCTTTAGTAGGTATTCAAATGAGATTCATTTCCTTTTTTTTTACAATGTCAACAATGAATTTGCACACATTTTAATCAATTTGTATCAGTTTCTATATTTTTCATTTGTAGCTCCATCATCATCTTCTTTCACGTACTTCAGAAAGATCCTTCTGCGTGTCGGTTGAGGTAAGTTAATTTGTTTTTTACTACGTTTTTTTAAACTTGGTTAAATTTGGTAATTTGTTTGCGGTTTGAACTTCTCATCTAAACATATTACATGGTTAATTTAATTGGGTTGCACGAACTGAAACTTGTTTGTGGCATGAACTTTGGTATATCAATGAATTACTATAGGATGAGTTTGACTTATATTATTGTTCCAATTACCTTAATTATGTCAATTTGTTATTTCTTTGATGCTCTCTGAAATGATTATTTTCTGTTTACTTTTCATGTTTATTAAAATAAGTATTCATATTTTTATGAATACTTATTATATTTGGCACTAGTACATATTGAATATCCATTAAATATCAAACTACATGTTGATATTCTGTATGGATACAAAAATATCATACAGAATATCATGGTCATAGTATGGCAACAATAAATAGTGGAGTTTTCATACAGGGAGATTTGATGGATTACTGTGGTAAAATTATTAAGATACTTGAAGTTGAGTACCCTGCATTACCAATAAAGCGATGAGTGATATTTAAATGTGACTAGTATGACCCGACTCCAAATGTTGGAACAAAAGTGCATAACCGATACAGTCTAGTTGAAATCAACAACCGAAGAAGATTGAGACAATTTGAACCTTTCACATTGGCAATGCAAGAAAAATAGGTGTGTTATGTCCCTTTTTCAAGCTTACGATAAGATAAGTCAGATTGGTTGGCAGTTTGCAAAGTTAAACCTAAAGGTGTTTTTGAATCGCATCGAAAAGGAGAGCAAAGAATTGAAAGTGAAGTGCTTCAGGATGATGTTCATTTTATAAATGCATCTGCCACATATGATGATAATGAACCTTTGAACGATCCATCCAACGAATATGTTGAAATTTCATCTGGAGAGGATGACGAGGGTCAGAGATCTGAAGAGGAGCCGAAGTTTGATTCTTATTCTTCCGAAGAAGAAGATGATTGTAATTTACAATTAAGTTATGATAGTGATTAATTTATGTTTGTAATTGAATCATTTATTTTTCAAATCAATGATTTCCTTTTCAGTCTATTATGTAAAGTATTTAATTCAAAATATTAATCAAGGAATATCGACATAGCGACTGGTTTCGGATGGTAGTCATTCATTATGTTGGGAGGAATGTGACAAAATTGTCTCAACCCAAGGATTAAACAATGTAGGAAAAATCTCCACTTCATACACTAACGATCGTTTTCCTTCCATGGCCGATCTTCTACTTCACGGTGTTTAGTATGATCTAGACAATGTCACTTTCCTTATTACGTACTTCTCATTTCCTTTGATGAAGTTATTATATATATTCACATTTGATGGTCTATACTACATGTTGTTTTAATCTTCCTTGAATCTCGAAGATGACATGTATGCCAATAGAGGGGGAGCGATGTCACAACGGTCCATAAAGGTTCATCAATTCCACAAACCTCATCTGCACATTCATATATGCATTAATAAATAAAACTTTTGGTTCGTTTAACGGTTTTCTAATATGACATTATCTAAGTTCTATACTGATTTTGTTTTAGGTAAACATGTTCGTACTAGTAGTTCATCTGGAGAGTTAGTCTTCCATACTCAATCTGGCGACTCATTCACTGTATCCTCGACAAGTTTAGCTATAGTGGAAACGTTGTTGTAAGAAGGTGTTAAAAAGCCTACACCTGAGGGAAGAAGTATCACTGTTTCAATTGGTGCGTTTGAACATGCTAGGGCCCTTCTCAAAAATCCAGTCATCAGGAACTCATTTACCTTTACCGACTCTCATGTCATATGGAATCCAAGAAAATAATTATATCATTGTGATTTATCGATGCAATATACTAGACTCAGCTATAAAGTTGATTTCTTGTTTTATCTGTAAGAATTTATCAAACAACCTCCCTACTAGTTAAACGTCAGCCTATATCCTATTGAGTGTGGTTTGTTATTGTTCTTGTTTTACGATTTTAACAATTGTTAACCTTCTATTTTGTCGTTTGTACTTCAATATGATATACAACAAATCACCTTATTTCCTTTTCCATATATTGTGTAAAATATTGAATTCAAATTCTTATATTTGTAGAAAATTCAATAAACATTGAATTTCAGGTAGAAATATGGGACCAAAAATACAGCATGAGGTTATGCAGCCCAGGTTCAAATGCATGTTCGGAGGTACTTACTATGAAGGTGGACCGTCACAGTTTGCAGCTGGCACTGCATCACCTCCTCCCCCTCCAGGGCCTACAGTTGCAGATGAGGCATCACCTGCTGCTCGTCATGCTACACCATCCCCAACTTATACATCAACCACTAACCCTTTATCGGATGGAGAAGAGGACCGCTAGCCTGGAGCTGAGGGACTTGATGGAAGAAAGTACATAACAATTGACAATATTATGTAAGTGAAGTCACATTAAACACTTTATGTTTTTAATTAAATTATAGGTTTATCAGTTTTTTCATGGTATAAAATTACTTCTTATATTAGGTTGATTCCGTCTGGACCGTGTTCCAAAAATATGACATCTACATTTAAGGAAAGGATTGATCTTGAGGGTTATGTGTGGAAGAATATCTCTCAAACCACAAAAAGATTTTACTTTCAGGGGTTTAAGGTACAATAATTTTTTTTCTTTTTAAATTGATTTGTATACATTAATTAGATAAATACTATTACATTATAGTAACTAACCATTGATCCTTTTTTTTCAGAAAGAATTTTTCTGGGATTCTAGTTTCACGCGATCATACATAAAGTATGCGAAAGGCGAGCTCATACACATTATCGCGACTTTATTCGTGCAATATACAAGGCTAGTGTACGACCGCTTTATATTTCGAAGCAAATATGGAGTCGTTGGTAAGGATAAGCCCTGAGGTAATGTCCATCTCAAGGCATAACTCTACCAACAGATGTGGAAGGTCGGGGGGAGAGAATCTTCCCGTATATACGGGAGGATTAATTACCCACCACGAGCATGCACAAAGACTTGTAAGTATCTAAACTTGACACTTATATTGTAAATGTTTTACTTTGTTGTATTTCAATTTAAATTGATGAGTGAATGTTGAAATAAAATATGTGTATTATGGATAATGATAATGGTATAAATGTTTGGTTCCATATATGGTTATGTTGAGTTATTTTATTTGTTCAACAAAGAGGAAATATCATAAAAATAAAGGAAACTCTGCTGAATTTTTTTATAAAATCTAGTTGACATCTATCATTTTAGATTAAATAAGCAGGAAAAGTCTATGGACATGAGGCCTACACCTACTCAGGTGTTTTTGCACACTCACACGAATAAGCATGACGGTGTGACATTCGTTAACAGCTAATGTAGAGAACTGAATGCATGTAAAATTATTGCTTAATTATTATTTCTTAATAATTATCACTTACTAATATAAACATTGCTTCCTAATAAGACTAAATACAAGAAATCATTCAGCGACAGTCTCAACAGGAAACACCTATTGATGAGACTCAGACATATCTTGATGTTGTAGGTGGTAGGGACTGTCATGGAAGGATCTTCGGGCTAGGTTTGTATGAGAACACATGTTATGCGCAATACTCCACGTCCAGTACAATAGCATCTAGTAGACGGTCGCAAACCGATCACATCAATCGGCTTCAGACAACAGTGGACACAATGATAAACACCATAGCTTAGCTGAGATAAGAGATGGATGAGATAAAGGCCAGGGGTAGCATCTTAGAGCACCAGTGGTCACCAGGATATTAGGATTGTTGTAGTCATTTGTTTTGAATTACAAAGACTTATTATGTACACTGTAATGTTTTTATTATCAATTAAGATAATTTTAACTTTATATCATCAATCAACTTCCTATTTAAACAAATAAAATAAATAAACAAATAAAATTGTTATGCACAAATAATTCATAAATGTTGAAATCATGTATTTATCATAAGATTATGAAATAAAATTTAATGTCAGGTTCTTTTTAAAAAAAATTCTTACTTTTATTTACCAACGGAATATAAAAGACCGTCGTAAAATAACAATATATTTACCGACGGAAAATCTTAAATCGTCGGTAAACAGTATGATATTTACCGATCGATCTTCTTCTTCCATCGGTAATATTGAATCCCTTTGCGATTATCTGAACTACGATTTACTGACCGTTCTTCTTGTTTCCATCGGTAATTTTACTGACGGGAAAAACCTTCCGTTGGTGAAATTTACCGACAGACAGGCATAACAGCTGGTATACTTTACTGACAGAAGGACACATAAAATGTTCGTCGTTAAATTTACCAACGGCCGTATTATCGACGCCGTTGACCGTCGTTTTATTCCGTTAGTATTTATTGTTACCGATGGAATATATGCATTTTTCGTCAGTACTTTCCATCAGTAAACTACAGATTTCTTGTAGTAGTTAGGTTGGAAAATCTAAATGTCTCCATAAATTCCACGGGTATAGTTTTGGTTATACCCAAGTCAAATAAATTAATATGCACATGAGCAACGCATAATATTATATTAAAATGCTTATTTGACAACAACTTTTTTATGTTATATTATTTTTATAATTAATATTATTTTATATAATTAAAGAATTTTCTAAAATTAAAAACTATAATCACATAATAATATTTATTAAAACAAATTCAGACTCTTTTGAAAAATTTATAATTTGACAATTTTATTCTATACTTTAAAATTATATTTTAAAAATAAATTAATCTAAAAATATAAATTATTTATATAAATTATATTGTCCGTGAATCATATCTTACTTTAGAGTAGTTAAATTGAATTGATGAAATGACAAAATTACATAATAGTCTAAATCAAGGCATAAGCCTAATGAAACAATGCTCGAACCAAGAAGAAAATTCTACAACAACAAAAAAAGAGTTGATCTTTTAAAGACTTGATAACAACTTAAATCATTTTACAAAAGCTAGTTAGTTAAAACTATGATAGAGGACTTTAATGTTGCACCTCTAATTAGAATAGTTTCCTTGAGAAAGTGGATAACTTCCATCTGAAAGACTTGTTGATTAACAAATAGTTGCTTGTAGATCATAAAGTTCTTCTCACGTAGAATCCAATATATAAGGTAGGACCAAGCCACCTATAGAACTAGTCTATTATCCTTCCTCATACCATGGGGTTTCACGATCCATTGAACAATACATCTCCATTTTGTAGAAGGGACAGGGGCTTCACATGTTTGCAACTTAAATCTGAAAAAAGTTTTAGATTAATACCACATAAACCCTAAACCACCAAATTAGAAATCCAGATTAGGAATTCTGGAAATTGCGACAAGTTTGAAACTTTTAGAACCCAAAACACTAGCCATTGACAACCATCAATATTAGCCATGAACATAACGTCTGGGTTTTGGAAACCCATAACCAATGAACCAATTGCTTCCGGAGGAGAATGGATAAGGTCTTCCTATAATTTGCATCATATTATAGGAAGAATCAAACTTAATTTTAGCACTTTAAATGTTCCTACCTCTTAAATATAACTCATTAATCCATTTGACACAAACTGAGCATTTTTTCTGTGACAATACTCCATAAGTACCTTGTTGGAAAAGTTGTGTTCATTTCCTGTAGGAAAATCAATGCTAGACTTCTTTCCTCCTTAGGTAGTTTCACTTTGGACTAACGCACCTTATAGAAGGGCTTGGAAGATAGGTTCCCTGTCTAGAGGAAATTCCTCATCATTTTCTCAATGTTCTTGAGAAACTTTTTATGAAGTTAAAAGTGAGCAGCCCAGTAGGTATCCAGGTTAGATAAGACTTAGGAAATTAGTTGAAATCTGCTAGAGAAAGAAAGGAATTTGCACTTACAGCTTCTAATCTTAGCTCTAACATTGTTAAACAACACTTGGCAATCATTATAAGAAAGCTTCCTAGAGGTAATTTATAACCCAAGATACATGATAAGTAGTGAAGCACAAGGGATGCCAGTGAACTCCATCAATTACCTCATTAGAAATTCATAGTCCTTGGAGAGGATGAGTGAGTTCTTTTCCTTAGTAATACCTAAGCCAGAAACTCTATTGAATTGATTTAAAGACTCCATTAAGCATTGAATAAATGCCTTGTTTCCATGACAGAAAAGTAGAACATTATCTATAAAGGAAAGTTGAGTAATTTTATATTGTATACATTTCTTATATAATCTAAATCCATTATCCTTAATTGCCTTATCATGGATTATCATAGTGAGGACCTCTATAATTATGGTAAAGAGATAAGGGGATAAATGGTCTCTCTTTCCTCAATCCTCTATCCCCCTAAAAAGTAGCAATGGTTTCTCCATTTATCATCATATAATAGAAAGTAGTGGTGATGCAAGCATAAATCCAAGGGATAAATATTTATGGAAATCTTATTCTGTAAAGGTCTTAAAGTAAAAAAAATTCTCAATCTATCGTATCAAATACCTTATAAATATTAACTTGTAGTGTAACATTCTTTCTAAACCCCTTAGCATTATATTTCTTAAAAAAATCTTGAGCTATCACTATATTATCTCCTATAGATCTCCAATCTATAAAAGCAGCTTGAGGAGTAATAATGATATTAGGTAGAACGGACTTGAGTCTCTCAACTAAGATCTTTGAGATAATTTTATAAATATTGGTACAACATGAAATTGGTCGATCATCCTTTACAGTTATTGGGCAGGGAACTTTTGGGACTAGGCAGAAAAGGGTTATATTATGCTCCTTTAGCATCTTAACATTGGAAAAGAATTCTTAGACTGTCAAAGGCTAACCTTTATAAAAGAACATAACATTGAAGCCATCAATTCTAGGCGCTTTGTTTAGATTGATACCGAAAACCACTTTTTGGATTTCTTTAGGAGAGGTGAGTTTAATAAGCTTCTCATATTGTTAGGGGGAGAGAAGCATAAAGAAGTTGTGATCTAATGTAGATAAGGGTAGCACAAATATTGTTGGGGGGAGAGAAGCATAAAGAAGTTGTGATCTAATGTAGATAAGGGTAGCACAAATTTTACTGTTGTTCCCACGATACTTGCAAAATAGCTCCTAACATGGTTAACAATGACATTCTATTTGTTTATTATATTACCTAATTCATCTCAGATGGAGTTAATATTATTCCTATTCCTCCAGGAAAGTAAACTTCTACAGAAGTAGTTAGTATTTGAATCACCCTCTTTGAATTATAATACCTTTGACTTTTGTCTTGTAATAGAGTTGTGGATATGTAGGACGTCCAGGTAAGTATATAAAGCAACTTTCTCTAATGTTTATTGGTTTTATACCCTAGATGAATATAGATCTCCTTTTATCTACAAATTAAAATTTCTCTGGCATTTTAACTGTTTTGGTTACAAAAATGATTGGACTAAAAAGGCTCTATTTAATGGCTACCATCTTTTTATAAAGTTGGAAGGATTTAAATCCCTGTAATTGGAAGCTAAGACCCCCAAAGTATGGCCTCATTAAACCCTTCCTTGTTAGTTAGGTAGTTGAAAAACCTAAAGGGAGTTATCCTAGTCCTTAATTCCCTCATTTCAGCTAAGATAGGACAGTGGTCAGCGTAGAGATTCTTATACAAGTAAGCCTTACATTTAAGAAATTGAAGAAGCTAGTTCTAATTAACAAGCATTCTGTCAATTTTCCTTCTAATGTGTCAATCCTCTTCCTACATATTACACTAAATGAAGTGGGAACCACTAAATTTTACAAAATTTTATATTAATTAACTCTATGGAAGATAAATAAGATATTAACTTGGACTTAGGCTACACCTTATGCATTCTAATTCAACTACAAAAGTAGTAAAATTCAGGTCCCTAAGAATCATCCAAGGACCAGTTACCAAGCTTCTTGGATCCCTTAAATCTTTCCACAAAGCCTCTCTCTGAAATGATTGATTTGATGCATAGATAAAGCTGAGTCATATGACCCCAATTCCCTCAATGGCTATTTTAAAATGTATACTTTGCATTGAGCTATGCATACTAATGATCTTTGCCTGGTTGGGAAAGTAGGCTACCACAATCCTTCCAATATGGTGAAGAGAATGGTTTGTAACAAACTTCCATTTATTGAGAAAGCTTGATTTAGAACAAACTCCAACTCAAGTTTGTTCTCAAGCAAACCAAAAATCATAGGATTGATATAATTGAAAAAATTAACTATAAGAAGTTGTCCCTTAGGATTATTCATACCTCTAGTATTCCAAGCTAGGATTGACATATTAATAGGAGGTTGAAGATTTCTTTTTGGCCTTACTCCCTGATCTTCTTCTTTATAATGTTCTAAAACCTTCAGATAGTTTCTTTGATTGTATAGAAACTTTTGGAACAACATTATTATCTATGGGGGTCTTTGAAGGCTGCTGAGTATCTGCTTTGCTAGTTTGGTAATTCTGATTTAAACTAACTACCTTAGTATTTCCACAGGCCTCTACTGATAAAGAATGAATAAGTGGAAGAGACAAATTAATTGTTTTCTATAATCTCTGTGTTCTTTTTAGCTCTAGGGATAGTTATTGGCTCTTAATAGTTTCCCTTAATGCATGTTCTTCCAGTTATGCGTCATTTGTTGGACCCCGAACTTTTCTTAGAAGTTAGAATTATTAAATGAAATTAAATGAGGAATTGGTGGTGATTTATTCATGTGCAAAGAAAAGGAAATTTCTTGAATTTGAAATGATATACAAGATTGAGGTAGTGAATGTAGTAAATTGATGAAGAGTGAATAATTAATTTTGGTTTTTGATGATTATGAGATTTTTGAGTAAACTTGTATGTTTAAGGGTACTATGAAATTTATGATGAATAAGTTGATAGAAATGGAGTGGAAATGACTAGAATAAAAAGTTGAAATGTTGTTTTTTTTTTTTGAAGCTTTGAAGTCTGAAAAATTTGGGAATGAATAGTGGAGAGTTAGATTTTTCGATCTGAAACTTCTGTGATTTTTTTGGGTTGATTTAGAGAGATTTTGATAAAATTTCTTCATAAAAGTTGTAGCTTATCTTTCCATCTTTCTAACGCTATAAAGTATGACATTTTTTGATATCGGGGCTGGAAGTTATGATCATTTGAAGTTTAGATGTTGTTTAGGATACACTTTCGGGACTGCCACTTTGATTGGAATTTTGACCCTTATAAAGGTAGAAATTGTTCTTAGGGTCCTCGTAAAAATTGTAGATTGTCTTTTTAGCTTTCCTTTGATATAAATTATAAAATTTTTTGACAATGGAGTAGAAAGTTATGATATTTAGAAGTTCTGGTGTTGTTTAGGATGAAATGTCAGACAGTCACTTTGGTGTGGACTTTTTACCCTTTTAGAGATCGAAATTGCTTGTAAGTTCTTCATGAAAATTGTAGAGCCTTCTTTTTATCTTTCCATTGATACCAAATTTGCAAATTTTGAAGTTTTGGATCAAAAGATATAAATTTTGGAAGTTAGGATGTCGGAAGAAGGACCCTCGTGAGTGCGACGCGTCGCGAGGGCGAACGCGGAGCGCGCGCGCCGCACGCGTCCCGAGTGCGACGCTGCCGATTCTCCCCTGATCCGACTTTTCTTCACTCTTTTGGCTATAACTTTTTCGTCCGACATCCGATTGACCTGATTTTTGAAACGTTGGATTCCTAAGACATTCCTCTATCTCTCCATGAGAAATTTATGAATTTTGAGATTAATCTAAAAAAGTTGATGGAATCAAAATGAGAGGATCGGTTAAAAGAGTATGAGTTGGATATTTTTACTGAACATGGTTCAGTATTTTGGTGATATCTCGATCTGTAG
>JAOQMQ010000195.1:13381106-13391595 GCA_027563845.1 Erythroxylum subrotundum | reverse complement strand
TTCAAAATAAACATACAACAACCACAACAATTTCTAAAAAAAATTATAATTACTTTATTGTTATAGTATTATAAATACAAAGATTATGGCTGGAATGGCGAGTTTGCAACTGAGATTAATATATAGAGAGAGTTTTTGAAGCATTTTGGATGTTAGACTTAGATGATAATGAGTTGGTTGCTATTGGATGTCAACTAACATCTTAGTCACACCCAGCTGTACATCATCTACTAACAACCCAGCAACACTTCCCAAGTCCTTTTTATTACCAAAGCTACCCAGGACGCAACTTCCAGGTTTGATTATTTATTATGCCCAACGTTTAACTTGGATTCTAATTTATTTAATGCTCAATTGTTAGATACAATCAAATTCAACTCAGGCATACATATGCATTAAATATTTCAATTCATTTATTAAACCAACATGGGATATAAATTGATTGCAACTAATTGAAGTAGGCTCCACTTTATGCCCTATTGGTTGTCATCACATTAAATGATGTGAAGACCAAGGAGAAAATGTCCCTGCATTTGTGGCCATAAACATTTCTAATCTTTTATAAATGTCAAGTTTCAGTTTTAATAGCGTTAACAACTATTGTTTCCACTTCTTGTTCATGGTTCTGTGTTGCTTCTTTATAAAGTATCGGCTTGACACAAAAGATGAAGATATCGATAGATTTAACAAAGGAGGTGAAGTCTTAACTAATGAACTAAAACACATTATGATCAAACGAAGAGCTCTGGTAATCACTAGAGAACTCATTCTAGTTAGAAAAATTGTTATTCAAAGGAAGAACACAGAACGAGAGTGCATCATCTTCTTTATCATCACAAAAAAAATGTAGAAGCTTATGCTCAAAACACAGAACCCTGTTCTCTTCCAACATTTGACGTAATTCTACACAGGGTCTACCAGTTTTTGTAATTACTCAATTTTCCAACTTTTCTGTCAAAAAGACATTTTAGTAAGTATGGCTACATATATAGCACTGTTATTTTCTTCATATCTCTCTTCGTTTTTCATCAAAATGCAAATCAAAGTGGCACCCATTACGCCTAGTTTCTCTATTTTATTTTATTTACTACCAAACTAATGTGACTGACCCTACTACTCATCAACAATATACTCAGCTCAGAGAGAGATTTAATTGCTATTGAAGTTAGGAAAATGTTGATAGCAAAGGCATTGTCAAGTATTCGTAAGAAACTTGAAGAATAGAGCTCAAATCAAGTAACACAAAGAGAAAACGAGAAAGAAGTATCGATGGTCGCAAGAAGTATGATGGTTATGATGTTATGGACAAGAGAAACAAGAAAAGTCGATGAACATAAGTAATGGCAATAGCAAGTCAACCAACAAATACGAAAACACACACAAGCAACAGATAAAATAAACCTGCAGAAATTACAACAACCAACAGATATGAAAACAAACCTGGAGAAATCGCAACCCTAGTGAAAACATAGAAGAAGAAGTCAGCGTAGAGGGAGAGAAACTAATATGATTTGTTTTTGTGAAAAAAACATTTCAAAACTAGACGAAAACTTATTTTCAAAATTCACAAAGCATTATTTTTAAGTATTCATAAAATGGTTGTCGTTTTTTAATTTTTAAAAATGAAATATACAAACAATTTTAACCAAACATGATTATACAGTTTCTTATTTTACAAAAACAACAACAAAAATCTCCAAAAAAAAAAAAAAGAAAAGAAAGAAAGCAAACAGCCCCTTAGATTTCACCAAGAGTTAAATGTTGGTGAAAGTGCAATGAGAATCTTAACTATTATACTTGCTGCCAAATGCCAAGAATAATGCAACATAAGATGGTAACTAAATGTGGTTTTGAATTTTCAGTTGCTCTGCAACCCTTCTCAAGTACATCTACCAAAAACGTTTAGTACCGCCATAGATTTATTGGAAATCATTATATATGTAGGAAGATATGAAACCAACGTTTCATATATTAATTTTTGGAGCTTTCTTTAGTCCTTTTCATTACACAATGTAATGAAACCAATATGAGTATGTGCTTCTTTGGAAGTTTACGTCCGTATACGTACGTAGAAGGTCCAAAACACAGGTGAGGTTGAAGACAAAAGAAATTAGTTCACAGTATCACCATCATCTTTCTGTCTACGGCCGTCCATATGTTAGTTTTGTAATACGCTAGTGTTTTATGTTTAAAAGAATTGATGGAGGATTTGTCGTTTGCTTCTTACATGAACGTTTTTGGTACTGTCCAAGATACAACGATGCTATCTCCAGTCACTTGCCTCTTTGATCGCCAATCGTACCGTTTCATCATTAATTAATTCAACTGGCGTGATTATTAAGGTCGTGATCTAATTAATTGGCATGCCTTTTCTGGGTGTGTAAGAGTTGTCTTTGTTTTGTTAGTTTTTTTATATCTCGGACTTATTTAATATTCGTAAGAAAGTTGACCCCAAAAATAATGTAGCATGTTACTCTCTTCCATTTGGCACCTGTGCTGTTGGGTAAATAATTATTAAACGGAACAAATTAAGATATTGAATAAAAATAATGTTTAAACTTGAACTTACTTATTTCATACAACTTTCATTTGTAAATTAGATATGCATGCAATAACACAATCACGCAGCCACTTAGGAATTATACAACATCAAACGCATGCACATACATTTCTGATGGACTAATACTTTTTCCCTATAGAAACTTCTCCAGCTTTGAACTAGCCTCTAATGAAACAACGTAGCGTGTCCGCTATTATATTCCCCTTTTGACACTCTAAGTTTACAGCGTTGGTTATGATGACGAAAATGGCCACACAGTCTAAGCCATAGGCTGTAATTCTCCTTTTGTCCAAATCTAACATCTACTTCTCCGCCTTCTTGTACTTGTCAACTTAAAATTCTGAAGAAGAAGAAGAAGAAAAGAAATGCTCTTCTATTTTGTATTCATATACTTAGGAACAGTTAGCTTATATGAATTAACAAAATGATCTGTTGTACCTTATAAAAGGAAGGGTGTGCCCTACGTTTGGTCTGGTGAAATGGGTTTTCTGTTTTCACCATTAATATTAAAGATATAGAGAAAACCAAGAAATGCTAAAAGCTTATACCGATGAGCTTAAACGAGAAAGCCAGTGTCTACTGTACTGAGTACTGACTACTTTTGCATTTTTGTGACACAATATCATAAAATGGTCATA
The DNA here is from genome assembly GCA_027563845.1 of Erythroxylum subrotundum. Lineage (NCBI taxonomy): Eukaryota > Viridiplantae > Streptophyta > Magnoliopsida > Malpighiales > Erythroxylaceae > Erythroxylum > Erythroxylum subrotundum. The sequence continues at coordinate 13,388,397 of JAOQMQ010000195.1, read as the reverse complement.
AACATCTTCCATTGCCCATCATCTTTTTGTACAGTATAAAGTGTCTGTCATGTGCAGAACTGACAAAATCCTAACTGATTTTCTTCATCAAAATCCAACAGCTGCCATCTTTCTCTGCAGAACAGGCAGCAACACTGTTCATTGGCACATTCCCCCGTGCGAGGTTGACCATTTATTAGTTCTGTGATCTTTTAATTTACTTCTTTCTCTTTTTGGGTGATTGGTCATCATTCTGGTCTAGCAAGCTGCTTGGTAATTGCCTAATTCGATTCACTGGTGAGTAATTTAGCATCTCGATGGATGCATTATATGTTATATGTACTTGAAGCCATTAAAATATTTTCTTTTAAGAATCAAGCAACTACAACTATAGAAATTTTTAAAGAAATAAATAACTTTAGACCCTTTTCTTATGTACCAAAAAACATTAAAAAAATTTACTTGTGTAGTTGTCAGGCTTGCATAAAACTAAACCCAAACCCAGAATATCATGACAGGACAAGTGTTCAAAGTTCAACTTTAGCACTAATTCTTTATGATTTTCAAATGCTAAATTTAATCTTCTTTTGGGGGTCCTTAACTCTTCATATCTGTAGGGGGTATGCGCATAATAATATCGCATTCGCATAATTTGTTTTCAGTTTAAATGTTTGAAATTTGGTTCCTAAAGAGATAGGCAACAACTAACTGCTTTATGTGCCAGATCCTACGAACCGGCTATCTGTTCACAATTAATTTCAGGAAACCGAATAATCAGCTTTAATTCTTATCAAATTATACACATACATATGTATATGTCTCTAATAATAATGATAATACAAATAAATTTAGTGTTGATCCAGAACGATTTGGTGTAGAACTTAATCTCCTCACAGGTTTTTGGACATTATTAACTCCCATTTGCATGTTCCTGGTCAACTTATATTTTTCATTGATTATTACTAAAGAAAATAATATACCCAAGTTTCATCACCCAACAACTTCAAGTTTTAAATTGAGATTCGTTTGCTTAAAAACTACACGTATATATGCATAAAGTAAGTTTGGACTTAAAAATTTCAGAATTATTGGTCCTCTTATTATGATTTTCATAAACATTTAGGCCTTATTTGGTTGACATGGATTCTTGCTTGGGAAAGTAATTTTTTTCCTAAAATTTATATTATCAAGTTTGGTTTATTTTTTTGAATAGTTAGAAAATTAAAAATTTTCCCAATCTAGAGAAAATAGTAGCATTTTACTTGGATTCTAAATCCCAACACTCCCCTTGATATTTAGATTACTTTCATCATGAATTTAATCTAAAATATACGCTAGACAATTCAACCATTCATTATCTCTCAACTCTACGACAACTCTTTTATAAAACCCTACATCCTCTTCAACTATTCTTATTATTCTCCCGTTAGTAGGATTTTGGATATTTTTGCTTAGAAGTTTCAATCGATAATCATCAGGTTCATATTTTTCCTTCTTACTTAAATTTTGTGTAGTTTTTGATTGATTTATGAAAGCAATTATGTTATTGCTCTTGTTATTTTTTTTTCAATCAGTAGCACTTTAGACTAAATTATGGTGTTTTTGTACTCCGAATGCCTTGATTGGAAGTGATCATATTCCTTGTTAAACAAAGATGCAATTTTTCTCCCATCATAACTTTTCTGTCGTCTTCGTCTTCGTCAGATTATTTCTAATCCTAAATTTCCAAGTTCTCACAAAATACGTTCAGTTCAATCAGAACCTATGTAACTTTAATAGTTTTTATCAATCAATTAAAATATTATCTATTGGTTTTCCCTCTCTCTCATTATACGATATACTTTTGCACATAATAGTCTTGATAATGTTAGGACATAGCATTTGTTGTTTCCATCTTCATATTGCGGCAGTTTTCTCGAGTATAATTAATTTATTATGTTGCAGATTTTGATCTTCATGTGTATTTGTAGTATCTTATTTGTAGTGTCTTCTTATTCTATTCAATAAAGTTTAATTTTTTATTTTAAAATTTGTTGATTAGTTGATAGGTGATAAAGAATGACTGGAATAGATTTGGCTGCAAAGAAGAAATTATTTTATTTATTAATGGATATGCAAAAGAAAGGATTAGACATGTTAAGAGTCATATTACATACCCTTTCGGTCGTAGTATTGCATCATGGAAAATATTGTTTGAAAGCTCCATACTCTATTGATGAATACGATCGATCCCAATACCTTCATAGGTTGATATATGCTAGTGATTCAACATGTCGTTCAGAGTTGTGTATGGATAGATTCACATTTAGAAGATTAGTAAATATGCTTAGAATTATTGGTCGATTAACAGATACCAGGGACACAACTGTAGATGAACAAGTAGCTATGTTTATGTACATTTTTGGACATCACGAGAAAAATTGTACGATAAAAACTAACTTCTTACGCTAAGGAGAAACAGTTAGTAGGCATTTAATCGAGTATTAAATTCAGTTCTTAGACTTCAGGGAGAATTGTAGGGCTGAATCAGAAGGAATCTGAGAATAGGCATAAATTAGATGAAGAACTTAGCAAACTAAAATTCTTAACACAAGCTGAATATATTAGAGCTGGAATAAAACTTGTAAATAATCCAAATCATATGGATTATTTTTTCACTCTTCAAGATGCTGACAAAGAAGAATATCTAAGGCAGATTTAAAGAGTAATTAGTTTTTAAGATTTATCTTTGTACTCGGTTGAGGTTTTTTTTTAGTATTTTTCAATACTATATTTATGATATAACAGTATTATATGTTTAGAATATCATAAATGAAAAAAAAATAACATTTAATAATATAACTTGTATTACAAATTAACATTATTTAACGATTTCAATTTTTATTCGGTTTGTAGGGATATAATTGGAAACACAACTCAAAATTAAATTACATTACATGAAATATTATTGCATACCAAACACTATAATAAAAATCCACCCAACTTTTCTATTAGAGTTCTTGTAAGTATCCAAACATATGAATATCTTTACTTTCCATAAATTTATTTTCCGAGGAAACAGATTCCAAATTTACTTTACTTTCCTACCAACCAAACGGAGCCTTATTGTCATATCTAATTAAAGAAACAAAGAGTAACTTTTAGACATCGACATACCTGCAAAGATGATCTTATTCTTAGCCCCCCTTGAAAGACTCAATGCCCACTTTCAAAAACAAAATATCTAATTAGCCTCTAGCAACCAAATTGTAAGAATATTGTTTTTTCGATTAAATCAATTATAATCTCAGCTACAAACAAATTTGTTTGTGGGTTTTCCCACATTGATGATCATACCAGCTTGTTCGATCGAGTATAACACAAATCGTACTGGTTTCTACTTCAATTTTTACTTTTGACCGTTATGAGTGAAGATCGACTAATTAAATAATAAACCAATAGGTTTCCTCTGAACCATGAAGAACCAGAAATAAGGATTTCACCACAAGTTTCACTGACTCCAATTGACTCGGCGGTTCTTTTGGTGTATGACAATCAATTGACAGGACCTTCGTTGTAAGAAAAGTGCTTCATCGGTGTTAAATAAAGAAAATACCCACACCATGACGTCCAACTTTCACACGCACCACCCAACTTTCATGCTCACCATCCAATGTCATTCCTCATTTTTCCAAAGGCAGCTCTGTCAGTGGTAATGGAGGGTGGAGATTGAAAGAGAAACAAGGAGGGGAATTGATGATATATTGAGCTAAATGATGTCATGTCTTTTTAAAATTTTCCCTATGTATGCTCCCAAGCTTTCGTATTCAAGGTGTTTCCTCCAATTTGTTTATGGTAGCTTATTTCAACATCTTTAGTTTTAGCTTTGAAAAGTTATCTCGTCTAATTAATTATATTACATCAGATAAAGTGGATGGATAAAATGTTCTTCATGTACCTCTTAAAGAGGTTAAAAAAAATTCTTTATCTAATTTGTAATCAAATGGAGGAGAATGCAGGGCCGGAAATAAGATGTGCAATAGTGTTGTTAAGTTAGTGGAAGACTTGCCTTTTGCTGCTATGCTTGTGATATTTGTTGTACTGAGCGTGATTTCTATTGTGATTATTGTTGTATTCTTTATTGTAAGATTGTAAAATCGAACCACGGAGGTTACAGTTACGTTAAATGTGAAGCAATTGTAAGTGATGGTTTCATATGTGGGCATGTTACCCACATTGACTGTGCCCTTCAAACTTACATGGTTGGGATAGTTGGAGGAATAATAGGTCTTGATGTTAAGTACTATTGCAGGTGTTGTGATGCAAGGATGGATCTTGTTCCACATGCTTTGAGAATTGTGCAAACTTGTAAATTTATTGATTCCTAGGATGAAATAGAAAAACTTTTAAATGTTGGCATTAGCATATTATGTGGTTCCAAGAAAACTGAGGCAATTAGGACACTAAGACACGTGGATTTGACCTGGTAAATGCATGATGCTTATATATGGTACAAGTATACTAGCTTCTATACTTTTATGAAAAGCTCATCATTATTACTTCATATTACTTATTATTTGCATTAAATTAAATCAACTCAACTTTAGGACTTATTTGGAGGATATATGGAAAGCAGATAAGGACTTCTTAGCTATCTCCAATGGTAATTCTCTTCGATTCATCTCTATTTGAAACCAACATTAGTAACAACATTTTCTTTCTTTTCTATTGATGCAAATGAAAGAAATGAGGATGGAATAATTAAGTCCAGTTACGTGTATTCAGTGTTTTAACTATGTTTATGCTTGTTTTTTATTAACAGGATCATAAGTAGAAACTATTGCAGAATATAGGTAAGATGCTTTATGAATCCTCGTTGTTCTATACAAAGGGGTCATTGATTCAATTGTCTACGTGGTTTGTTTTGAGGACTATATCTAATTAGGTAATTGATTAATTTATAACTATATTGTATATCTAGTTATACTTTGATCATAATTTTTCCTAAAAATTACAGGACAGATATAAGTTGTGAGGGCGAAAGTATTCAGATGATATAATTGCTTTGATGTATGAAAGATGCAAGAAAATATAAATTCTTTGAGGGATTGACTAGATGAATTGATGATATACTAGATGTTTAGTCAAATTCAAATAAGAATGTGTTTACATGAATGAAATTTAATTGCAAGCTTTGTTTTGGTGGTTGATTCACTATAAGATGTAGAAATTGGATGCTCTCTCCTTCAATGGTTTCATACAATATTATCACTATAGTGAATTGTTATATGTAAACCTTATATTCATTCTTTTAACATTTTTATTCCTAGATGTTGACGTCGAATAATTTTGAACCTTGTTTTAATTCTTTTCTTTACTATTTCTCCTTTATTTTACTTTTACATGATATTAGAGTTGGGTTTTGCCTAGAAACCTAACTTTTTGACCTAAACAATATTGCTAGAATCTACATATGATTTATAAAACTTTAGCCTAAACATATGCTCTTGGAATTTATCTAGGGGAGTTTCAAATTCTAGGTACCATTTTTTTATTTGCTGACTTTTCACACTTTTGCTATTCTAGCCTTTTGATTGTGTTACTTATCTTTAGTTTGTTTTCTTTTGTTTTTAATATGAATTATCACTAGTGAATACCTTTTCTAGAAGATTGTTGTGTGGAACACCATTACGTTTTGGATGATAGATGAAAAGTTGCATATGATCTATAAGAGAAACATGCTTTTCAAGGATGGTTATCTTTTGTGATATTTCAGCTTGAATAGAAATCTCAAGTTTTGTGTTTCCTACTTCACCTTTACATTTCGTAGTAGTATTACCCAACTTCTAAATACTTAGGATGTTCTTTCACTTTGTTTCTCTTCCACGAAGACAAATGATCTACTTAACTATTCAATTGTTGATATTTTCATTTGCTATAATCGACGCTTCTACCAACAAAAATGCTACTTTAGGAGTTACTACTAATCAAAATTTTGTAGATAATAGAATGAGCTTGTTCCAATTTTACTGAATTCCGCTCTGAAAGTCTTAAACTTGAAGATGAGATTGGCCGTGTTCTTGAGGCACTACAAATAGTGCAAGAAGATGAATACAAACTCGTAGAGAACGACTTTATGCTTAGAAGAAGTATCTCCAGAATCGATATCAGCAACTTGACAAAGAAAGGACTACATTGGCCTGTCGCATAGGGAAAACCATCACAAATGCCTCATTAAATGTTGTTCTGAAGGGGTGGATCAAGTAAAGTAGGACGTTGTGAAACTTGAGCGAATGAAAGAAGTGTAAAAGGATTTAGAAGGACTTCCAAAGCAAATCCTGAAGGAACACTTTGGTTTGGAGATTGAAGACTAAAGTCCATATACTATAAAACATTTCACATTTTTTTCCATTAAACTACCTTCTTTGACCTAATCACCTTTAAGTTTTTCAAAGTATACTTAAGGTAGCATTTGTTACCAAGCCCAAATTGAGATTTGGTTGTGTCATTGCAAATAATACTGGTGCCAAATGTCTCAAAGAAGAGCACTTCTCTAAATTGTAAAACCGACTGCTCAGTTGTATATAGAATTAGTTGAAAGATTTGTGCAAGAGTTGGCAACATCTTAGTAGAGAGGCTTCCTAATGATATGTGGAAGAAGCCAAGTATTTCAAAATAGAGGATTTCAAGCAGCTTGGGAATGTTATACTGTAAATTTATGAAAAGCTTCTCATGTTTCGAAGGCCATACAAGTCCTACATCACAAACATCAAGGACACTTTAATAGCTAGAAATGATATTTTGTAATGGAAATGATTAAACTAGCCGATGATTGTTTAAAGCTTTTAACTTGGCTCCACTCTGTCCGTATAATGAACTTAAAAGGGCGATTTATGAATAAAATGTATTTGTCACATTGAATGAATTAAGAAAATCTATTGATTGTCAGTTCATATCTTATTTTGATCATATTTAAGTTAAAAGTATAATGTACTACAAATTACAATTGAGAATGATTTTATACATTACTAATTTGTAATTTATTTGAATGTTATAAAAGAAGTTGATGCAAATACTTTGGATGAAAGCGTAGGCTCGTTTGGTTCTACTTTTGTTTTTCTAATATAGTTTTTAGTTTTTGTTTTTAGTTTTTTTGTTTCTGTTTTTCTTTTAAATAAAAACAAAAACTTGTTTGGTTGTTAATGTTAATGTAGTTATATTTTTTATCACTAATAATAATTACATATTAGATAAAACTTAAAGAGAAAGTATTTTTAATTAAATAAATTTATTTAATCTCTTATATAATATTTATTAACAAATTATTTATTTT
>JAOQMQ010000195.1:13367306-13379358 GCA_027563845.1 Erythroxylum subrotundum | reverse complement strand
TATCGTCAAGGCGAAGAACAGCCGACTCATGGATCCAAACGGCAACACTCAGTTCGGCCAGAATCCGGCAGAACCAAAATTAATTTTCTAGTACTAGTAGGATCCTATTGTAAAAGATTGTTGGAACAATTATTGTTGTTTTCTCTTATTTTCACTTTAGCTGTAAATTCAGAGCTTGGTAGTTGCATTGTTGCCATCGGTAGATCTTACTTTTGTCTAATATGTATCCAGACCATGATAGGCTTATTGTTTTAAGTAATTGAAATACATAGTGAGGACACCTTCAATTTGGGGTTATGTACCTTACTAACTTGTATAATTTACAAGATCCCTCCGTCAAACGCGCTTTATGAAGATGATTTTTCTTTTAGTACAAATTAATTTACCAAAGTGCATGGTGGGTTTGCAAAGAGACGCACTTATTTTGGTCAGCTTTAAAACAATATAAAATAGATGCAGAGGAAATAATTGTCCCTTGATCTTGTAGTATTATTCGGCGATGTTCATCCAAAGCTCTTAGTCAATGTTTAACTTTCTGTTTTTAGGCCGTGTGACCTGAGAAGAATGTTACAATTGTCATATATTGGTCTAGATTAGGTTATTCCATTAGAAGTAAGGATCCCATTTTTCACCAGACTGAATTCCAATATATATATATTCGATTCAAGTGACTAAATAATTACATACGTATACGGTATTCCATTATGGTATAAAATTCAAATGTATACGGTAAAGAAATTATAATTTTCAAATACTTGCTCGTAATCATTTTAAGAAAATAAATGTAGCTAACGTAAAGGCTGTTCAACAAATAAATCAACACAATTCAATGATTCAGCTTTTGATACAGACTTCGATTTTGTTGACCAAATAAAATCTTTTGTAATATTAAAATTATGAACATAGATTTCTTATAGGAAGTTGAAATTATCAGATTAAGGGTAAAAAAGATAAATAATATAAAGTTGTTTTAATTATCGGGAATTAAACATTCTCTCTAATTTTTTTTATATAAAATTTTTAATTTCATGCTCCAACTTAAAAGGGCACATGAAAACTGTTTTGATCTTCTTTTATCGCTCCCATAGACTACCAGTATGAATGTGTAATTAATTAGCACAACGAAATAGTTGATTACATACTATTCACAACAATTCAGGTAGATTGTGTCAACAGATAATGACGTAAGAACTAGACCTTTAGAGCGTATGTGCCAGTAAATTTCTTCAGTTTGGTTAGTTGGCTTTCCACGTTGAGATTAAATAACTTATCATGTATAGTTCGATTTGTATTTATGTCTCCTCCTTAACATTATCAGGAAAAAAAAAAAAAGAAAAAAGAAAGAAGAAGGGAATGGATTAAACTTTAAACACTGAAGTAAGACAACTGGGGTTAGCCTGATAGATCCAGTAACTATAATCCGGTTTGATCTTAATAAAAGGAAGTCAATTTCTAATGGTGGTATCGATATATATGTTATCTTCGATTAACATCATCCAGCCCTTACGGTTAATTAGTTCAGGAGGTAAATGGATAATGCAGCCCGCAACGTATTATAATAATAATAATAATAAAAAGAAAAACAAAACAATAGAGAGTCAAGAAAATTATGCAGCCTACCACATTTCTCATATCACAAAACACTATATAAAAGGAGAAGAAGAGAGAGGACTGCAAAGAATCCTTCACCTATCTATCCCACAACCTCTCTCTCTCTCTCTCTTTCTCTCTGCCATTTCTTGGGATGCCCAAATTCTCATTGAATGGCCCTTAGCTTCATCTCTGTCCATCTTTCTCTTCTCCACCACTACTGACTATACCAGATTGGCCTTGTTCCGTGTTTGTTTTCACAAGAACTTTTGTTGTTTGTTTTGGGTTATAGCTGTACTTAACAGTGTAACATGGCGAAGTCCAATATCACTCTCGAGGAGATCAAGAACGAGACTGTTGATTTGGTATTCCCTCTTCACTTATACTCTTTTTACTCCCCCTGTTTTTAGCTCTTGAGAATTTTGGATGCATGGTTTGTTAGTTTTCGTATTCCTTAGTCTGTTTTCGTGAGCTTCAAACTGAAAGGGACAGAGATCTGTCATGGGACTGAACGGGGTTGTTAAAGGCTCGTACTTTATTTCTGGGTTATATTTGGAATCTTCAGATCAGATAGAGAGAATTGAAGAGTCTTGTTTATTTCTACGTATTGTAACGAACGAGTTTTACACCAAATCCCATGACATTGATCTGTTTCAACTTGTGGGTGGTCCTAAATTTTCTTTCTATTCGTTGAACATGATCGAATCATTTTGGAAAAAGAGAATAATTTGAGATGGTTCAATTCAGTCCTCTTTGTTTCTCTCGAACGGAAACTCACTTTTACTCCCACAAGCGAATTTGTTCGTCTCATGGGAGCTACTACCTTAAAATAGTCGAAACCATCAAACCTTAATTTCTTTTCAATTTTCTCTGCGGCCTAACCGTCCCAGACCCAGATCATTTTCAGGTGATTCCTTGAGAAAGACACAATCTTGTTCACAAACTTCCAAAGAAAATAAAATAAACAGAAACTCATTTATTACGTTGAGCCGGTCTCTTCTCTTTGTCTGTGTCTGATAGGCACTTTTTGGAAATTTGGGTACTTTTCCGTGGTACTGTAGACCTTTTCGCTCATTTCACGGCTTAGTTGTGTCAATAAATTCTCTTTTCTTTCAACCGTTAAGAATCCAGGGGACTGTCACGGACTTGTAAGTTGTACCCTTAGCTTATTGATTTGACAACTTTATCCTTGGATCTTTTTGTTTCATGGTCCAATAAATATGGGAACTAGGTTGGTGACCACGTGACCATATGCGCTTTTTGAGGTTGTCATGTCTCTGGGTCAACGTCTTTTATTTGTGTTGATTGGTTAGATTTTCGACGCTTCGATGACTAACTGACTCATCAAGTCGACTCTCTAGACCTGACTTAGTTAGTTATATTTGGAACAAGCTTGTGGATATTACAGAGGGAATATGAAAATATATACTCATATTGATAAGATTACTACTATTCAAAATCTTAATATCTATGGTATAGGGAAACAGAATCCTTATTTGATATTTATCTTTTCTTTGACAGGATATTTATTATTTATCTCGAATTTAAATTTCTGAATTTTAAGGCTAATAAGGTTGGTACGAATAATCTTATAAATTATAATTTATTTCGTTGAGGAAAAAGAAAAACCCGCTTGTGTCCTGATATCTAGTGAAATATATTCTTTTTTTTTAATTGTGTAATCCAATGTATGTTGATTATTGAAAGTAATTACACCAATCAGAAATTTGAGAGGAAAAAATATGAAGCGTGACTTTTATGAGGTTAACCATGTATTAAAAAAAAAATTGATTCATAACCTCATAATTTGAACAGGAACGCATTCCTGTTGACGAAGTGTTTGAGCAACTGAAATGTACCAGAGAAGGTTTGAGCTCGGAGGAAGGAGCCAACAGGCTTCAGATTTTTGGGCCCAACAAGCTAGAAGAGAAGAAGGTACTTAAGTGGTTGGATATGAAGATTAATCTGTTGTCGTTACTGGACTGACGATATATGTATATATTACTGGCCATGACATGAACAGGAAAGCAAAATTCTCAAGTTTCTGGGATTCATGTGGAATCCATTATCATGGGTCATGGAAGCAGCAGCTATCATGGCAATAGCATTGGCTAATGGCCAAGGGAAGCCCCCTGATTGGCAAGATTTCGTTGGTATTATTTGCTTGTTGGTCATTAACTCCACCATCAGTTTTATTGAAGAAAACAATGCTGGCAACGCTGCTGCAGCTCTTATGGCTGGCCTGGCTCCTAAAACCAAAGTAATTAATTAGCTGATGATGATGTTGTAATGAAACAAATGGATTTTTTTAATGGTTTTGTACAAATCAGGCTTCCTCACATTTTTTATCTAATATAGGTGCTTCGAGATGGAAAATGGACTGAGCAGGACGCTGCAATCCTGGTTCCAGGAGACATCATCAGTGTGAAGTTGGGAGATATCATCCCTGCTGATGCCAGACTTCTTGAAGGTGATCCGCTGAAAGTTGATCAATCGGCACTAACCGGAGAATCACTTCCAGTGACCAAGAATCCTGGTGATGAGATTTTCTCTGGTTCCACCTGCAAACAAGGAGAAATTGAGGCTGTTGTTATTGCCACTGGAGTTCATACGTTCTTCGGCAAGGCCGCACATCTTGTGGACAGCACCAACCAGGTTGGACATTTCCAGAAGGTGCTCACCGCTATTGGGAACTTCTGCATTTGCTCCATTGCGGTTGGAATGGTAGTTGAGATCATAGTAATGTACCCTATTCAGAAGAGGAAGTACAGGGATGGCATTGACAACCTTTTGGTTCTCTTGATCGGAGGTATCCCTATAGCCATGCCTACAGTTTTGTCTGTGACGATGGCTATTGGGTCCCACAAGTTGTCTCAACAAGGGGCCATCACTAAGCGTATGACTGCCATTGAAGAAATGGCTGGTATGGATGTCCTTTGTAGTGATAAAACTGGGACTCTCACCCTCAACAAGCTGAGCGTTGACAAGAACTTGGTTGAGGTTTTCGTCAAGGGTGTGGATAGGGACCATGTCATACTGCTTGCAGCCAGAGCCTCTAGGGTTGAGAACCAGGATGCCATTGATGCAGCCATGGTTGGCATGCTAGCTGACCCAAAGGAGGTATATATACCTATATATATATACACACACACACCTCTGCTTTCAAGGAATGAAATGATATGTGTATGTTCTGTCTTATGGATTCATATAATTTCCTGACAGGCAAGAGCTGGTATAAGAGAAGTACACTTCTTCCCATTCAATCCTGTGGACAAAAGAACTGCTTTGACTTACATAGATGCTGATGGAATCTGGCACCGCGCAAGCAAAGGTGCCCCTGAACAGGTAACCTGCTAACATGACATGCTATGTTACTTCTACTTTTTCTCAATTCACTTAGTCTTTGAACAGGTAACCTGCTAACATGACATGCTATGTTACTTCTACTTTTTCTCAATTCACTTAGTCTTAGATAATGTTTTCTTTTTACTAGATCCTCAGTCTTTGCAACTCTAGGGAAGATCTCAAGAAGAAGGTTCATTCTGTCATTGACAAGTTTGCGGAACGCGGGCTTCGCTCATTGGCTGTTGCCAGACAGGTTTTGATTCCTCACCTCTAAATTCTTCATTATTTCTAAGGAAAAATTTTCACTTTGTTGTCATGGTACGTTCACAGCAAGTGCCAGAGAAAACCAAGGAAAGTGCAGGCGGTCCATGGGAGTTTGTTGGCTTGTTGAACCTCTTTGATCCACCCAGGCATGACAGTGCAGAAACCATCCGCAGAGCTCTCAATCTTGGTGTCAATGTCAAAATGATTACTGGTAATTTGTCTACTTAGTTGGTTACTCGGGTAGATAATGTTTTACTTCTTCTTTTTTCCCATAACAATCATCCAAAGTTTGTTGCTCACCTATATATGGTTTTGTTAATTTGCAGGTGATCAACTTGCCATCGCGAAAGAGACTGGGCGAAGACTTGGAATGGGAACAAACATGTATCCTTCTGCAACTTTACTGGGCCAACACAAGGATGGAAGCCTAGAGGCTGTTCCTGTAGAAGAGTTGATTGAGAAGGCAGATGGGTTCGCTGGAGTGTTTCCTGGTGCGCGCCATTTAAATAAGATGTTACCCACTTCTGGTTATATGGGCTTCATTGTCTCTTAAAATATCTTTTTTGTTTTGTTTCTGTATAGAACACAAATATGAAATTGTCAAGAAGTTGCAAGAGAGTAAACATATCGTAGGGATGACTGGTGACGGTGTGAACGATGCACCAGCCTTGAAAAAGGCCGATATTGGAATTGCTGTGGCGGATGCTACAGATGCTGCTCGAGGAGCTTCTGACATTGTTCTGACAGAGCCTGGATTGAGTGTTATTATCAGCGCCGTTCTGACTAGTCGAGCAATTTTCCAGAGGATGAAGAACTACACCGTTAGTTGCCTTCTTATTGATCACCTTTCGGGATTCTCAGTTTTTAGTAGTTTTCAATAAATTTTTATGATAAAATGGACTTAAATCCTTTCTATTTGCAGATCTATGCAGTTTCTATCACCATCCGTATTGTGGTAGGTAGTGAGAGAGAGAGTAATTTGTAGAATTTGGTACAAGAAAAAGATCTGAATGATGTTCCTTTCCACTCTTGCATGCAGTTTGGTTTCTTGTTTATTGCTCTGATATGGAAGTTCGACTTCTCTCCTTTCATGGTTCTGATTATTGCCATCCTGAATGATGGTGAGTTTTGGTTGGTTAAGTGCACCATTTGCATAGTTAAAGTGCAGGGAAATTATATCAATTAATGTTGTTTTTAGGTACAATTATGACGATTTCAAAAGATAGAGTGAAGCCATCTCCGCTTCCTGATAGCTGGAAACTAAAAGAGATATTTGCCACGGGTGTTGCACTTGGTGGTTATTTGGCATTAATGACAGTGATATTCTTCTGGGCCATGCATGATACTGACTTCTTTTCGGTATGAGCAACAATGTCTCTGTCTGAAACTGACCTTTTTTTTATTTATTGTTTACAATGCTGATCATCTCAACTTTAATGGATACAGGAAAAATTTAGTGTTCGATCATTAAGGGAAAAAGATCACGAAATGATGAGTGCTTTGTACCTTCAAGTTAGTATTGTGAGTCAGGCTCTCATTTTCGTGACTCGTTCACGTAGCTGGTCCTATATGGAACGACCTGGTCTACTCCTGATAGGCGCTTTCATGATTGCACAACTGGTATGAATTTTACTCTCTCAAAAACTTTACCTCTATACTTCACAACCCGGAAGCTAATGAAGTGTGTTTTCTCAGATTGCAACTGTGATTGCGGTATATGCCAACTGGGGTTTTGCAAAAGTTAAGGGTATTGGGTGGGGATGGGCAGGTGTCATCTGGCTTTACAGTATCGTTTTCTACGTCCCTCTTGACATGCTGAAATTTGGCATCCGTTACATCTTGAGTGGAAAGGCATGGAACAACTTACTTGAAAACAAGGTAATGATTTTCGTTAAAGCAATCTTCTTCAGGACCTAGAATTGTGCATTGTCAAGAAGCACCATCACCTCATATCTGCAATTATTGTACTCTTTTTAACAGACTGCCTTTACCACCAAGAAAGATTATGGTAAAGAGGAAAGAGAAGCTCAATGGGCTCTTGCTCAAAGGACCTTGCATGGCCTTCAACCACCTGAAACCGCTAGCATCCTCAACGAGAAGAATAGCTATAGGGAATTGTCTGAGATTGCTGAGCAGGCCAAGAGACGAGCTGAAGTTGCAAGGTAGGCCATCATGGTTAAAAATTGTTTTCTTTTATTATATCGCCTGTCTCTCTAAACATGGGTTTGTAGGCTTCGGGAGCTTCATACACTCAAGGGACATGTTGAGTCCGTGGTAAAGCTTAAGGGCTTGGACATTGATACAATCCAGCAGCACTATACCGTGTAAAGAATAAAAAATGGCGTATTGGCTTGAGAAGGAAAGGTTTTGCGGTTCAACACCTTCACCAAAAGCTGGCCTGAAGAGTTAAAAGCCTTTCTAGATGGGGAGAGAGTTTAATGTGGCATATGTCTCTTGATCTCTTTGTTTTCAGTTTGTCGTGTAATTCAGCTGCCGAAAGAAAAAAGGTTGTTATTTACCTTAGCCTTTCTAGATAGGGAGAGAGTTTAATTTGGCATAAGTCTCTTGAGCTCTTTATGTTTCGTTTGTCGTGTAATTCAGCTGCTGAAACAGAAAAGGTTGTTATTTCCGTTGCTTTTGCCTCAGTAAAGAGCAACATAAAGGTGACCTTTTGTTACACAGCTTACTTTTGCTCCGATTGTATGCTAGTTCTTTACCACATAATTTCTTACTGGCTCAAAATCTCTAATAACTTCAACTCCTACGCATGTTTTCTCCTTTCAACTCAAAACAGCTACAAGTATATCACGCAGAAGCTTGTTGGATTACGGGTGATACTTTAGGACGAATATAGTTTTTTTTCAGAAAAATGACAGGACAGTTGGGTTACAGAGAGTTCAGGACAAGAGAAATGCAATTCTATAACAAGTTGTTCGGATAATGAACTTGATCAATTCATAATGTATCCAGACAAAGGAATCAAACGTAAACCATAATAGCTAACTGGTTAAATTGAAAGCCCAAACCAAGTTGAAGAACTCATTTAACCATTTAACACCTCTTACTGTTGGAAAATAGTTTGAAACGCAAGGAACTGAATGAATAAGTGTAAATGAAAAGACATCTTTTCGATTCAAATGTCATGAATGGTCACATGTTTTCCCAAGAAATGTTATGAACCATCATGTACATTATGAATGTGTGTCTTTAAGTCTTAAAGTGTCTGTTTTGTTCAATTTTTGGAGACTCCAAAAGTATTTTTTTCACTGTAAGCTATTTTAAGGAAAAATAAGTGTTTGGCTGTAAATTTTAAAAGTATTTTTGAAGTAGAAATAACTTTTTCGAAAGCTAAAATACAGCTTTTTCAAAAACTAAAATTTGGAACTTTTCTAAAAAGCTCTTAATTTTAACTTTTTCGGGTAGATCAAATTTGCGTCACTTACGCAAAGATTACTGTGACTCTTCTGTTTCTTTTCTTTGGAGTGTTCTGTTTTGTGCCTTTTCTCATTCGCTTGGACTGTTCCCATACGCTTGGACTGTTTTCATACGTCTTCTGAAGATCAACTCAAGGTATGTAATTTTTCGAATATCCTCCTCCTTCACAACGCAGATGTTTCTGGTATATTTTTATGAAATTTCTCTGCTAAAGGTCTGCGTCTGCGTTTGCGCTGCGTTAACAATGCAGACGTCGTCTGCATTTCAACGCAGATGAACGTCGCAGACCTTAAACGCAGACTAGGTCTGCATCAACAACCTATTCACTTTGATATTAGGCAACTTGTGTGTAATAGGAAGTGACTTCACATGTGCCTGTTCACTTTGATGGTAGGTAAGGCACTGCTTCTAGTATGAAATGTTGCACATGTGCACTGCAACTGTAATGTAACTGTTTTGATGTAGGTTGGAAGTCTGTCATTGTGAATGGTTATATGGTAACATAATGTTCTAACATTCAGATAGCTGGGGTTTCTTGGGTTAGAGTTAGCAACTCCAATTGTGTAATATTCAGTGTGTTCTTGAACTGATTGTGTTTTCAGTGTGTGTTATACTTGAGGGCTTGTGCTTTAATTAATATGCAAATGCACTAATGATAGCACAAATAGTTAAGGGAAGTAGTAATGGTGTTCGAAAGTTGGCAGTTACTAAATGCATTTGGGAGTGATCTTTGAGGCATTGATACAGTTGTGCATTTTGGGACATAGATATTACATGATTAGCTGAAATGAAGAGATGTTTATGCTTTTGAATCACGATGAGGTGCTCCACAACAGCCAAAAGTGGAGGTGATAGGTCAATGACAGCCAAAAGTAGGCATGTAAAATTGTTTTTAAATATAGGCTGAAAGTAATACATGATGAGATATTTGTATTTGAGTTAACAACTCCTTATGAAGTATCTCTTTCTTTACTTTTGTACGTGTATAAACTTCCATAGTTATTTTGGTTATGCTTTCATATTTTTTTATACTTGTTAAATTCATTGTTATATGTAGTGGGGATTTTGTTGTTGATAGAAAATGTCAATACCAAGCCAATATATTCAAGTTGGGGATAAATTGAAAAAAAAAAGGAATAAAGTGGAGTGGAATGATAGAACTCTTGAAATTTTAATCAAGCTTTTTGTGGAAGAGATATTAGTTGGAAATCGACCAAATGGTCACTTTAACAAAATTGGATGAAAAAATATAGTATCAAAGTTTGCTCATGAAACTAAGAAGAACTATGAATACAATCAATTTAAGAATAAATGAGATAGATTAAAAAATGATTGATAGCTTTGGACAAATTTAGTATGTAAGGAAATTGGACTAGGATGAGATCCTACTAATCAAACTATTGATGCAAGTGACGAATGGTGAGAAAAGAAATTGAAATTAAGCATTTAAGCTTTAGATTTATATTGTTCTAATGTTACTTAATAGTTTAATAACTTAAACAATATTATTGTAGGAAAATCCTGAGGCTGCCAGATTTCGAACTAAATGTTTGAAACATATTGAACAGTTGAATATTTTATTTAAAGATGTGGCACCTTCTTTAGGTTTTGTACCAAATGATGCTTATGTGGCTTGTAGAGAAAGGCTAGTTGATACTGATCTCGATGATAATCTTTTTGAAGACTTTGCTGTCAATCCAGAAATTAGAAATATTACTAATGAGATTGGTTCATCAACTCCAACTCTAGGAGCTTCTACAAAAGGAAAGGGAAAAAAAAAAGAAAGAAACATGATACTAGAACAGGGGCAACAGAAAGGTTATGTAAACATTTGGACCGTATATGTGATGTAGTAGAGAGTAAAACTTCAATGAGCTCTATTAAAAGAGATGAACTTGGTTATAGCATTGCTGAGGTGATGAACATCTTACGAAGTATAAATGAAATAGAAAGGGGAAGTGAACTGTTTATGTTACCTACCAATTTATTTTTGAAAAAAGAAAATAGAGAGATGTTTGTTGAGCTTAAGGATGTTGATCTTCAAATCGAATGACTTAAGAAAATGAAATGATTGTGGTTTTTGTAATAAATTAGACGTGTCTTTGGTTACTAATATTGGACTACTTGTAATGTGTTGTTTTGGATTTTGCTACTTCTAATGTGTTATATCGGATTTTTGTTTGGTTAATTTTGTTGTAATGAATTAAATTGTACTTTATTATTATTGTGTTATGATTATTGCTATGTTATCTTGTTATACAATAAGCTTATTATTTATCTTTTTATATATTTTGATACAGATGTCATCTTCTGATAATGATTCTGACAATGATCATGAATATAATGAAGAGATTGAAGAAGAAATTTTGCATATGGTTCAAATTGGAGTTGCGATGACCATAGACCATCATATTAAATATTATAATGTAGAACATCCCCTCACATTGGATGGATATTTGTAATGGAGTTGTTTAATGGTCATAAAGATAGATGTCATCAACAATTTAGAATGAAGAAGGATGTTTTTATCAAATTATGTAAATTGTTGAATGAGTCATATGGATTAAAGAAAGGTACAGAATTTACAATAGAAGAGGCTGTAGCTATGTTTTTGATCATTTTAGGTCATGGACTTTGCAATAGAATGGTTCAAGAAGGATTTCAACATTCTGGTAAAACAATTTCTAGATGGTTTGAAACAGTATTAGACGTTGTTTCACGTATGTCAATTGATTTTATCAAACCAAAAGATCCAACTTTTAGAGAAATTCCAAGCAAAATTAGAGATAGTAGAAGGTATTGACCTTATTTTAAAGACTGCATTGGAGCAATTGATGGAACACGTATGCCAGTTGTTATTCCAAGGTCCAATCAAATAAAATATATTGGGAGAAAATATATTCCTACGCAAAATGTAATGGCTATATGTGATTTTGATATGTGCTTTACTTTTTCTTGGGTTGGTTGGGAAGGCACAGCACATGATGCTTGAATTTTTATGGGGGCTTTGTGTAATGATAGATTACACTTCCCCCATCCACCTAGAGGTTTGTGACGGATAACTTAATACTTTCTTATTTATTCTTAATAATTAAATGCTTATTTAATTATTTATTTTTTAATTTGGAATGTAGGAAAATTTTATTTGGTAGATGCATGATATCCTTACATGCAAGGTTATTTAGGACCATACAAAGGTGAAAGTTATCATCTTCCTGATTTTCGAAGCATTGGTCTTCCAAGAGGAAAGAAAGAAATATTCAATCATGCACATTCTTCTTTAAGATGCACAATCGAAAGAACATTTGACGTTTGGAAAAATAGGTGAAAAATTTTACGATAAATGCCAAGTTTTTCTTTTCCAAAGCAAGTTAAAATTGTAATTGCTTCAATGGCCATTCACAATTTTATAAGGTTA
>JAOQMQ010000195.1:13303072-13324422 GCA_027563845.1 Erythroxylum subrotundum | reverse complement strand
ACTGAACTGACCAAGACCAACTATGCCTGGCTTGACAGCAACTGTAGGTTTCCATTCTAGTGCTCAAACAGTAGATTGGTTTTTACTTTTGATGATGAACTTAAATAATCTAGAAGCGACGAAGAAGTACGGTCATGATGGAACATCCACAATTAGCTGCAATTAATGAAAGTTGTGGGGACTAGTACCACATAACATAATATCTGAATCTGAATTACATCAAATTCTTTATTTCTTATCAAAATGCCAAATAGTCTATTGATTGTACGGTCATCATATTTTGTTTTATTATTTACCGACAAACATATTAAGTTGCCAAGTGTAAGTGTCTGGCTACAAAAGCGAACCACCCTCGTAAAATTCAAGAATCTTTAAATGAAGTTATTACTTTCGGAAAGCCTAAATTTTATTATGATATTAAGTACTAATAATTAAGAAACTTCAATTACCATCTTTATCGATGAGTTCCGTTTTTCTTGGAGGGATAGGCACGTGTAGCTTCGACAGGGTTGTATTTGTGGGAAGACATAAATATCATGAGAATCTAGAGTCCTTTATCATATCTACCAGTGTGTACGTATACCATTTGCATCGTTCTTTTGCACTAAAATGTCTCTGTTGAATATTTTACCAATATTTTTTTTCAATAAAATTAACATTAGCGCAAAAAACAGACAAAGATAAAAAAGAAAGATAAATTTAATCTTAAAAGTAGGCCTTCACAAGGTACATTTGGCATTCATACAGGTAGCCAGAAAAAAAAAATGAAAGAGCAAATACAATGACGATGTTGCTTGTGCTTGTGCTCGTGCATATATAGACCAAGAACACAGTTAAGTTATTAAAAAATTGGACAGGACTAGCCTCCATGTTACGCAGGATTATTTTTAATTCGGATGAAGAGAAACAAGTAGAAGACAACTAATTACAAGGCATGTCACCACCGAAAATTATAATCAACCTTAGATCAAGCATTAACTCATTATGTATTCTATAATACCTTGAGGCATGTGGATATGGATGGTGCCATGTTAGCTTCTCCGTATCATATTGGAGATTTTTAATTATCATTTTCTTTTCGTGGACAGACAGATTTTGATACCTAAGCTTTTGAAGGGAAGTGCTATGACGAGGGAGATTCCCATTCCCTCTTACCCATTTTCTTTTATTATGCGTTCGTTCTTATGGCCGGTTGGGAGTACAAGACCTTTTGTCTAATTTTATGGTATTTTATTTTATTTCATAAATCTCAGTCTTTTATTTATGCGGGTTCTACGGTTATTTATGCAGAACTCACATGGAGCTCACATAAATAAATGACTGAAATTTATGAGACAAAATAAGATATCATAAAACTAGACAGAAAATCTAAACTTCCGATTAAGGTGCATCCCCGTCATTAATTTAGGTTCCAAGAATCTTGACAATGTTATCGGTGGGATTTACCATTTCTTTTTTTTACTTTTTACCATATTTATGCATGTGACAGGTACATCCGGTCTGAGACTGAAGAGATTGTTGATGGCTATATGTCAGGAAGCTTTAATTATACACATAAATGGAATCCCAACCCTTGAAAGTTATTGGTACAACAGAAAATTCTCGATCACAACATTAGACGAGATACTGTAGCCACAGAGAGAATAACCAATTGGATCATTTGAAATTTATCAAATAAGAAAAAGAGACAATTATCGAAAATTTAAAAAAAAAAAAATTATTAACCAGTTTACAGCTCATTGACACATCTCTATAATCAGCTTATAGATATTTCATAGATCAAAATAATACATTCATTATATTAAATACCATTTTCCAGCGCCTGGTGCGTCGGTGCAAGTTTCACTGGTTCATCTGAACTTGCAAACTCGTTAGTAATTGAGAAGATCGACACTGTTAGCTTTCAATCATTCATGCACATCTTGATATTCTGCTAAGTACTTTGTCTGGAATATCATGTTCAATGGCCTATATATTGTTTCGTGTTCATTGTTCAGGAGTACTGTCATTTCTGCATCCATATATTTTTTATGGCACTAATATTGTGGTCCATCTCCGTCGTCTTTTTTTTTTTCCTTCCTAATTTTTAATTCGATCACCCTCCTTAGTACAGTTTGCAGCATCAAAACTATACAATTACATTACCGTATCGTATATCTCATCTCTTTGCTAATACTATATAATATAAACAATACAGACTCTCTCTCTTAATATCAAAATAGTACTACATCAGGAAACGCAATGCAAGTTCCAGCTTCTTTTTTGCCCTCGTCTCCTCTCTTCACAGCCTGTCAAGGTTGAATTATTAAGATCTTGTTCATATTATTTTAAGTGAAAGCTCGTTGCTTTGTTGTTTCTCCAAGTTATAGAAGCAAATCATCCCGAGATTGCTAATTCTTGGCCCTGTCGACCAATATTATACAGAGTCTTTCCAGTTAATCTTCTCCGCAAGTTCAGAACAGGCGCTGCTTGGGTTTTTCCATTCCAGTGAGCCATTTAAATGAGTTATGGAAGCTAACTCATGCAAGGACCGGTTTGTCGGCTAGTGGGATATGAAGGAGGAAGATGTTCGATGAGCCTTTTGACCGAGATTTGTTTCCTAGTCAGTTTTTCTTGCAGGTAAGAACATGTTTTCGCAGAATAGATTAGTAGTTGGCTCCTTGCAACTTCTTTTGTCCTGAAACATTGACAAGAATTTTCACGATGTTCATCCTCTGTTTTTCTTTTTTCCTTCATGAAACCATCACTCAATTTCCGTTCTTGTTGACATTTTTATTTTCCACTTATAGCCATTATATGACATTTTCCACAAAGTAATCTTCATAATAACACCTTTTTTGGCTGCCATATATGTGATTTTGGATTTTGAAGGAAAAAAAGAGAAAACTATTTCAGGAACAAGTTTCTGAGGATGATCTACACCGCTATTTATGGATATTGATTGTGCCACTACGAAAAAGAAAAAGAAACCCAGTTTGCTGTCAACATTGTCTAACCTTGTAATGCTTTTGCATTCTGTTCATTGTGTTAGCAACTGTTTGCACACTGTAGCAGCTTCTCTGATGCAATTTGGAACAGTTTAATTTGTCCCCTTGAAACGTTTTCCAAGAGAGATTCTAGTTTCACATAATTTATGTCGAGGAGAATTGAACAGCTTTTGGAAAGCTAAATGCAACTTAAATAAGAGAGAGATTATAATTTTTTTTTCCTGTTAGGAATATAATTTGATTGGCTGATTATATCTTGAAAATTTTAATTTGGAAAATTTTGGATGCTACTCAAAATCGTCAGATATTTTCCACTAGTCTTTGTTACGGAAAAGATGTCGCATACATAGGACCGGTAGAAATGTGCGGGTCAACTACTGACCAACATGTCTCCACCTCCAGGTAGTGGCCATTGATAAATCATACCTAACCCATTTGAAGTGATAGAATTTCTGATGTCATCATCCACTCCCACGGTCTTTCTTTTCTACATTTAATCTCTTCGTCCTTCAGTTTCTCAGTGGGCCTATTCAGACCAGAGCATACTGTTCTCTTTGTTTCTTGAAAAGCTTGGAACTTGATCATTATTGCAGGAATGGGAACCAAACTTGAATATGCTATCAATCTTCTAACAGATTCCCCAAAAGCCAGCGACTTTCGCGTCCATTGTGTGGACGAAAGGTCCTATCTACAAGCTCGATCAATGCTTAAGAAGGACCTTCAAGTTTCTAGGTCAGACAAGCTTATAAGCTGTTCTACAAACATGATCATGCCCTCAAACCACAACATAGATTCCATCAGAGAAACAATGCAAATGCATGAAGACATATTCAAATATCAGGTAAACTAAAATTTAGATCCGAAATAGCTAATCGTACCAGTAAAAAATTCACAAGAAACTTGGAATCTTTTGCAGGTACGAGAACTTCACAGGTTATACAGTGTCCAGAGGATGTTGATGGAAGAGTTGAACATGGAAACCACTAAACAGAATAGGAAACATTGGAGTCCCATGACTACTACTATTATAGATATTAAGAGTTCCCAAATCATTAACCGTCTTAATTCCACTGCACATCACTGTTCCAGCGCTCAATACTGTTTAAGAGACGACCACAGTACAAGGGAAAGAAGCGGAAGTTGCTCCGTTGAGACCTTGAAAACGGCAAGAGGTTTTGATCTAGAGAGACCAGGTGAAGAAGACTTATCAACAGGAATTAGTTTAGATGACGACAAAAGAGCAAGTTCCAGCTTTTACATACAACCCCGAAAAACCAAAAGTAAACATGTTGAAGACAATGAAGTGGAGCTGACACTGAGCATCGGAGGTAGCTCCGGCAAGAGTACTAATTGTAAAAACTACCGGCGTCTTCATGGTCACCGAGGACCAGGATTCATAGACACGATGAATAAGAATGATATGAAGGAACTTGATTCTCCGACGTCGACGTTCAAATCAGAGCGTGGAGAGGATTGTAGTGGACCGGCAACCCCCATGAGCAACTCAAGTGCAACGTTTGATGAAGAAAGAAAACGGCCTCATTGGCTTTTCCAAGGTTTAAGCATAAATAGGACATGATCTTCATCACCAACTATTTTCTGACATGTACGTGTGCTCTGCATCCTTAAATTACAACGTACTCGATTTGGAACAATTATGAAAATACACGGTCCCTTCAACATTTGATATCTCCAACTTTAGCTGCTTCTGAATCTGATAAATTGATCGCTGATCCAACCTCTTCAGGATACGTATATGGATTGCTGTGTATAGAACTTCTGCAACTATTGATAACTATTTTCAGTTGAAACAGTTCATCGTAGGTGACTGCCGATACTGTTTTTATCATCATCTTGCATTAGGAAGTTTTTCTTGCATTACTCAGTCAATGAAAGCTTCGGTAATTCATCATAATACTAGTGGGATATTAACTTTTGAGATTTATACAGTAGATGTTTTCATAGTACATGACGAAGGAAGTATTTCTTTTCAAATGTACATTATGTCAAAAAGAAAATCAATATGTTAGAGAAATTAATGAAAAGTTCCCGTTTCTTTTTGGGTTTTTCAATAGTAAGGTGGCGTGCAACCAGTACACATTTTGGTAATCCGGGCCTATAGAAAGGACTTGAAGAATTAAACCCATGAAATCAACTCTCTGAATCACAACTTCCAAATCACTTGGACCTTTCTTTCTTTTTTTCTTTCTGATGCATCCCTTGAAGCAAATTACAGGTCTTCCTGGGAACTGGTCCAAGTCAGTCTTGAAGTCTGTCCAATTTCCCAAATGCTGAAAGGTCTTGTTTCACAACTTAAACCCAATGAAACTCAAACTCTTTTCAGCCTAGTTACGAGGATAAAGACCCTGTACACTCCTTCCTAAATTTTACGTGACCTACCTGAGAATTCCGGCATTTTCCTATTATTCTCAATATTTCCTAAAGAAATTATGCCATGTTCCTGACTCATTACAGAGTTGGAAATGAGAAAGAATAGATGAGAAAAGAAATTATTTAAATGGAAAATAAGAAAATAGAGGGAAGAGAACAGAGAATAAAGGAGGATATTATTGAATTTTTTGGGATAATTCTTATACATTGTTTGTCCATAAATATATCTAACTAATCATTGGCTAATAATAGAATCTTTCTAGAAGTTAGTGACATCATTGACAACTATTTGTAATTAAAAGACAAATAATAATGAATTTATTTCATAATAGATTGTATAACTAATTTGTTGAAATATTAGTAATAATAACTGATACTAATGTTGTTTGATGATAGTGTAAGCCAAATTTAACCTTTTAGTCTATTATATTAATACCTTCTTCGACTATTATTTTTGTTCTCAAGGAAGAATTTAGGAAATTAAGC
The DNA here is from genome assembly GCA_027563845.1 of Erythroxylum subrotundum. Classification (NCBI taxonomy): domain Eukaryota; kingdom Viridiplantae; phylum Streptophyta; class Magnoliopsida; order Malpighiales; family Erythroxylaceae; genus Erythroxylum; species Erythroxylum subrotundum. The sequence goes on along the minus strand of JAOQMQ010000195.1, from coordinate 13,318,558 downwards.
TCCTATAAAATTGATATCTTCCCATGTAGCCTCATCAATACTGAAATTAGCCTTATTTGATCAATATTTGACTTCCTACCAACAATTTTCCTTCTTTACAAAATGGCCAATGGAAGCTTAATAGAAGCTGATATTTGGTTCCCTATGTGTCGTTTGAGTAAGGGTACATAGAATATAAGGTGGGCTTCAGAATCATTTAAAAGTTCTAACTTGTATGCCACATGACCAATCTTCTCCAGAATTATATATAGACTAAAATACTTGGATGATATTTTGAGATTCTTTCTAATAGCCATTGAAGTCTGCCTATTTGACTATAGCTTGAGAAACACTGTTTCATTCAATTCAAAATTTCTTTAAATCTCTTCTGGTCTAATATATGCTTATGCCTATTTTGAGCCTTAGTAAGTTGGACTTTAAGTTCTTGAATCATATATTGCATTTGCTAAACAAACTCACTAATTGAAGCCATCGCAAAACTATTAGCTGGCAACGTAGGCACCTAAGTTGGTTGAACTTCATAGAGAGCTTGAAAGGGATACATTTTTAAACTTGTATGATAATTAGTATGATACCACTACTTTGCTAATAGAAGCTACATGCACTAACAAGTTGGCTTTTGAAAACATATGCATCTCAAGTAATTTTCCAAGTATATATTGACTCTTTATGTTTTCATATCAAATTATGGATGATAGGTAGTGCTTATATTAAGTTTAACTCCATCCAAGTTGAAAATTTGCTGCCAAAAAAACCTAGTAAACACCTTATCTCTATTAATAGTGATGTCTCTAAAAAACCCAAGTAACATATGTATATTTTCCAAGAATAACTGAGCCACTTTTGTTATTGTAAATAGATGAGCTAATGTGCAAAATTTGTAAATTGATCTAGTATCACCATTATAGTAGCTTTACCTTCTAAATTTGGTAGTTGTGTAATAAAATCCACAGAAAGGACTCCTATGCTTAAAAAGACATAATCAACGGTTGCAACAGAATTGGATAAGTTAAATTTTGCACCTTACAATGTTGGTATGTATCACACTACATAACCCACTTATATACAAGAGCCTTCATACCAAGCTAGTAAAAATAAGCTTTAAATCTTACATATTAAACTTGAATACTAGAATTGCCTCCTAATGAAGAACCATAAATTGTTTGTATGATCCTTTGCATTAAGTCATCATTAACACCAACAAACAATCTCCCTTTATACTTTATCAATCCTTGGGAGTAAGGATAGTCATTCTTAGCATTTGAATTAGACAATCGTTTGTGTGTCCTTATCATGTATATAAATTTTAACAACTTCTATCATCCAGAAAAGAACTATAGTAGTAATAGCAGAACAATAACATAGTTCTTCTTATGTTGACTATCTCTTAGAAAGAGCATTTACAACTTTATTCTTCACCAACTTTTTAAACACTATGCTATAATCTAGTTTGAATAGTTTAGTGAGCCCCTTTTATTGCATATATATGTGAATCTTTTGCTACAACATGTACTTAATGCTTTCTTAATCTTTATTAATGAGGAAGTGGTCATTTTCTAAATAATTTTCAAAAATGGACAATTTCTAGTGTCTAGAGTTCAACGCTTTACTTATGAGTACTATTGGTCTTTAATCTTGCAACAACACTATACCTATTCCTCTTTTTCTATCAATAGTCTCTAACACAAACTGTTTAATGAAGTCTAGTAGAGTCAACATTAAAGCACAATTCATTGACTCTTCAAGCTACTTGAAAGCGTCTTCTACCTTATCATTGCAATTAAATGTATCTTTCTTAGTAACTCAATAAGAGGCCTATTAATCTCACCATATCCCTTTATAAACTTTTTTATAATAGCTAGTAAGCCATAAAAATCCTCTCATTGCCTTTAATTTAATTGGCTTAGGTTAATTTAAAATTACTTCTACCTTAGACTGCTTAGTACTTAACCCATTTATAGATATTATGTGGCCTAAGTACTACACCTTCTGCTGAAAAATGTGCTTTTTACATTTTTTGCAAAGGGTTGGTACCGCTATAATGTTTGTAGAGTAATCTCTAAATGTTACAGGTATTGCTCTAGGATAAAACTATAAATAAGTATGTCATTAAAGAATACGAATATGGATTTTCTCAAATAGGGTTCAAAAATTGAATTAATGAGATATTGAAATTTGGCAAGCGCATTAGTGACCCTAAATGTCATTATGTGAAATTCAACATGGCTAGTATGAGTTTTCAGTGCAATCTTATGTATATTAGTTATATTCGTCCTAGTATAATGATATTATGCCCTCAAATCTAACTTTGTAAAGTATCTTACCCTATTTAACTCATCAAGTAAATCATTAATGATAGGTATTAGATATTTATATTTCATTGTAGTTGCATTCAATTGTCTATAATTGACACAAAATCTCCAAGAGTCATCCTCCTTTTTGAACAAAAGTATAGGTGAAGCAAAAGGGTTATTGCTTAGCCTAATGATGGAGCTAATGTTTTTTCATTTCATATTTCTAGAAATAAGGATATCTATGAGGCTTGATATGGATTGGTTAAGTTACTAGTTTAAATTGGAAGGCATGGTTATGACTTCTAATTGGTGAAATTGATTTTGGTTCTTAGAATGATGTTTGGTATTAGTTAAGAGGTTTTTGATAAGTTTAGGTATTTATTTGAGGGTAGGTTACTAGTTGGCATTTTTGGAACTGATTTACAAGTTATTGAGAAAAGTTAAGATGAAATTGGTCCCATCTTTTTCTTAAGAACTTCTACAAGTTTTTTTTTTTTATAATATTGATTTCAAGCTTCTAGTTTCCTTTATTCCCACAATTTCAATTTTACCACCTTTGTTAAATAACAACCTCATCTACATAAAGTCAAACATCCTAGGACTATATTGTTTCATCAAATCTACCTAATCACCATATTATGACCTCCAAGTTTCAAGACTCTAAAATTAAATTCAAATTCATAACCCTATATTTTCCATTTAAACCTTTCACACTTTGCTTTACTAATCATATCGTGCCTATTAGTAACAGTTACCCATAATATTTTATTTTTGGTAACAATGCCTCCAACTTCCTTATCCATCTTAAAATCTCCAAAACTATGTATGATGCCACTTTCAATTAAGATAACAATATTTTTATCATTTATTTCTTATTGAATTTTTAAAGAATTAGCAGCATCCCTTCCTTCAACGACATGCATGAATATCTCTACATTATTAAAGTCATCAATCTCTGTATGTCTTTCTTCTTCATCATTCTGGTCCTCCTTTTCCTCCTTAGTAGCATATATAACATTAATTTACTTTAATGTACAAGTATGACTAGGAAATTATTTATCACCATATCTATAACACTATCCAAGAGCTCTTCTAATGTTTGAATTTGGATAATTTTAGTTAGTTTTATTTTTTATAGGATTTGAGTATGTGTTTGGTAGATATTTATTTTTTAGTTTATTAGATTTATGACATTTTTGTGAGATCTAGTTGGAAAGGACAAGTAGACTTAGTGTTATATTTTTCCCCTAAACATTGCTTAAATAAACTACTCTTGTAGTTTAGCTTGCTTATAAGCTTGGGAAAGGATGGTAAGTTTGAACAATTTTACCAAAAGTTTGAGTTCCTTACTAAGGTCACTAATAAAACTAGAAAAAAAATATTATCCATCACGCTATGGGTGATGTTTCAATATTAAAGACTTAAGTTCTTCAAATATTTCTTAATGTGCCTTTAAAATCCCTATTTGTTTCAACTATATTTATCTCTCTAAATCCTATACATAAACCCTCAATAAATACTCCCATAACTTCTCCTTATTATGCAACTGCCATCCTTGATACCATATATTAACTTTTGCTCCTAAGTAAAGAGTTGTTAAATCTACTTTTTGCTCATTTAGTGTTCCATGATATTTGAAAAATATTTTTTGTCATTTCCTTATCCATTTCTTAGGATTGCTACCTTTAAAACTGTTATGCTCAATGCTAAGTCCTCTACTAAAACCACTTCCCAGAGTTGACTGACTAGACACTTTTAGTCCATTGTAACTAACATAAATAATAAGAAGAAAATATCACTACTGTCTTATTAAGGGCCTCCAATATTGATTTGTCTGGAAGGAGATAGTGGTGGCCTTTATATTTGTGATAAGTTACGAGAAGGCTAAGTGAGATTTTTAATCATTTCTATAAGTTGACTAATTTGCATCTTCATGTCTTGTTGGTCAGCATGCTTTACTTTTTGTGCTTCCTTTTTCTCTTAACTAATGATTATAAGCTTTTAATTGGTGTACATCTCTCACATAAATTCTTATCCCCCTTTGATACGATATATTAATTTGCTCTTTAATATTCTATACTAGATTTGGTTTTTTATAGCATTCTTGTTCTTTTTTAGCAATAATTCTCAGAATGATTATTGGTACATCAAGATTAGACTCCTTTGACACTAAACTATCATGATCCTATCTCATACAAAGTTGGTTCATTAGAAAACTATTAGAAACTATCATGATTCTATCTCATACAGAGTTGGTTTATTAGAAAAATATTATGCAATGAAAATGAGAAGGATTAAATGAGAAAAGAAATGATTTAGATGAGAAGAGAATAAGAAAGTAGATAGAAGAGAATAAAGAATATGGAGGATATTATTAATTGTATTTCTGGATAATTTTCATACATATCCATATATAAAACTAATCATTTATTAATTGCATTTTTAAATTTCAATTCAACCGTTACAAAACATACATAAACAATTTCCATTCCCAATAATTTTCAACAATTCCATTTCTAACAATTTTGACAATTTCAATTCAAAGTTTCAAACATCACAAAACATACATAAACAATTTCTATTTCTAAATTTCTAACAATTTCTTTTCCAACGACTAATAATTTTATTTCCAACAACCAACAATTTCAACCATCACAAATTCATAATTCACAAAATAATGAAATATACATAAACAATTTGCATTTTTTATAATTTTCATTTCCAAATTCTAACAATTTCAATTTTTACAATTTCCAACAATTTCAATTCAACAATTACAGAAGCATACATAAATAATTTTTATTTCCAACAATTTTTAGCAATTTTCATCACAAAACATACACAAACAACTAAGTACAATGCATTTGTTTTCCAAATTTAAGAGCAAAAAATACACCCAAAAAATCAAAAACCAATTCAATGTCGGGTCGAGTTTGGATATAGATATGGATCTATTTTAGATCTGACGATTCCAGGGAGACTTTGTGACTGTGACTGGTCGGTGGTGGGCTGGTGATATCGGGCAATTGTTGGGGATGCGGTGGTGGTCACTGGAAGGCTAGAGAGGGAGTGGTGGCGACGGTGAAGAAGAGTGAGAGTGAGAGTGAGAGTGTGAGAGAAACTAATGAGAGGAAGAAGAAGAAGAAGAGCAGCGTCGGGTGAGTGGGTGTGGGAGGGAGGGGGTTTTAAATTAATTTGATTGTTTGTATAAAAGAGAAAGTGGGAGTGTACAGAGTTTGTGAGAGAGAAAATGAAGAGAGAAAGAAGAAGAGTAGCAACAGGTAGCGTCGGAGAGGGAGGGGGAAGAAGAAGAGGTTTTAAGAATTTTTTTTTTGTAAAAATACCCTTAAAAATTTTAAAATTTTCGGTACCGGTATCGGTAGTTTCGACTAGTACCAACCAAAATAGGCCGGTACAGACCGGTACATAAATCGAACACCAGAGCATCCATCTCTGTACTAATTTTCGACCGATATGATATAATTTTCGTAACACTAATCATACATCCATATATAAAATCATTTATTAATGGCAAGATCTTTCTAAAAGTTATTGACATCATTGACAACTATTAATAGCTAAAAGGCAAATAACAGTAGATTTATCTGATAACGATTTGTATAATTAATTTATTAAAATATTAGTAATAATACCAGTTGGTAATATTATTTGATGAGATTGCAGGTCAAATTTAACTTCTTATTCTATGATAAATTATTTAACTTTTTATGAAAACTTAAATTTTTTTTATGAAATTTGTAAACCTTTTTAAGAATCGTATGAAAATTAAACGTGGTCTATGCATCCAAGTTAAAACCCATTAAAAACAAATTAGTAGGCCGTAATTTACAAATTAATTAGCATGTTCCGAATTTTGAGTAACTTGGGCTTTCATTAATTTAAAATTTTTATAAACATTTTGATAAATTATTTGGTTATGTGCATAAGAAAGCATATGATTATTGTCACCACGAGTCTATATGATCGTTTTGGACTGAAATTGATGGTTGGTCAGGGATATGAGAAATCATTAGAGATGATGGGAACATGAAAAGTGAAGACCATGATTACTAGTTTCTGTTACGCGGATTTGATCCTCAAGTTTTTCTTGGATTGATAGTACATACCAAACTTGTGCACTTTTTCTTGATTTCTTCTGAGGGTTCTCTGCGCTTTATATTCTTGGAAATTGCTTTCTCTGTCTGATAGGATGAAGATGAAAGTTGCGGGCTCATGTTGAAAAACTTCAACTTAAGCTAGCAAATTATTGCACGGAAGGGAATTTTATTTCCACTGCTTTCATACGAAAACAACCATATCGATTCCACTTTATTAAATGCGATGGAGACAATTGCTTTGATGAGAAGCATCCGTTCTAGTTTATACGGGTACAATCTTTCCTTATTTCACCTCGATTTCCTGTCAGAATACCTACTCGGCCAAGCTTAGTAATAGCAGATACGAAAGCTTGCTGAAAAGCTGCGTTATTCGATGCAAAAAGATTAACAGTGGCTCGTGATCTTCTGTCCGAGAACAACACCTGATCAGAGGTTAACAGACCCTTTCCTTGCTGAAGGTTAACGTAGTAAGCATTGTCGAATCTCTGAGGAGTTGTTGGGTCCATATTAATTGCAATTCTAGGGTCGACTTTGAGGGGACACATATTTCTGAGCTGAAGAGCATACTGCAAATTTAGTGACGGGTCAATTCTGTTTCTGGACCTAAAGTTGTAAATCCTCTTGGAGAAGCGGCTGCAATGAGAGAAACCAATTGTATGTGCACCTGATAATATAGTCACAAAACATTTCAGAAGTTAAAAAAGTCAATATTCTGAACCATTTTCTAGCTATCTGAAATCTTCAAATTGCAAAACTTCATGGTATATATACCTGATAGTGCGACCATATCAGTCTGATTAAGACCATGAAAGGCAAACATGGTGTTGAGCTGATCTAAGTTGAATTCAGGTCGAGGAAGTTGGTGTTGAACACTAGCTTTTGTCGATATCCTGCCATCACGCCTTCCTAATTCGACTTGATAAAATGGTCCGCCGGCCTGAATATAAACAAACAAGTTGGATAAAGAAGTAAGCAATTTTGGATGATGCACATGGAGTGGGTGACTGAAAAAGTAATTTCTATTGGTGGTTGTTTGATAATTTATGGAGTGATAAGTGACGAGGATACTACTCAAAAGCCAATTATGCTGGAACTGCATACCAAAACTATGACATCTCTAGCAGCAAGAGCTAATATATCAGCACAAGAAACTTTATTTTTGCACTGAGGAACACTGTCAAGGGCAGCCTTAGCCTTAATCACCGTGTCGAATCCGTCTCCAGCAAGTGAAAGATCATCTGGGTGATCCTTCTCGGTTTTGCTAGTTGGAGATGCAAGCAACACAGAAGCATCACATCCCTGGAAAGTGAAAACAGTTAGTAGATTCACTTTAGAGCTAAAATGAAAATACTAAAACGAAGTGTCAATTTCATCGGTATAACCCACTAACCCTCACAAAACAATCATGAAAGAACAGCCGGAGAGTGGCCGGAGCAGTCACAAAAGTCTGTTGAAACTTCTTTTGGACCGCAGAGCGAACTATGGATTCGACGTTGGGACAGGTACTAGCGTAGAAGTTTTTGCGAAGTTGAGCATAAGCATTATCAGTTAGAAGGAGAGGCAGAAGCAACGCTGACAGAAGAATGATGCTATGTTTGGGCATTTTTATGATATAGCTAATGTCTTTACCAGATGGTGGTTTTAAATTTTACGGTGAAAGTGAAGAGTTTATATATATAGGCATGGTCAAGAAGACTATGCACATAATAAGCTTTATTAGGACATGATCAATAACATATATTGATAATTATTTCTGGCCAATCATGATTGTTTGAGAGTGAATATGGATTGAGGGGACAGTGAATTTTATGGAACAAGATCTTTTGTCCAGTTTTATAATGTCTTATTGTGTCCAGTAAATCTCAGGCATTTATTTATGCGGGTCTTACGTGAATTCCACATAAATAAACGTGAAGCCCGCATAAATAAATGACTAAGATTTACTGGACACAATAAGACATTATAAAAATTAGACAAAAAATCTGGACTCAAATTTTATATACGAGATTATTGGCATGTTATCGCACACAAGCAGCACTATTTCAGGAGTGACAGACAACGACTCGAGCCCTTGGAAGGAAAGTTCATGCTAGGATCTCATAAACAGCTGCACAGAAAATATTTGTGTAAGTTCCTTCTTGTTGTGTTATATAAAATTATACATGTCATCTTGATCTCATAAACAACCGGACAGAAAATCTTCTTTTAGGTTAGAAATTAGAACCTTTTTGTTTTTTATAAATTTGAACCTTAGCTCTCTTCATGTATTTGAACCTTGATTCTCTTTATGCAACTCAGTTTACTACCCCACCAAACCATTTCTTTACGTTAACACAAACAAACAGAAGAATTGACAAGGTGAATAAAACTAGAATATTGAGAAAAGAAGAAGAAAGACATAAGTTTAGGGATTTAAGACAACGGAAAATACTGTTGCAGTACTGATGATAAGGAGTTCTATTGACTCACTCTTAAACAAATGTTTTTCTTCGTGTGCAGAAAGTCATATGCGCATCAACTAATTAATTGACTTCTACATACTATTTTCTTGATCTTCTTATTTGGAGACTTCAAAGTTCATACTGGATTATGAGGAGTACCAACTTGAACAAACATGCTTATTAATTATTGGTTTCACGGCTCTGCTTGTCGCTTCTTAATTACCCAGTTATCAGGCAATTGGAGTATGAAAGATATCACTGTTGGCTCACATGGTTTCATCTCCAAGCATCGATACATACATATATACACGGAACCTCTCCGGGTTGTCAAAATGATTCAATTATGCTTGAGAACTTGTTATCGGACATTAATTAGAGTATCCAGTCAAAGGAAATACGCAAACTAGTCACAAGTAAGGGAGCAAGATTCTCTGTCTAATATTACTCTATCTTATCCTGTTCAATAAATTTCAATTATTTATTTATGTGAGTTCCATGGCTATTTATGTAGGTTCCGTATAAATGAATGGTTAAGATTCAAATGGACAGAATAGGACGCAGTAATACTGAATAGAAGATTCAGACTCCAAGTAAGGAGGCATGAAGGCCTTATCGGTAGATTAATTTTCAAGCGAATTGATTATTGTTGAGTTGGCACGGATGACTTGTTGCCTTATTGCATAGAAATTGTTAGGGAGGAACATGTTAAGCTTCTCCGGAATATTTGGTTGCACGTTAACTTTTGGCACGCGGCTTCCAACTTCCTATTATTTCACATGCCATTCCCATATTTTCAGGTAATGTCGCACTTGTTTGATGAAGAATCCGTTTCTTTCCTGGCCGCCCCAAGATATAGTCTTCCTTGCTCCGGTTGTTTCGCGATACTATCTTATTAGAATTAAGCTTATATTTTTAAAAATTAACATAATTAATTATATCATATTAATATAAGTATAATATTGTTATATGTACCTTTATCTATATTTTCTTTATTGTAATTCACTGTCAATTTATCATAGAGAATTTATAAAAATAGTAAATATAATATTTTGTGCAAATACATTTTAATTTTATAATACTTTATGATAAAGAAAAGAGATTAAGTATATGTTAAATAATTATACTTTGTATAAAAATTTGAAATACTTAAATACCATTAAGTTTGAAATAATTTTATATATTTTGAATGCAAATTATTTTGATAATAATTATTAATTTATCATAAAATATTTAAAAATAGTCATGTTCAAATTAATCTAAATTTAAAAGTTTTATTAATATAGACAGATTTCAAAGTATCAATTCTTATCTTTTCATTTATATTAATATGTATACTCACTACAACAGACATTTGTATTGGCTACGATTTATTTAGCGACAAAACAAAAATCGTCGTTAGAAGTGTCCCTTTGCCAACGCATAAAAATATCGTCGCTAAAAGTTAAAGAACCTACGACGGTTAAGCAAAACATTAGAAAGGGGAAACAATGTTATGACACTTTTACAAGTTCGTCACAATAACAACACGTTTTAACGATGTTAAAGTACTTTCGTCACAAAAGAGAAACAATTATTGACTACTAGAAATGATCGTCGGCATATGTGGGACAAATCAATGTGATCAGCGTCAATTTAGCAAAACGTCGGCAATTGCTGGGAAAAATAACGACAGAAAACTAAATTACGTCACAAATTGCATTCCTTTTTACTGACATTTTTCGTGAATCATTGTAGAAGGTTGAGCTAAGATAATACGGAGCAACCATAAATGTTTGAATGTCGTAGAATGTTCATTATTGGAGACGATTATTGTACTTCATCGGTAAAGTTTGACGATGATTTTCTTTAACGTCTCATATTGGTGAACGTATTGCGACCATTTTTCTTAATTCGTCGCTAATGAGGTATAATATAGCGATGCTCTATTATTTCGTCGCTAAAAGTGGTTCTTAGATTTTTCAAAAAAAAATTTATGTGAATATTGATGAAATTTGATATGTGATAATATTGTTAAAATTAATAATATTTAAAAGATAGTTTGCTAATAATAAGTAATAATCGTAGTTAAGGTTAATCATAATTGATAGTTTTATAATCTATCCTAGTTAAGATATGTTTTGTTGTAAAGTTGTGTTCAATGTTTAAAACATATTGTTGAAAAAAACATGGCAGGTTATTTAAAATATGAAAAGTAAATATATGGAAACAGAAAATCTTAACAATACCAAAAATATCATAATTTTAAGTGAAAAGGTAGTATTAATCATTAATATTTAGTAACAATAAAATAATATATTGATCCCATTTCCAAAATTTTTATAAAATAATTATTTATAAAAATTATGGAAATGGTATCAATATAATATAATGATATATGGTAACTAGTACAAACTTTTAATTAGAAGGTTAACAATTCTTATAGACATAGAACAACAACAATAGCAACGACAATAGTACGCAGCCTTACCCTAACTAGTAGAGAGGTTGTTTGAAAAATTCTTATAGATAGAACAATAAATAAAGTTTAAGTCTGAGTCCAGTAGATTCCATCGATAAATGACAATGATATAATTATTTTTCTAGATTCCAAGTGACATGAGAGTCAGTAAAGATAAATGAGTTCTCTATGTCTGGATTCCTAAGAAGGGTCCTTACACGTTCGAAGGCACCAATTGAAATAGTGAAAGATCTTCCCTCAGGTATAGGTTTTTGACACCCTCTTCCAACAGCTTCTTCACTATAGCTAAACTTCTAGAGGATACAGTTAATGAGTCCCCAGATTTAGTATGAAAGACAACTTCTTCTGATGAACTACAAGTATGATGCGTTTCATACTTAGATTGGTAGTTTAGTGAAACCGTTTAACAAACCTAAATTAGAACACATGTATAACTAAATGACCAGACCAAGTCTTTGGAATCGACAAATATTCTAAAACAACTGATTTCCCTAATCCTTTATGGACCATTGTGACATCGCCCCTGCCTCCATGGCTATAGATGTTATCTTGAAGATTCAAGGAAGCTTAACACAACATATATTATATACCCTCAAATGTGAATATATATATGATAGCTTCATAACAAGAAATGAGATCTATATAATAAGAAAAGTGACGTAGTTCGGACGATACTAAAAACCTTGAAGAAGAAGATCAGCCATGGATGAAAAACGATTATTAGCGAAGAGGGGATTTGTTCTGCATTGTTTTTTCCTTCAGTATGGACAATTTTGCCACATTCCTCCTAACTAAATGAATTTCTACCATCGGAAACTAGACGCCATAATGACATTCCTTGGTTAATTATGTTAAGAGCTATATTATGTAAATGTGAATTTAGAATAAAATTCATTATATTCAACTCCAATTTCGTTGATAAGTTAAAGTACTACAATTTAGTACTTATACATCTTCAATCTACGTAATGAGATGAATGTTACCTTTATTAAAATAACAATAATCTGTTTACCCTTTGTATCATGTCAAAATTTTAGAATTTAAAGTAGATTAAACATGACTATGTTCTTGATGTATAGAAATATAATATTATCTATATTGGGTTATATTACTATTAATACAAATTAAAAAAATCAAATACTCTTTCAGACCTTTCATCAAATAGTTAGCGAGCTTTCTTGAGGGAAGTGCTAAAGGTTGTAAAAAGAAGTCAACCCATATACAACTAACAAAGACAACAAATCATCTTCGAAACACAACCACAAACACAACTCATACTACAAATGCAAAATTAAGAACTCAAAATAAACACCTAAATGTATAAAATAAACTTAGCACATGATAGAGGGTTTGAAAAAAAAACCAATATAGTTAAGGATGGTTCTTCAACGGTGATGACCACAGTACATAAGATGAACACAAGAGAGGGGACAATGGTTATTGGACTGTGAATGTAGAGGACTGTTGACGGCTAACACGAAAATGAAGAGAGGTTTGTTGGAGTAGTGATAAAAACCTAATACAAAATGACGTTGTTTCTTGTTAAGGTAAACGATGTCGTTTTCCATTTTGTCAGAAGAAATATAGAAATACAATATTGTTAAAAGAAAAAAAGTCATTGCCAAGTTGAAGACATTGCCAAATTTGTTGTCACCTTTGCGTAACATAATTATTATTACACATAGAAAAAAAATTATTATTACAATATCTCAACGACCGCCATAATATTGTTTGAAAATATTAGAACTTAATCACATTGATTTATAATAAAATAAATATTCTTTGAAAATAGGATTAAGTTAACTTATAAGAAATAAAAGCTAGGCAATAATATTTTTCAATATTCTTTTGTAAATAGTAATCAACATTAAATATTAATAATTTCCAAACGTGATGTTAATGATTGGATGCATATATAACTGTACAACAAATATTAGTGAACAATTTTGATTGTAATATGAGTACTTCATATTAATCATTTTAACAAAATAAAAAATATTATGAAAAACGTTTAGTATTGGCGTCGTTTATCTAGTTTGTAGCAAAATATTGCAGAGTTTGCGACATTTATTTAATTTGGTAGGTAAATCTGGGATTTGGCGACAAATTTATCTTCATCGCCAAATGTAACGGATGACAAAAAATAAGGTGAGACCCAGTCTATTTAAACATAGACGCGCAAGACTCCTCTTCTTCCCCCTTTTTCATTTTCATCCATTCCTCTCTCCACAGAGTTCTAATTGCCGAAACTCTTTCACACCCTACCGTCAGCGAAAGAACTTTCTTCTTCTCTCTCTGTCATCCATCGTCTCCTTGTGCTCTATCTCCAATTAGTGAGTGGTGTTGCTATCGTTTTTGGGTCTCACAATAACGAATGTATATGTCGATAACCATGGGTTCCTTTTTATGCGGAATGTTGAGTTGTTTGCCTTATTTGTTGATGATAATGGTTGAAATGTAGTGGATATGTGTTATTGTGGTTGAAGAAAGGGAAAATAATGAAGTGTTTTTGTTAATTTAGGTTGATATGTGACTACACATTAGGTGTTCAAAGAAATTCTTAAATGATATTGATATCATTTTACAATGTTTTCATGTTTAAATTCATTATGTTTTGTTAAATTTGAAATGTTGAAATGTGGCTGCACATTGGTATAATGTTAAATGTGAATAGTTTTGTTAATTTTTTGGTGGAGAAAATTATTGTGCATATAAAGTCTTCTTTAATGCATGTATTTCTCTTTCTTGTCTAACTTTAATATAAGTAGGGTATGAAGAAGTGAAATGTGCATCTATCCTTTTCTTTGTACGCACACATTGGATATTATGAAACCCATGTGGGATGTTTGACTTGTGAGAAAAGAGAGTTAGTAAAGTTGTACATTAAATGTTAATGTGTATGAACATGTCCCTTTTTTCTTCTTCTTTATTTTTTTTTTTACATTTTCTATGCTTATAATCTAAATAAGCTAATAATATTTTTAGGTGTTTTTCATGATCAATAATAAGAGGACAATCTAGGCAAAAAGCTAGCTAAAAATGTAGTTTCCTTGTGCAATTTGATTTTACATATTTCAAGGAATCATATGACCTACCTTCCTATGTTATAATTTATTTTGATGATGTCCCTTCTTGTACATAATAATCAAAGAACATAACTTAAGTTTGAAATCGTATTTGTTTAAGATTGGTTAGAGTTTTAGTTAATGCGACATAAGATGAACTATATTGTAATTTGCAACTATATATATAGTTAATAATAATTTATTTTAAAATGAAAAAATAAAGAACAAATGTATTATATTAAATACAAAATTCCCTTATTTTGCAAGCTCTGTTTTGTGTTGAAGAGAATCCATAATCATTCGACGTCCTCCTTCTTTGTAGTTTGAGGTTGTCTGTCAATCCAGGTAAGTCGTCCAACCCATTTACAATATGTTTTGCTTTATTAATTGGAGTGTTTGTGAGAAATTTTTTTTATGATATTCTGAGTATCATTGATCATAACATAAAGTTCTGATTTAACATAAAGCCCTAATTAGTAGTAACTTTTATTGTCACGTAACAATTGAATGAGGATTGCATTTAATATGGGTATTGTTTGAAATATTGAGGCATAATAAACCCTTAGGATGGTATATAGGTTGAAAATCGGTGATGCAGCTCCGATGAGGCTTATAGGTGAAAAATTTCACGAGCCTAAGAGCCACAGCGAGAAGTCCCTTTCTCGATTCACAGGTATAAACAACGTCATGTACCATAGTGTTTCTTTTTTTACGAACTTTGTTTGTATAAACTTCAAGCAGGATGTGTTCTGGTTTTGTGTTAATGCAAATAATGTGTTAGTTTTGTGTACTGGTATGCAATATTCCTAGAAACATAGGATGGTATATAGGTTGAAAACTGGTGATACATGTAACATCCCATTACTTGTGGGAGGGTTAGAATGGTAAATGTGAGTGATTAATGAGAGTTAGAGATGCATTTCCTTGTTCATGCATAAAATTCTATACACTTATACATGGTTGTTGCACATGAAAATAATTGTACATGCATTCATGAAAAATTCCGGGTATAATTGGGTTAAGTTATGATTTTTGGGAGGTTCGCGAATTTGAATTTTGTTTATACTGGATGTGCTATTGGTTGGTAAGAATATGGTATTTGTGAATTTT
>JAOQMQ010000195.1:13258689-13302972 GCA_027563845.1 Erythroxylum subrotundum | reverse complement strand
TTCCCAGGATTGATCTATTCTGAATAGTCTTGATTTGTTTAAACTTCCATATTATTGAAATGTTGTGATCTGATTCTGAATTTATGACTTGAAGTCCGAGGAGTAAAATAGTTGGGGCGCGTATTAGAAGTGTTTTGATCCATTATGACATTCTGTATGTTATGCGATATGACATGATCAGTATGTGATTCATTTCATAAAACACATGCTCAGATAAAGGCGTTGTGACTTGAGTAGCCAGTTGAAGCACTTCCACGTAGAGCTTTGCTCCATGATCTCAGATTCTGCAAGTTGAGCTATGCTCCGTGAACTCTGTTCTGACTGAGCCCTATGGGCCAATATTTGTGTAAGTGATGGGCACTCAATCACAACAATAAGAATGAAAACGATTCTCATGCATATAATATTATAAGACTGAAAATCATGAATGGTTTGTAAGGTGATATTGAATTACTATGTGACATGCCATGATATGTGAGTATCTGAACAATCCATGTATGCTTAAAATGAGTATTTATGCAAAATGTGATATGTGTATAAGATCCGGTGAATTCATCAGTGATGGTTCACTCATTGAGTTCGCAAAACTCATCAAAATTGCAACGTTGTCTTTTCAGGACCGAGAGACGACTCTAGCTACTGAGAGACTCTACTGCCGTGTATATTGTGTTTTAGCAAGTGAAGTCATGGCTTAAAGGTTGGTCAGCTGAGACTTTTGGGTGGCTTAGATAGATTTGATACATTTCCTCTTTCATGTAGTACCTTTGTATTAGGTTTTTGATGATGTACATAGGGAAAATGTGAAAGACACAATGTAGTCATCGATTTTGTGAAGTGAAATGAGGAAAAAGTTGGTCTTAAAAATATTGTGATTTTCTTATGATTCTTTATAAGTGAATGATGATATGATGTCATATGAAGTGAATGTAGTGATCGAACGTAGCTCGCCCTTAACGTGGGATATGTACCGAAATGACCTCCGGGCGTTCCGGTGTGTAGCCTGCGGTAAGGGGGTGCTACAATACAGCTCCAATGAGGCTTATAAGTGAAAAATTCCATGAGTCTAGGAGCCACAATAAGAAGTCCCTTCATCGATTCATATGTATAAACAACGCCACATACTTTATTTAATAGTAACTTTTATTGTTACGTACTTTTGAACGAGAAATGCATTAAATAATTCAGTTATCTTCTTTAATTGTACACCTACATGGATAAAAGTTTGATGTCTCATCAAAAATGGTCCACTGAATACGTAGAAGGAGTTAAGAGTTTATGCAATTTGTACAACATCAAATGGGTGATGAATGTCGTATTCATTGTCCTTACATCGATTGCTTAAATGTTGACTTTCAAAGTCAAGATGTGGTATATAATCACTTGTTAATCCAAGGTATAGATAAATTCTACAATCCATGGCTTTATCATGGTGAACGTAAGGAAGCAAGTTGTAATAGAAGTAGTGGTACAAGTTATGATGATAATAACAATAATGATGTAGATGATTGTGATGTTAATGATAATGATGATGATGAGATTGACGAGATGTTAGACGATTATGGGAATTATATGGACACTATGAATGAAACAAGTATGCCTAACATAATTGGTAGTATAAATGAAGATAATTTTGGGAAGTTATTAAAAGTTGCTCAAGAAGAATTATATACAAGGTGCTTAAATTGCTCACAACTATACTATATTTTGTTGTCAAGATGTTGGATTTGAAGGTCTATAATAAATGGAGTAACAAGTCTTTTGACATGTTAATTGACTTACTTAATGATGCATTACCTATTAGACATAAATTGTCAAAATCTTACTATGATACAAAGAAATTATTAAGGGACCTTGCATTAGGATATACTTCAATTCATGTATGTAAGTATGATTGTGTTCTATTTTGGAAGGCAAATAAAGACGTTCAGGAGTGTCCTATTTGTGGTACATCAAGGTGGCAAGTGGACGATGGGAGAGGGAAAAAGATACCGAATAAAATCCTTCGATACTTTACTACTAAACCACGACTACAAAGACTTTTTATGTCACAAAAAACAACGATGAATATAAGGTGGCATAAAGAGAAACACATTGATGATAACATTATACGTCATCCAATAGACTCAATGGCATGGAAAGAATTTGATAAAAAGTTTCCATGGTTTGCACAGGATTGTCATAATGTTCGACTTAGATTGGCCTCAGATGGATTTAATCCTTTCGGTACTATGAGTACTTCATACAGCATGTGACCGGTAATTCTAGTGCCATACAATTTACCTCTATAAAAGTGTATGAAGGAGCCTTTTATGTTATTGACTTTGCTTATTCCATGTCCTACTACTCCTGGTAAGGATATCGATGTCTACATGCAACCATTAATTGATGACTTAATGATCTATGGGAATTTGAAATGCAAACTTTTGATGTTGTTCAAAGTGAAACATTTAGAATGCATGCCGCTATTTTGTGGACTAGAAATGATTTCCCAGCTTACGGGAATTTGTCTGGGTGGAGCACTAAAGGGTATATGGCATGTCCTATGTGTAATCATCAAACTTATTTAATTAGGCTATAAAGTAAAATATGTTATACGACTACCGTCATTATCTAGAACATGGGCCTAGATGACGAAGAAGTAAATTGTTTAATGGAAAAGCATAATTGGGTGAAGTTCCATTACAGTTGTCTGGTGACGATATTGTTTACCAGTTATCACATTTGGATGACACTACACCTGGGAAACACTCAAGTAATAAAAAGCGAAAGAGAAATGATGTTGAACTCAATTGGACAAAAAAAACATAATTTTCAATTTGACATGTTGCAAGGAATTACTGTTGAGGCATAATCTTGATGTGATACATATTAAGAAAAATATTTGTGAGAATATTTTAGGAACTGTGATGGGAATTGATTAGAAATCAAAAGATACAATTAAGGCTAGACTTGACTTGGAAGCTATGAATATTAGAAAGACTTGCATTTGAAAAGAAGAGTTGATGGGTCATTATTCCCCCTGCTTATTACAACATATCAAAAAAGGAGAAATAATCTTTCTGTCAATTTCTTCAATCAGTCAAGTTTCTTGATGGGTATGCATTAAATATAGGCCGTTGTGTGAATGTTAAAGAAGGAAAAATATCAGGGTTGAATATGATTGTCATGTACTTTTGTAACGATTACTTCTTGTTAGAATATGTAGGTGCTTGCCGAAGGATGTGTCCATAACTTTGGGTCAATTGGGAGAGTTTTTTAAGCAATTATATTGCAAGACACTTAAAGTTGAAGGGCTTGACAAAATGGAAAAAGACATATCTTTGATTCTATGTAAACTTGAACTAGTATTCCCCCCATCACTTTTCAATGTTATGGTTCATTTGGCAATTCACTTACCATATGAAGCAAAACTCTGTGGACTAGTTCAATTTTGATGAATGTTCCTAATCGAAAGTAATTCATATTAACTTTTACTTTTCTCAAAGTTATTTGTTAGTAACAATTCCTAATATTTTATATTTTGTTCAGGTTTTTATGCTCTCTTAAGCATTATGTTAGTAATAGAGCTAAACCTAAAGGGTCTATTGTAGAGGCTTATATAGCAAATGAATGCTTGGCATTTTGTTTAATATACTTAAGTGACATGGAGACAAGATTTAATAGACCATAACGTAACTTTGATTTTAATGAAGAGGGTGGGTTGTCAATTTTCTCCCCAAAAGTTAGGCCACTTGGTGTGGGTAAATATGTGGAGTTAACTAAAGACGAATTCCAAACCGCCTATTGGTATATTTGAACAATTGCGAGAAAGTCGGTATATATATAGAGTATGTATATTCCTTTTAATTCAAACAATCATATTAGAATTTGGTTTATTGAATCTCATTTCCTTACTGCCATTTACTTTTTTAAATAGAGAGCTCAAAGAGTCTATTTGCAACAAAGGGATTATTAATGTTGAAGAAAGACATAAGCTGAAGTATGTATTATGATTTAGAAATCGAGTAAGTTACATATTGATTACATATTATGAACATATGACAATTTATATGTTAGAATAACTTCTAATTTCATTTTGTCATAAAGATGATACGCTTGCATAACCATAATGTGCAAGAAGCGACAACAACATTATATAGTTTGGCATATAGGCCTCATATTTGTGGGGGGAAAAAATACATATTGCATTGTTAATGGGGTGAGAGTTCACATACAAGATCGAGATAGTTGACTTAGAAGTCAAAATTGTGGGGTTATTGTTAAGGGATGCCATAAAGACGAATTTATTGACTTCTACAGTGTCATCTTTGAAATAATAAAGTTGCTCTACGTCAAAGATAAGAATGTTGTTCTATTTAAGTGCATATGGTTTAATCTTACTGACATGAAAGTGAACGGGAATATTAATAGCATTAATGTGAGTAAGACAAGGTATGATAGTGATCCTTTTGTCCTTGCAAGTCAAGTGAAGCAAGATTTCTACCCCAACGATACTATATTGGGTAGCAATTGGAAGGTTGTTCAAAAGTTTCAAAATCAAAATGTCTTTAATTTTTGTAAAAGGGATAATGGTCAATTTAATGAGCATCGGATGAAGTTTATCAAGAGATTGGAGTGGAGTTCAATAATGAAGCCATTCAAATAGAAGATGCAGATATATCATCATTCTATAGGAAAGATGTTGATCCGAACATAGTACAACTGGATGAAGTCCAACCCAATTTTTTCAATCAAGCAGATGAAGACTATAATCAGGATGAATTAAATGACAATGATGATACTTTGGCCGAATAAATTAATGATGAAGAATCCAATCATGATGTAATTAATGATGATGATTTTCAAAATCTTGATCATAATGATTGAATGTAAATAAATTGTTTATATTGTTTGAAATGTTATGTTCATATTTGAGTTATGTTGTTGATGTTTTACTTATGTTTATTCAGGATGAATCAATGCGTATTGTTGATATTTTACTTTTATACGAAATGTTGGTGTTTGGTTTATATTTATGCTGAATGTTTAGTTTTTACTTGTGTTTGACTTATATTTATGTAGAATGATGATGTTTAAGTAAAGATAATATGTTATGTTGATATTCCATTTATAGATATTCAATATAATGGGACCTAGTAGAAATAAGGGAAAAAAGGTGGCACCTATCGAAGATGTTCCTTCCCCACAACAACTAAATCAATCCAACCCTGTCGATGACGGTAGTCAACAACAATCTATATCTACCTCAACTAGTGCTGATGAACAATAAGTTGTCTGTACAAATTGACCCCATACAATGTCGTCCTGTTGATAAGATCCAATCATCAAAATTGTCCAGTGAGTTGAGAGTCATTCTCAAGAATGAATTGTCATGCCTTCAGCATGCCATGCAGTTGAAGGAAGACAACATGCTACATAATGCTTTGGACAAAGTTTTGGTAAACTTTTAATTCATTTTATTATATGCTTTATGGTTTTACTTATTTAAAGAGTAAGTTAACTTATACATGTTGTTTACAGATGAAGCTCAATATCGTCGATATCGAGAAACCTAAAGTTTCAAGCTGTGTCAGTTCACTGTTGAAACAAAGGGCAAAGGATCATCATTATCGACTTCATAAATACTAAAATTCTTTTCCTTCGGATGAGAAGGCAAGGAGACATGTTCTAGAATGAGTGACTCCAGAAAATTGGAGTCAAATGTGTGATTATTGGGCCTCTGCGAAGGTTCAAATTTGTCTTCTTTCTCTTCATATTTCCTTCCATTAATTTTGTTTTTGCATTTAATGACTATTTCTTCTGTTTATTTAGGAAAAGTGTGAGAAAGCCAAGGCTAACAGAGCAAAACTAAAAACTCCTCACAACATCGACTCCAAATCATTTGTTGTTGTACGACAAGAATTTGTTAGTGTAATGTTTACAAGTTATTATTCTATTAGTTAATGCAATATAATATATTGTGTTCCAATTTTTTTTATTCATATAATAGAGTCAAACTCAACTGCATGAACAAGAGTGTGATGGGATCACGCTCTACAAGCTGACACACTACAAGAAAGGTGAAGGCTGAACATTTGAAGAGGCGCAAAATAATTATGTAAGTATAAAAAATTTAATTTTAGAGTTTATTTATTTATGTAATACTAAGTCATAATATTTGAATTATATCTCGATTTTGTGTTTTAAATTGTAGGACAAGATGCAGGAGTTGTTGTAGAGAACATTGTTTGACGGGAATGAGCTTTATGTGGATGACATTTGCAATAATGTCCTTGGTACAAGATCAGGGTATATCAAAGGTCTTAACCATGACCCTAAGTCAGTTGGTTCATCATCGGCACGACCAGCATATGTAACGACGCTTCAAGAGTAGAATCGGTTGCTTAAGGCTCAATTACAATGTAATAAAGAAAAGTTAAATCGTACTCAAGAAAAATTACAACGTAATGAGCAAAAACTAGACCGTATTGAAAGAGAGTTGACCAAGTTAAAAAAAATATGATCAAACAAATACTTGGGTCACAATATGTTAGTAGTAGTGACCATAGAGAGTCTTAGTTTGTCGATAAATTTTTTTCTTAAGTTTTGTAATTAACATTTAATTACATGTTTTTGTATAAAATGCATTCATTTTTAATTATGAAATATTTTTATTTTATTTTATTTTATTATTATTTAAACAATACGTTACTAATAATAATTACAAAATGTGACTAAATAATAATTCAAACCATGTTAAAATCAATAACATAAACTAAAAATGTTGTTAATAATTACAATTAAATATCAAATTGGTAATAGGGAAGGTAAATTAAAATAAATATTTTTCACTAAAAGTTTTTAGTTACAAATATAAAATCGTCACCAAATCTTTTTAGCTACGCTTTCCAAAATGTCTCTAATAACATTTAGTTGCGCTTTAATTTTCGTAATAGATCGTAGCTAAACATATTCTGCTACGAAAATAAACTGTCAGTAAAAACTATTATCTACGCCTAAGTTAACCTTTACCTACCAAAATTAAACGTAACAATAAGTGATTTACGACTATTTCTCCTCTCATTGCATATTTTTATTAGTGACGAAGTAATGATTTTAACAAAATTTTTGGGAGACAATTTCTTTAAAATGTCATAGATAATTTTTTGCTACCGAGCTTTTGCAACCACTTGTTCAACATTTTTTTAGTCGCTAAATACATTTTGCGAAAATTTTGTTTCTTTCAGCGACGTTATATTTTGTTGCCAATACCCTTCTCTGTTTTAGTGACTTGATAAGTAGTGATTATTTTATTATAAACTTTTTATTAACTTCTTCTCTCTAGCACCTCTCCTCCTAAAAACTCATAAGAAATCAAATCAGTTTCACTTAATTAAAAATACGTAATTAATAAAATGAAAAACTATCAATAATCATCAAATAATGAATAGGATGTAGAATATTATTAGGATAATAATCTAAACTATCCAGTCTATTACATTTACAAAAACAAAACATATTTATATTTTTATGTAGATATGCAAAAGAAGTTAAAGATTTAAGGAAAGATATATGTTTTCAATTACAAAATTTTGCATACATAAGAAATTAATATTTAATATAATTTTCAAGAAAAATATATTTTATTATAAATTTGAAATGCTTTTTAAAAAAAACTAATACACTTCTCTTAATAAAGAATAACTTCAAAAATGTTTGGAATATGTAAAGATAATTTTTAAAATAAACTACACTTTTTATAAATTAATTCTAATTTTTACTAATTTTATGTTATGTTTAATTGTTATAATTTTTAAAATATTTTAAAATTATAAAATCAAATTCACTATATTGCCATAAATATATGTGAAAATAATTATAATAACATTTTAAAAGTATATATTTTTAATAAATGTGATAACTTTCTTATAATTATATATTCAAAATATTTTTATATCATATTTTCATTGTTATAACATATATTAACTTGTATCACATAATAATTGTTTTCACCATAAATATATCATATATACATATTCTAAATAATAGTAAATTAAGAATTAATTTTTTGATATATGTGAATTTATTTTCACATTTAATGCGCGCGCGCGCACACACACACATATTCTACATAATACTTTATTTAAATAGTTACAGTTACTAAAATTTTAAGTTTAATATTATAAATACTTAATGTGCATGTATATATTTTAAAATAATTAAAATATATTAGCAATTAAATATTTTAGATATTTATGAATTTTATTATAAATAAAATTTTTGTTATCTCGTTTGAATATACCCAAAATTTAAATTGGCTAAAATATTTTTAAAATTTTAGAGTATTATTATTATTATTGTTGTTGTTGTTGTTGTTGTTATTATTGTTAATAAACCTAATTGTATGACTTTAATTGCATATATCTTGTACATATTTCAACATAATTTACTTTTACATATAATTAATGTATAAATATTTTTGAGTTGGATAGTAATGTTTGAAATTGTTTAACAAAACCTTGAACATTTTGAAATTCTCACTTATGCAATTTCAAATTGACAAAATATTAACGGATCCTTAATTTTGTTAATGTTTTGTTAATTTTTCTATGACATGAATTTTTTTAATTTATGCTTATAGCGAGATCCATTATTGTCATGACTATAGAGTCTAATTAACAGTAGTAGATGCCATTAATATATAGTATTTTTTTTTCCTTTTTCTCTTCTCCTGCTTCACCTTGCCTACTCATGTTCAATAAATAGACTTACGCTTTTTGTTTTTCTAATGTTTATACATATATACACCCATTTCACCAAAAATATACCTTATCAAACCTTAAAAGATTGCTAACAAGATGTTCAGATCGATGACATACATATTTCATAGCATGCATAAAACGTATTATAGTCGCAATGAAGAGACTATATAGTCTTACATTGCTTTATTTTAGAAGTTCGAAAGAGTATATAGTGGATATATCTCAATAAGCTTCTTTCAGTAAGATGGAAGAGGGAAAATAACTTGGTATTAATATAGTTCACAAATATAAGACAAAGGTTAAGGTGGACTTCCACATTACAAGAAAAAGATATCGGGAATTGATTATGCCTAGGTACCTCTTGTTCCATAAAAGAGGATTCTTAATGAATTATCTACTTGCTTTTGTCAACTTCAATTAGTAGGATACTTTTGAACTTGAATTTTAGGGCAATTATCCGCTTAGATAAAGTCACATCATAAAAATATTCTCAACTTGATATTCAGCAAAGTAAACGTAATGTTGACGGAATTACAGATTACAGGAGTATCTTTAAGTAGCCAATGGACAAAAAAAAAGATGGATAGACAGTGATGGAGTTAGGAATTTAAGATAAGAGGGCCCAAATATTTAAGTTTTTAAATTTTGGAAGACCCAGTGTACCAATAAACTCCAAATAATTATGTCCTTATATATATATATATATAAACTAAAAATCAAAATATTTAATTTTTATAAATTTTGGGGGGCCCTGTGGTGGCAGCTAGCTACGTCCCTGTGGATAGATGCTTGAAGAAAAGGTACCCAAAACCATACATATATTTGACTTACATCTTTGCAAGTTAATATTCATGATTATAGTCTATTAGAAGAGAAGAGAGAGAGGGAGAGAGAGAGAGAGAGAGAAATTGAAGCACAATTTTTTATTTCATTGTGCGTCTCAATGCTTATAGGAGGAGGTATTTATACATAATGTAAGTACATAATTTAGGAAAGTATCTTTTAATATATGCTAGTTATATCCATAACTATCTGCTAATGAATGCTAAATATAGATAAGAGTTGACTCTCATATATATATGTTAACATCCTCCCTCAAACTTAAGGTAGTAACTAGTGAGACATCTTGACTTTAAAAGCAAGTTCATGAAATCATCAAGATGGATGTGATTTGGTGAAAATGTTTTTGATCTAATACTATGAAGAAGTGGGAACAAGCTGAATAATGCCTTGAAGAACATGATCTTATGCCAGGTAATAATCAATCTCAATATAGTACGCTCATGAAAGACATCACCATGAACAATTTGCATGGTATTTCATTATCACAATAAAGAGGAGTCATATATAAAGAGGAAAAATCTACATCTTGGAGTACTAACCAATAAAGCCATATGAGCTCGGTGGTGGTGTTAGTAAGAGCTCGATATCTTACTTTGGTGCTAGAGTGAGAGATAACTGTTTATTTCTTGCTGCGCCACTGAATGAGAGATGTGCTAAAAAAGAAACAATATCCAATAATAAAGCATTGATTGATGGTTCTCCAACCTAACTAGCATCAGAATATGCTAATTAGCCTAATTAGTTATGGTAGTTTCTTTTCTACTTTGAAGCGGTGGATCCGGCTTAAAGCTATAAATGATTTAACCTTTGGTTTAGTTTCACATACATATTTTGGTTTGTACTGTAATTATTATATGAGTTAGTCAAAAACCTTGAAATTGTATGGATGAACGAAGTTTGTCATCTCAAGATTAATCTCAATCCATATAGCTTTGTTATGGTCACAAAATTAGATCGATCTCGATTGATAGATTGAATTTTGGTTATAAACAATATACGCAAATCAAATAGACAGTAAACTAATAAGGTGTTGAGTTGTCTATATGACTTCCTCAAGCTCAAACAACCTTATGGAAGTTAGTCAAAATTCTAAGATTTGTGACAAATATGATGATGAACGAAC
Organism: Erythroxylum subrotundum; assembly: GCA_027563845.1. NCBI lineage: Eukaryota > Viridiplantae > Streptophyta > Magnoliopsida > Malpighiales > Erythroxylaceae > Erythroxylum > Erythroxylum subrotundum. The sequence goes on along the minus strand of JAOQMQ010000195.1, from coordinate 13,292,265 downwards.
GAAATTTCATCTAACAATTTGCAATGATGGGGTTTTGTCTCCTAATTGTTAGATCACTGAGACAAAAATATCATATACGTAATCTTGGGAAAGAAACCTCTACTCTCAAAGAAGAGAACGAGTCTTACACATTGCTTGAACAACATCAAACGTGGTTTATTCCATGAATGCAGTCTTGACCCAACTAACAAATTCATTTCTCGTCTCAATCTTATTTTTTGAGACCTAGAATAAATCAAAATTTATGATGACTAGTTTCCTTTCTTTTATTTTTTAAGTCTCTCATTTATTTTTCTCTTTGAATTATTCTACATAACTTAAAGCTGTTTAAATTTAAATAAAGGTTAGGAATTTGATTCATTGAAGTGGCGTTTTGAGTTAATGGGCAGTATTCATATTTGATTGTTAACTGCTTAATGTTCTATTTTATTAGACGAATTTTAAATAGATGAATTTAGTTTCTTCCTTCATTGCTCTTGCATAATACTTACAAGTTTAGATGAATAGTCGCAAAATCAAAAATTAAATTTTGTTGTTAGAATTTCATATTGTTTAATGTTGTGATCTTAACTAAGTTTTAGTGTGCACTTCACTACAATTGTGCAAGCTTTCTTTTTGTTTAATGGGATAATTAGATAGAAAAATTTCTAAAGATGTGGCCTTTGTTAATGAAATCTTAAATTCAGTACAAATAAATAAGAGTTGACAATAGTTTATAAATGTTTAGATGGTTAATAATTTTGACTTGCTATTTCTAGGAATATAAGGTACTTGATTAACTTGGATTGGGTTTTAAGTACCTTGTCTCAAATAAAAGATTTGATTAATTTATTTTTGTTGTTAATGATAACATGCTATTTGGATGGATAAAGATATGGACTATGTTTGGTGTTGAATTTCACAACAATACTCCAAAACTATTAATAGGAGATCATTATTGCAAACATAGGTGGGTGCAAGTAGTCTTATAAGCCATTGACGTTTTTGGGGTAGAGTAACTTACAACAGAAAAAGGAACAGAGGAAGATGTACGGGATTTACTCTTGATTTACCCATTTGGATGCTAAAGCCCTATTTTGACCTAATAACACCAAGTATATATTATTGTTATCTTAGACGAGTGCTAAAATTTCTGTGTTTCCCATCATATCAGTAGTCATTTCCCCCTCATTTAAGAGATATACATTGAAAAAAGAAGAGAAATTTGCTAGAATCATTTCACATATGATCCTCTTTTTATTATTCTAGCTATCATGGTAAAGAATCACCTGTCACTAATCTTATTCTAATGATTAGACGGTTGAAAATAAATAATTCTTGTCATGAAACAAGATGTTGGAGTTGTACAGTAGTTCATTGGTGATTGATTTGCCAGTGAAAGGTTTGGATATAATGAATGTTATTGATATTTATAATAATATCCTAACAAATTGAATTGGACTTATTTGCTATGGAGAATTCCTCTTTTGAATTGTTGACGTGCTTTCAACATCCTGTCTGTTTCTTTATATCTAAACCTGATTTAAGGTTTCTTACAAGGTCCAGTTCATGGTTTCCTCTAGGAAAAAGCCCATTCTGCTTTGAGAAAGGTACGAATTGGACGTTAAGAACAAACTTGTGGGAGAAATTTTAGATCAAGTAATGTTGAAAGCTATTGCTTTTAAAGGTTATTAATGTTGCAATTTCATGACCTTTTTAACAATTCTATATGTTGCCAGCTTCCACTTCAATACTTCAAGAAGTTGAAAGCTTAAAACCCTGTTCTTCTACTCTGGAAATCCATCACATGTGTTTTGATTACTATTCAATGTTAACGAGTAGCAATAGAAGAAGAGACAACAACAAAAACATCTCGCATCTGATTTGCATTTTATAAAAGATAAAAATGGTGTAATCTTGTCCCTAAATCTAGAGAAAGATGGTTTGTCTTTTAACTTTTCTGAATAAAGTTTAGATCTTTAATATGTATAAATAATTTGGACAAAATCAATTTTGCTTAGTGTTTTAATGAAAAAAAAAGGAAGCATATTCTCAATCTTTGTTTAAAACAGTGATCTCAGCTTCTATTTCATGTATTTCACATTTGAATTGAAAGCATAACTGATTAGCATAGTTGATTACATAACTAGTAATTTTTCATTTTTATGTGCAAATCATTTGACTGTCAGATCCCAATATGCCATATAACTTACGAATCACCCATGAAGTTAGATAGAACTAATATTCTCACAAACAACTTCGGCTACGGAAAAGTACAAAGTAAACACGTCAAAAAGACATTGCAGCATTCATCAACAAGTTGTTATTAACTCAGCAACGGCATTGCCAGTTATCAACAAGAATTCCTCACAAAATCCGTCCAGATTGTTACCATGATGCATCTAGATGTGAATCAAGTAAAGCATCTGAACTATAAATGCAAGTAAAACAAAGCTCTGAAGGTATAAACTTCTTAAACATGGGTTCTCTCAAGTACAAAATTCTCGCTTAAATCCAAAGATTGCACAGTTACCTTTCACCCAAAAAAAAAAAAAAACCTCTCTAATCAAAGAGTGAGAATCACATCACTCTCCTCCTCCTCTTCCTCAGCAGGAGGTGCGTCAGCTGCTGGTGCTACACCTGCGGCTGGAGCAGCCGCAGCTTCACCACTACTAAGATTGATGATCACATGCACTATACCGCAACATTAAGGCCGTCTCCAATGAAGGTACAAAAACACCAAATTTGATATTTTGGTGCAATGAATTCATTCTAAAAAAAACACTAAAATAGTGTAATAAATAGTAATACATCAAATTTAGTGTGTTACTATTCATGCACCAAAAATTGTAAAAAGATAATTTTGTCCATTTTCTTTTTAACATATTCCTTTTATGTCGTTTTCACAATTTGATTTATTTACATAATTTACTAAGTAATTAAATTTAAAATATATATTGTTTTACACAAAATATATCATTGAGACATTTAAAATGACTATAATATTAAATTTCTTTTTAATATTTATTTATAATTCTTAGTTATAAGTGTTATAAATTTATTAATAAAATATGTTAAGAATAAAAAGTAAATTTGAAATAAAAGGTGCATAAATTTAAATCACAACATTGATTTAAAAAAATTAAAACTCAACGAAAATATTTGAAATTACAACCAGACTACAATAAATTGCAATTACAATCATACTCGAGATTACAATCAAACAAAAAATTACAACAATCAAATTAAAAGTAAAACTGAAGCACTTGAGAATATTAATTTAACATAAATAATTAATGGTTTGGAAGGTCATCCTCGTTTCCTTCAAAAGCAAAATATTAGCTAAAGCCACTAGATGAGCCAACTCTCCTTGAGATTCTCTTACTTGAACTCTGTTTGCATAAATTTTCATCTGTTCATTTCTAAAAACCTCACGCATCACTAGATCTATGAAATTAAGATCTTTGCATAAAATTTATTATCTTCCCATCTTTATCGTAACTCTAAGTTTTTTTGCCTCATTTTGAGCTTATAAAAATTGAAGTTCATAATTTTTTTCGAGAAAAGATTGACTTTCATGAAACATTTTTTTATTTCTATATTCATAGACATAAAAACTTTTTTTATTTCCTCATTTTGTTCCTTTTTTATTTTTTCTTTCTTCCTTCTAATAGGACGATCAGCTTCATCATTTCTTTCAATAAATGGATCTTTAACTTCAAAATCATTATTTAAATCAATACAAAGTGATGATAATCCTATTAACTTATCCAATACAATACAAATCGTTTTCGATGACTCAACGCTTTCTCTTTGCTAATATTAACATATTTCTCCATATTTTTTAAGATTGGCTATACATGATCAAATTTAAAACCTTTTTGAAATTTTGGATCTTGAATGAGTAAGTCTTTTGCTTTCTCGAACTGTAAGACAACAATGTAACTTAAGTTATATTTTAGGGTATAAATCAAACGTATTTCAATTTATACAAAGAAAAAAAACAAATAAATAACGCACTTACAATATCATGTTCAGAAGCACCACTTGGATTCAAGTTTTCAATTTGTCGAACACATCTTCTGAATTTTTTAATAGCTGTCATTATAATTTGTCATCGAGCTTGTAAAAATCTTCAAGGTCGAACAGTGGTGATATAATTTGATAGTATTTGATGGTACTCAGTTGTGATACGAGACCAACACTGAACCATAAATTGATCTCTACCAGTGACTAGGTCTTGTGAAACATTAAGATATACATGGCACAAGACTCGATCTTCTTCAACTGAATATGATGCACTTCAAGAGGCATTTGAAGGCTTTACATTAAAATTTGAGTTTGCCATTTTTCGGATAGGTTTGAAAGAGTGTTATAGTTTAGGATTTCAAATAGTGTTATATGAAATGAGGGTTTCAGTTTAGTAGAATAAATAAACTATTTATAGAGATGTTGTGAAAAAGATAAGAATACTAATAAACGGTTGAGATGAATGCAATATAGTCGAACGACTGGGAAGAGATAGAGTTAGATTTTTTGCAGAGATTCCTTATCTTGTCATAAATATTGTGTGGATAGGATACGAATATTAATAAACGGTTGAGATGAATGCAATCTAATCCAATGACTGGGAAGAGATAGAGTTTGATTTTTTGCAGAAATTTCTTATCTTGTCTTGGATATTGTGTAGATACGATACGAATACTAATGAACAGTTGAGATGAATGTAATCTAATTCAACGGCTAGAAAAGATAGAGTTAGATTTTTTGTAGAGATTCCTTATCTTGTCTTGGAAATTGTGTGGATATGATAAGAATATTAATTAACGGTTAAGATGAATGTAATCTAATCTAACAATTGGGAAGAGATAGATTCATATTTTTTTTTTGCAGAGATTCCTTATCTTGTCTTGAATTATTTACTATATAAAGGAATGAATCACTAGCAAATTCCTTATCTCAACCGTTCATTGGTATTCTTATCTTTTCCACAAAATCTCTATAAATAGTTTATTTGTTCTACTAAACTGAAACCCTCATTTCATATAACACTCTTTAAAATCCTAAACTATAACACTCTTTAAAACCTATCCGAAAAATGACAAGCTCAAATTTTAGTGTAAAGCCTTCAAATACCTCTCGAAGTGCATCATATTCAGTTGAATAAGATTGAGTCTTGTGCCATGTATATCTTAATGTTTCATAAGACCCAGTCACTTTAGAGATCAATCTATAACTTAGTTTTGGTCTCGTATCATAATTGAGTACCATCAAATTCTGCCAAATCATATTACCACTGTTCGACCTTGGAGATCTTTAAAAGCTCGATAACAAACTATAATGACAGCTATTGGAAAATTCAGAGAATGTTTTCGACAAATTGAAAACTTGAATCCAAATGGTGCTTCTGAACAAGATATTGTAAGTGCTTTATTTATTTGTTTTTTTCTTTGTGCGAATTGAAATATGTTTGATTTATACCATAAAATCTAACTGAAGTTACATTTTTGTCTTATAGTTCGAGAAAACAAAAGATTTACTCATTCAAGATCCAAAATTTCAAAAAGGTTTTAAATTTGATCATGTATGACTAATCCTAAAACATATGGAAAAATATGCTGATACTAGCAAAGAGAAGCGTCGGGTCATCGAAACGATTTAAGTGCAATGAAATATCACCGTCCGAATCCCAAAAATTAGATAAATCAATAGGATCACCATCATTTTGTATTGATTGAAATAATGATTTTGAAGTTAAAAATCCATATATTGAAAGAAATGATGAAGCTGATCGTTCTATTAAAAGGAAGAAAGAAAAATGAAAAAGGAACGAAATAAGAAAATGAAAAAACTTTTTATGTCCATAAATAAAGAAATAAAAAATGTTTCATGAAAGTCAATCTTTTCTTAAAAAAATTATAAAATTAAGTTGTTACAAGCTCAAAATGAGGAAAAAAATTAAAAGCTACGATAAAGACAGGAAAATAATGAAATTTTATGTAAAGATCTGAATTTCATCAAAAATCCAGTGATACGTGAGGCTTTCATAAATGAACAAATGAAAATTTTTGTAAAAAGAGCTCAAGAAGGAGAACATCAAGGAGGAGTTGGCTCATCTAGTAACTTTAGTCAATATTTTAATTTGGAGGAAATGAGGATGACCTTCTAAACTATTAATTATTTATGTTAAATTAATATTATCAAGTACTTTAGTTTTACTTTTAATTTAATTGTTGTAATTTTAGTCTGATTGTAATTGTAATTTATTTTAGTATATTTTTAATTTCAAATATTTTCGTTGAGTTTTAATTTTTTTAAATTAATGTTGTGGTTTAAATTTATGTACCTTTTATTTTAAATTTATTTTTTATTTTTAACATATTTTAGTAATGAATTTATAACATTTATAAATAAGAATTAAAAATAAATTTAATATTATATTTAATATTATCATCATTTTAAATGTCTTAATGAGATTTTTGTAATGATATATTTTGTATAAACTAATATATATTTTAATTTAATTACTTAGTAAATTATGTAAATATATCAAATTGTGAGAAGAACATTAAAAAAATATATTAAAAAGAAAATGAACAAAATTATCTTTTTACAATTTTTAGTATATAAATAGTAACACATTAAATTTAAGATATTACTATTCATTATATCACTTATTCATTATATCACTTATTGTTAAATTTTGGTGTCTTTTTTTTAAGTGAATTTATTGATGCCTCGTTAGAGATAGCCTAAGCCATCGATAAATTAAGAGAAATCGATGAATTAAGAGAAATCTGAGCACAATCGCACAGCTTCGGTCTGATGGTTATTTACCAACATCAGAGATCTTAATTACTATAATACCCATGTTTAGATTTGGTTCAAAATGCTGCAATTCAATTCAAGCGTCGTATTTTTCATTCAAAAGATATAGTATTCAGCACAGAAACTCCATAATACAATCTGTAAACTCTCCATATAAATGGGTAATCACTATTTCACAAGTAGAACAGAAAATGAATATCAACGAACCTGAAAAACGGCAGAGGAGGGAATGACGAGAGAGAACGAGGATTGAACGCCACCGGAAGAGTCGGCAGAGAAAGCGGTATGAACGAGCTTTCTCTGCAGCTCAAAGCTGGAGGAAGCGGAGGCCTCGAGGTCGCCGGAGTGCTCCTTTGCGGTCAACTCATCGCCGGAGTTCCTGCACACGAATGTAAACACTCCCATTTTTAGGGTATTGATTTCTCGCTCAAGTCTCCATATTCAAAGCAATAGAAACAGCGAGTCAGAGACGGCCTCTGCTGACTAGGTTCTACGATCTACATATGCTGAAACCGCTTCTAGGGCTTTTTCTTCTTTTTAATGTTTGCTTTCATTTTTATGCTTTTATGACATCTTTTGTAAAGTACACTTATGTCCTTGATGACATGCCTACTCTTTTGTCTTTCGACATCAGTGACGAAATATATCCATAACCCCATCTATAACAAAGGCTTTATATAAATACGCGTATATGTAACTTAAACATATACAGAGTTCTCTCAATCTTTAGATTTAAAGCATGTCTCTCTGTCTTTCTGTTCTGTTTGCGAGTTGCGAAAAGTCCCTCTCTTCCTTCCTACTCTTCTCTGCGCAGGAAACAGTATAAAAAAGAAACAAGGAACACTTGCCCGTTTACCGTTAGGCTCTTCGAGTCATTGCAAACACTAACAGGAGGTTCTCTCAGCAACCAATGAGAGAAACCTGGAAAGGGGTTGAGAGATGGATTAAGAACTGGAAGGAGAAGAAGAGTTTATATCGTCAGACTGAGGAGGAAAATGCAAAATGCTGAAACTTTTGTTTTTCAAGTGACACATTACACAAGATGACTTTTTACCATTCCATTTCCTGACTGTATCGTAAAGTTCCATTCCTATGTGTGCAAAATCCTTTCGTCTCTCTCTTTTTGCATATGTCAGGTGGTATTTAACTTGAAAAACATGATTGATTATTTTGTTTGGACCATGCCATGCCTATAACTGAACCCCCACCGCACGTTTTGGGTTTACGGCAGTGCATGAATGATGGGCGGTGACCGACCCCACCCCATCTCTACTCCTCCATTCTCTTTTTCCCGCACAAAGCGGAAGTCACCATTCTACACAGGCCCGTTCCCCCTGCTGACGAACTCAGAGGTACTATTTTTTTCCTCATTTCCTTGTTTAATTGTTCTTTTTGGATAAATTAATCGCAGTTTGTCGCTCCCAGAAATCCAAAGGAACAAAAAGTCAAGTTATAAAAGCCATATCAAGTTCACTACCCTTTTTCAACAGCAACCCTTTTTCAACAGCTTTCCAGATGGAAGGTTTTTACTATTATTTGATTAATTTTCCATTGCAACATCGATGGGCTTCGTTACTTTCTCCTTTCCTAAGAATGTTAAATAGCTGTAAATGCTTTACCGGACAAAAAATACCAATCTTTTATAGAATTCTCGTTAAGTGTTAAGCAAATTTTACCAGCGAGTGAAAATCATTTTGTCACCTTCTAAGAAAACCCAGATAGTAATCCTAGTATCATCTTGTCGGAATTATCTTTTGTGCTTCTATTAGTTGATGATTTTAAAGAAAGTTGGATTTTTGATGATGTTTTTTTTAATGTTAACAACAGTTTGTGAGTTCTTTGAGGGGTGGACTTTGTTGCCATTAGTGATAAGCACGCCTGGCACTCATCATTCCCTCCAACGCCTCTCTGTCTCTCTCTCTCTCTCTCTCTCTAACTTTTGGTTCCTTTCTGTAGACTTCATTTGTTATTTGCCGAATTGTTATTCTTCTTCTGTAGCCCCACTTTCCTCATACCCGCTTTCTCTCTCTCAACTTTTCTATTTTGACATCTTTCCAGCTTTTTCCTTGTCTCTGCCACTTCAGAAAATACTTCCGACTGAATAATAATAGCATTTGTGTTCGTCAGATTGGATCTGGTCGCTTCTTGATCGGATTCTCTACCCAAAGAACAGGTTCTTTTGATGCCATGGTTATGAATTTTCTCTTTTTAGTCCCTTTTCAATCTTTTTAGCGTCTGGGTGTTTTCATCAGACGTCTAATTTGGCCAATATTTCTGATGAGAACTTCTGGTGCTTGTAAAATGGATTTATGAGACTTTTGTTTGTCATGAAATTTTGTTGACTTCGGTTGTTTATGGTTTTATTTTGCATGTTGTATGGGTGAATTTTGATCCACTTGGAATATTGGCTGCTGCATCATGCTATTGTGTTGTTATTACGAATTTTTTCATAATAGTTGGCTACAGGTTAAAGTATAATGTTCCAGAGCTATGGTCGTAACGTATTCAAGGGACAATGCTTAGGGAATCATAAAATATCTGATTTTGTTCGGATATTTTACAATTCTTTTGTGATGACTTTTTCTCTTATGCCTTGCATTGATTCTCGAGCCAAATTATTTCTGGCCGGACTCCATTTCTAGATGGACTCTCTACGTGGTTTCATTGATTTTCATACATCTACATTGTGTTGGTTTGATCAAGTGTCTTTTGTTTGTTGTTTCGACTGCTTATTGGTCAGTTGTGGACCGTTTATTCCACCAGCGTTTTAAGGATTTGTTGTATGTCATGAAAGGAACCAATTAGGTGGGCACAAAATTAATCTCTTTTTCAGTTGACAGAAGGAGTGGGTATATTGGAAAGAGTAATGGGGCGCAATATCAGGTTTAGAGTGACATTGAACTAGGTATATCATATTATCTGATCTTACTAGCAGAAACGTGGTTCTACAATTTTGAGGAGAGTTCTCTCAATGTTCTACTAAAAAATGTAGCTCTCTGGTACTTATTGGAACTGAGATTAGCAGGAACTAGTGTTGACCAAACAAAGAATTCCGAATTCAATAAGAATGATGCCACAATGTAGATTCCATTTGTTATAGGATTAACCAATAGATACTAATGTGCATCTCTAGATATTGTAGTTGCTAGTTCCATCCAATTGTATATGGTCGGGGGTTCTAGTCCTGATAGAATCTGTAAAGGCAGAAACCAGGTTTTTACATGTTTACATAACTTTCATTAAGTACTTGCGGCGAACCATATGGAAAGCAACTCAAGCATATTATTGGTCCAATAGAAAACTTTATCCTTTGCTCATAGTATACTTGCAAAATTTTGTCTTGTTACTAAGATAACATTCCATATATAGTATTAACTATGCTGTACAAGACTCCTAATTACGATATATAAAAGATGTATCATTGGGTTTAACTTCTGTTGCTTGTTAATTTTTTTTCTACCTATTAGTGATGTTATTTGTGCTTCTTAGTTCTTCACTTTGTGTTCCTGTTTTCTTTTGAAACATTTAATTGATGGTTCCTGTACCATTTCAGGGTTTTCATTCCCAAGCCTTACTCCAAATTGTGGAATCCAGATAGCATAATTGGATAAAGACCATGTCAGTTTCCATGAGAGATTTAGATCCAGCTTTTCAAGGTGCTGGACAGAAAGCGTATCCTTTCTTCAGAAATTCTACAATTTTCTTTCAATTTGTGTTATTTCATTCGTCAGTTTTTTTTCATATATGTCAAGAAGTTAGGAGATAAAGGTTGTCATGAATAATATTCTTAATCCTTCTATGTGCAAGTTTTTACATCTGTCTTTCACATTTCAGTTTCCTTGACCAAAGTTTGAAAAAATAAGTGGACTTGAAATTTGGAGGATTGAAAACTTTCATCCTGTTCTTGTCCCAAAATCTTCTCATGGCAAGTTTTTCACCGGGGATTCCTATGTGATTTTGAAGGTTAGTTGCTATTTGTTCTCCTTCTCTATGTATCTCTTAATTCACTCAAATGTCACGATTGTTGTATATTTTTTGGGTTGTGGGTTCTTTGAATCCTTGCATTTTGCCTTCTTGACTATGCTCTATCTTCAAGGGTGCTTTTGTTTTACTGGACAGATCATGGGTTATTAATAACTTCCGCTCAAGTTAATTTTTGTCTTTAATTTTCATTGCTAGATGGGATATTGACAGAGAAATACTAATTTTTATGCTACCTGTCTGTGCAGACAACTGCACTCAAAAGTGGTGCCTTGCGCCATGATATTCATTATTGGCTTGGTAAAGACACCACTCAGGTCAGCTGCTACTTTTATAGATTCTTCATGCTTAAGAAAATTGAAATGTTTTTCCAGCCTTATATCCTTAAGTCTCTTAAATAGGATGAAGCAGGTACTGCAGCCATCAAAACAGTTGAACTTGATGCAGCTCTTGGAGGCCATGCTGTACAATATCGTGAAGTACAGGGTCATGAAACTGAGAAGTTTTTATCTTACTTCAAACCATGTATCATACCTCAAGAAGGTGGTGTCACATCTGGATTCAAACCTGCTGAGGCTGAAGAACATCAGACACGCTTGTTTGTTTGCAAAGGAAAACATGTCGTCCATGTTAAGGAGGCAAGTCAACTTGGTTGGTTCTCCAATTGGTAAATTGATTCCTGAATGTTTTGTTATCTCTACTGACCTTTCTATTTTCTGGTTCGGATGCAGGTTCCTTTTACTCGATCATCACTCAACCATGATGATATTTTCATTCTCGATACCAAGTCAAAAATTTTCCAATTTAATGGCTCTAACTCATCCATCCAAGAGAGAGCCAAGGCTTTAGAAGTAGTCCAGTATATTAAGGATACTTATCATGATGGAAAATGTGATGTAGCTGCCATTGGTAAGTGCAGTGTTATTAGGAGCTATTTGATGATAGTGAAGTATGCTCCTTTAATTCTAATTATTCCCTCTTCATATAGAGGACGGAAAATTGATGGCTGATGCTGAGACTGGAGAATTCTGGGGTCTCTTTGGTGGCTTTGCTCCACTTCCAAGGAAAACAGCTAATGATGATGATAAGGCTGCTGATATTTCTTCTACTAAACTTTTTCGGTAGCATAAATTCCCGAGTTTCTTTTATGTTTTTACTTAAGAATAATGCATTAGCATATTATCTTGCATATGACAAAGTTAGATCATCCACATGAGGAGAGTGGGAATTGATTTATTCTTTAGGCAGTTTTTAGTCAATTCCTTGTCTTGTCACTTTTCCTTATTAGATGTTAAATTAGAGAAGGTTTATTTTGAATTCTTGTTAGGCTAGGATTAATATCTAGTGGTTACAAGGAGTTACAGGCAAGAACTCAGTAGGATTTGGTTTACAGGATTCTTACATAGGTTTAACATTTCAGTTTGTGTATGGGGATTTCCAGTTTATCCTACATCACCACATGTATCTCTTCCATCAATTTTGCTTTCCTTTTACATTCCTTTGGTGCATTTTATTCACCAAAGATTTGTGCTAACTAAATTAGATATCTCTAGTCATGCCTATGTAGTATGTCTTACTGTTAAGTTTTGTGGATAATAAATTTTCCAAGAATAGTTTATTACTGATGATCTCGTGATATATTGGATTAAAATTTTAAACCATGTAGCCTCTTTTTATTCTTCCCCTGAAGTTATTGTCAAGGCCATTTTGATATGGCGATTGCCGGAGTTGAAAAGTAGTGTAGTTCTGAATAACTTGTGTGTTTTCCTTTGAAGAATTGAGAAGGGACAGCCAGAACCTGTTGAGGCGGATTCTTTGACAAGGGAATTACTGGATACAAATAAGTGCTATATTCTTGATTGTGGAGTGGAAATGTTTGTATGGATAGGGAGAAATACTTCTCTTGATGAAAGAAAGACTGCAAGCAGAGCTGCAGAAGTAATGCTTAATTATTTCGCGCTAATCATGTGCATTACCAAAGATTTTCTATTTTTTGATAATTCATAATATCTAAATCGATCAGGAGCTAGTTCGTGGTGCTGACCGACCTAAATCCCACATTATACGTGTAATTGAAGGATTTGAGACAGTGATGTTTAGGTCAAGCTTTGAAGCATGGCCTGAGAGAGCTGATGTACCTGTATCTGAGGATGGTAGAAGCAAGGTTGCAGGTTTGTAACTGGAATTAGTTTAGTTACTTCACAATTTCACATTTTGCTCCTCCATGGGAGTTCTCTTGGTTATCGTTGTCACCATCTCTTGCTTTTATAGTTTTTGTTTCTGCAACTACTACTGCGATCAGCCTCCCTGTATCATTTTGATTTTATTAAACTTCTTTCTCTGTTAACTTTGTTTGTAGCACTTCTAAAACGTCAGGGGGTTAATGTCAAAGGTTTGCTGAAAGCTGCCCCTGTAAAGGAAGAACCCCAACCATATATTGATGTCACAGGGAATTTGCAGGTCCTATTTGTAACCTCATTTCGTTTGATACTAAATTTTTCTCAGGATCAGACCTTTTATTTTCTCAGCCTTAAAATCTCAAATCTTCTGTATAATTTTGTATTTGCACGAATAAAGTTCTAAGATAAGCGTGGCTTTTTCTTAGTTATTCAATCTTCATATATTATATTTCCTTTCATAGATCAGATATGCACGACCCAAGTCCTGCTTTTGATATATATGCAAATAGGAGCCGTGGTTTGAAACACAAATTAATGAAATAAGAGCATGCAATTTCTGCGATGGAGACTGCCATGTTTATGTAGGGATGACAGTCCAGAAAAAAAGTTTGAGCTCTAGGACATAAGCGGAAGCAAATTACAAGAAATATGCTACTTCGTAACAAACAGATTACTGGCAACCATAGAAGAGTTGTCATATAACACCATGTTCTCCGATACAACCAAATTGTTTCTTGGGAATTTTTAAGAATATGTTTGAAATTTGAATTTGTTTCCTCCCTATACCAACATTTCTACCTCTTAACTTTACTTCATCTATTTTATGAGCCGTCTTTGTTATACATAATGTTGATAGTCCCTCTATCTGGTTTGACAGGTTTGGCGTGTTAGTGGCGAGGAAAAAATCATCCTTCCAGCTTCAGATCAGTTTAAGTTCTATAGTGGAGATTGCTATGTTTTTCAATATTCATATCCAGGGGAAGATAAGGAGGAATACCTTATAGGGACATGGTTTGGGAGGAAGAGTGCGGAGGTGAATTTCAAGCTGTCAACTAGCCTCTTTTCATTCCATATCCCCTTCCCATCCTCCTCCAGGATTCCAATGTGTCTACTGCTGAGAGGAAAGGGTTAGGGTTTTGAAGTGACGGACTTATTGCAGTACTATTGATGAACTGATACTTCATTTTCTAATGTTATCCTTCATATTTCTTGTGCATTTCCCTTTTATCTGCCACAACTTCTGTCTTTGAAATTATAGCCTTTAATGGAAAGCCTACGTGTGGTTCACTTAGTTGAATGTAGAAAGTCGCACTTTCTCCAGATCTTTGTTTCGTGATCAGATATTTATTCTGTTTTTTCAGACTCTGTTTTGATTGCTATATCCAGACAGTTCTTTGGGCATGAATAATCTTATGGCAGACTGTCGTTGCTGGCTAGAACATTAATTTTCTATCTGCTTATATCTTGAGGACTCTGTATTTTATGTATTGTTGTCTGATATAGTCAATGCATCTTATTAGTTGTCTCTGGCTTCATGTACCTGCTCACCAGTGTTACTGTTATTTACTTGTTGGCGTTTGATGCCTTTGTCTGGTCATAATGATTACTTCTTGAAATAGGCTGAAAGAGCTTCTGCTATTTCACTGGCAACCAAGATGCTTGAGTCACTAAAATTTCTACCTGCCCAGGTAGCCTTTTTCTCCAGAGTGATGTTTTCTTGATGATGATCTCGTTATACTTTTAGGTAAATTGTTTCTGATGCTAAACGCTATTGATGCATAGGCTCGCATCTACGAAGGAAATGAACCAATTCAATTCTTTTCAATCCTTCAAAACTTAATTGTTTTTAAGGTATGTGGCATATGAATATACAACAGAAGGCAATTTGATTAATTATCTTGAAGATATACTAAAGTCTTTCATAATCTTTTACTAAAGTTTTTCTTAATCTTTTACTAATAAGTCGACTAATTCTAATGTTAACAGGGTGGCCTTAGTGCTGGATACAAGAATTATATTGCAGAGAACGAACTCCCTGATGAGACATATAAGGAGGATGGTATTGCACTATTTCGAGTTCAGGGCTCTGGACCTGATAATATGCAAGCAATTCAAGTTGAATCAGTATGTCTTCATCACTGTTAATGCTGAAGCGTATGATGTTGTCTGCTTTTATATGCTTTTACTAACACATTTTGGAACCGGGAAAATACAATAAATAAAACTATATTTTATTTTAGATGCTTTTAGTACTTCCATTTGGAAATAGGAATTTACATTAAATACAACTATAATCCTTGTGATTTGGCCACCGGTTTTGATGGATAATAGCATATTATCTCAATAGTTGTATAATTGGCCTGTAAGGCAATAAAGTTACACAATTCTCTCATGAGTGTGGCAGTGATATTTAGATCAAGCTTACAAGTTTATTGGTTTCTAGTTACTGAATGTCGGTTTTGTTGTTGCAGTTTGTTGGTTTAATTTGGATGCTTATAGCTGCTGATATCACTTTCTTTTTTCTTTGCCTCTATGGAATTTCAATCAGGTTGCCTCATCTTTGAACTCCTCCTACTGTTACATATTACATAATGATTCTTCTGTCTTCACATGGTCTGGAAATATGACAACCACGGAGGACCTGGAACTTGTTGAAAGGCAACTGGATCTAATAAAGGTTCAATATGTCTTCTTGAACATTTATTTCAAGCAATTTGTTGCAGACATAAAAGAGTCTTTTAAGTTATACTATTATTGGTAATCTTGTAACCAACTATTGTAATCACTTTAATGTACTTTTGAATGTTCTGCAGCCAAATGTACAGGTTAAACCACAAAAGGAAGGTTCAGAGTCTGAGCAATTTTGGGATTTGTTAGGAGGAAAAGCTGAATATCCTAGCCAAAAAATTGGAAGGGAAGCTGAAAATGATCCTCACCTTTTCTCCTGTGCATTTGCCAAAGGTAGAAAAAATGTCCCGGTTTCCAGGTGGTAGATTTCTTTCTAGAAGTTATGTTTTATCTGGATATACTATTATTAAATTCTGACTCATTTTCCCTTTTCTCCTCCTGCTAAACTAATGCCCAAATGTATACTGATCTTTAGGAAATTTAAAGGTATGTAGTCATATGATTAATCATTTTCTGTCCTGTCAGTTCCCAGATCTTATTCTTAGGTCTTTTGTTCTAAGGAGGGATGTCATTTCAGGTGACTGAGATTTACAGTTTCAACCAAGATGATTTGATGACGGAAGATATATTCATCCTGGATTGTCACTCTGAGATATTTGTCTGGGTGGGCCAACAGGTTGATTCCAAAAACAAAACAAATGCATTAACAATTGCAGAGGTGAGACTTTTGGGGGCAGTGGTTGTTTGCAATAATTGCTTCTTTTCCTTTGGCTGTTTACAATATGCCCTAAGATCCTAGGCGGATAAAATTTGAATTGAAGTAGGTCATCTATGTGACTTAAATGGCTATACGTCGTATATGATGGGACTTATTTTGGCCACTATCAACTTCCATTACTTAGCGAAAATTGACGTTTTATTGCCAATAGAAATTTGTAGAGCAAGATCGTCTGTTGGAGAAGTTATCACGTGAAGCTCCAGTATATGTTGTTGCAGAAGGAAGCGAACCGCCTTTTTTCACACGGTTCTTTGAATGGAATTCTGCAAAATCTGCAGTAAGCTTGTTATATTTATTTTCTTTAAAATTCTGTATAGATTTCTTCAAGAAGTCTTAACATTCTGATTTGCATACAGATGCTTGGGAACTCATTTCAGAGAAAGCTTGCAATTGTGAAAAATGGGGGAACTCCTGTTGTGGAGGTAAGATGAGTTCAGGCATTTGTTATCAGAATTTACATTAGTTGTATACTTGTTGCTTTCCAAGTTGTACATCCATATCATGCATGCTTTCTTTTATAGTATCTATCATCTATGCTTTGGTCATTGGATATTTTGATCTCTGATTCAAAATACAAATTTATTGAGTGGTAAACCAAAATCAAAATACTAAAATTAAAAGCTTTTCAACCACTGAAGCTTATGATGTTCAGTGATTGCTGGATAATTTAAAAGTTGTTGATGTATTTTTGTATTATAAACCACATGCAAATACTATTGCACCACTCCATTCAGCAATAGTTTTCTAATACAGTATGAACGCGTGATCAGAAACCTAAAAGAAGAACACCTGTGTCATATGGGGGAAGGTCTAGTGTGCCTGACAAATCACAGCGATCCAGAAGTGTGTCTTTCAGCCCTGAGCGAGTCCGTGTCAGGGGTAGGTCCCCAGCTTTCAATGCACTGGCTGCTAACTTTGACAATCCTAATTCCAGAAACCTTTCAACCCCACCACCGGTTGTTAGAAAGCTTTACCCAAAATCAGGGAGCCCAGATTCTTCAAAATTGACTTCTAAATTGTCGGCTATAACAGCACTTAGTTCGTCTTTTGAGCAACCGCCTCCAGCACGACAATTTATTATGCCCCGTTCCATCAAAGGTATGCAACCAATCTTCTGGGAAGTTTAAGTTATTGTACCTTTGATATCTCTAGGTACTAACTTCTGGAAAATTGCTTTTCATGTTTGTAGCGAGCCCTGAGGCACCAAAGTTGTCAAACTCAAAGGAAGATACAATGAGCAACAGAATAGAGTCCCTCACCATACAAGAAGATGTGAAAGAAGGTGAAGCTGGAGATGAGGAAGGACTTCCAATTTATCCTTATGAACGCCTCAAGATTGGATCAGCAGTTCCTGTCAACGAAATTGATGTGACAAAGCGAGAGGTGAACCATGAATAATTGGCAATCTATTACCTGGTGTTCCTTTGTTGGTAGTGTTCTAATATTTTCTTCTGTGGAATGTGTGCAGACTTACTTGTCATCAGCAGAGTTCAAGGAGAAATTTGGGATGGCAAAGGATGCCTTTTACAAATTGCCCAAGTGGAAACAAAACAAGCTTAAAATGGCTGTGCGATTGTTCTAAAGTCTCCTACTGTAACTCTGCTTTTTCTTCAGCTACATGCAGTTGCAGGTGGAAAAACGTTACTCGTTAGCATATGCAAAATGTATCATAATAGGATTTTAAGCATTTTTAGCCATTACAATTTCATTCTTGGTCTTTTATGCAATTGATTTTTAATTGCATTCTGAAATAGCCTACTTTCCTTCTTGCAGTAAGAAAGTTTCTGAGACAGAAAGGGACAGCATCAGTGCATTTTTAGCTGCTTCTGCTCCCAAGAAGCTTGCGTTCTTATATAATTTGATGGGCAACAACCAAGATCTTTTTCCCCATTTTACATATGGTTGCTTGAATTCTAGCTTTTTCTTTTTCTGGGTTGGTTAGATGGTTTCTCTTGTCCTTTAATTTTATTGCCAGAAGTTGATGGTTTTGCTTTTTCACATTTTTTTTGGGAGGGTTGATTAATTTTTTGATTGGAAATTGGTTTTAGGAGTCAAAATCAATTAGGATGTATTTGGTACGATGGAGGATGCAAGTTTGTACAGCAGAGCCTTTGCCATTTTGTTTATAACACTTGATGATATATGAAGAAAAGAAAATTGTGCTTCTTCTTGGTGCAAGTTGACCATAATCCAAAT
The DNA here is from genome assembly GCA_027563845.1 of Erythroxylum subrotundum. NCBI lineage: Eukaryota > Viridiplantae > Streptophyta > Magnoliopsida > Malpighiales > Erythroxylaceae > Erythroxylum > Erythroxylum subrotundum. Next base: position 13,273,695 of record JAOQMQ010000195.1, on the reverse strand, counting down.
TCATTTTCTTGTATAGTTTGGTTGTACTGGAAAAGAAAACTAACCCACATACCATTTTCACTACAGTTGCAAAAGTAGTGAAATTATCTTATGGAGGCTTGAAAATATTATAAATTTAAAATTTTGTTTTTGGACAACCATTGACAATTAGAAGCAGTGATCGGTTCCTAATTTCCTATGAACTCCCGAAGTGGGCAACTGTACAAGTGGATGGATAGAACAAAATAGAATATACCCAAAAAGCCGAAATTTCACGATCAAACACAAAGCAAAGCAATTTTTAGGAGACAGAAAGACGACAACTCTCTTTATTTGATGGCAGAGAAGGGATTCAAGGAACAAAGATGATTGAAATTTGTTAGGATTATTAGTCTGAAGCTGCATGTTTGCACTTGTTTAGAAGAAGACTGAAGAAGGAGACCTGTTAATACCTTAAACTCTAAGATACAGAGAGTGAGAAAAGAGAGTGTCGAGTGTGTGTTTTGTGTTAATGGCGGGGGGTGGCGATAGGGTGCCGATGCAGGTTTGCAAGGGAATCAACGGACTCGACAAAGTGGTTCTTCGGGAGGCACGAGGCAGCTCCGCCGAGGTATTTCCTCTTTCTAATCGGCGCATCTCATTTCATGTTTCATTCTGTGTCTCGCGTTCTTCCTTTGATTCGTCAAAAGAGTTTCACTATCTCATGGCTATTGACCTTTTTCATTTGATGCTCTCAATTTCCTTTCATTTTTTGGGTTAGTATAGGCATATGTATAAAGCTATTAGTACAAATTAGAGAAGTCTAGATCTGATATTGGAGTTCGATTAGTCCCCTGTTACTGGACCGTTTTATGCATTCATTAAGTTGATCGACCTGGTTTTGACTCCATAAAACTTTAATCTCTTAGAATTTTGGATTTAGGGTTTCAGGGGTTTCCATGACATGACTATATTCTGCACAAAGCAATTTTTTGTTGTTTCGAGTTGGTAGGGTCAATTTTAAGCGCAGTGATGTTGTCTTAGTGCTTGCAGCCTTGCATCATGGCTTTCCTGCTTATTTGTGTAAAAGCTAATTCTAAAGACAATTTGAACATGATTTATCAGACTGAATTCAAGCCTTTAACATAAATTGAATTAATAGATGGAAACGATCAGAAGATTCTTAGTATTTAATTTGTGCAATTTTTACTGAATAACATTCAGGCGATGACAGTTGCTGATTTGGACTGATATGAGCTAAGGACTTGCATGGTTTAGCCTGTTTTAACTACAGAATGTCCTTCTATGTTAAATATTTCCAGTCATATCACGATTGGCATTCGAACTGTGATTTAGGCGAGCAATGAGCCCTTATGATCTGAAGAAGTTTGAGAACCTTGCACTATAACATTCACAACAATGTTGCAGGTTATTTGAAAATGCCATTATTAGGAAAGGAAGGAAGAAAGAAAAGTGAGAGAATAATTCAGAGAATCTGTAAGATAGAGAGAGAAAATACAATTATTTCATATCTTCCATGTTAGTTACAATGGCTATAAAAAGATATTTCCTACTGCTAAGCCTTGGACACTTATATAATGGTTGTTACAACTATTAGTGAAATGCGCGTTGGGTACTCACATGACTAATGATTACGAAAACAGTTTTATTCTTCTTCTTCTCACTCACTTTCCTGTAACACCACCTCCCTCTTCAAAAACCTTGCCCACGAGGTTAACCTTTGGAAACCTTTTATGCAATTTGAATAGGAATTCTCAAGTCACTTTCTCGGCTGTTCCATCTGACCAATGCACTAGCACCTGTGTTATGGGTTTGCGGGGGTATTCCACCATTCTTCCATCTAAAATTGCTACTGGTGTCTTGTTTGCACGTCTAAGAGTAAGAGGAAGATTATTAGAGACAGGCTCTTGGTTAAACACATATTTCTTAGAAAATGGACCATGGGGTGAATGAACGATTTCGGGGGCAGCTACAACTTATACGCCACCTTGAAGCCGAAGCTGAAATTGAGTATCCCAGATAATCTATTTGTCTTGTCCCAAAGATACACTTACTCTACTTAATGAATAATTGATGATTGTGTAAGGTTTGCATGACCTTTTGAAGATGCTCCAAGTGTTGTTAAAATGATTTGCAATAAACTAAGATATCATCGAAAAAACTAGAATGAATATCATGAGGTATGACCTGAACACCTCATCATGTGACTTTGAAATGTTGAGGGTGCATTATGGCATTGCTGAAAACCCATAATGACCCTCATAAGCTTTAAAGGAAGTCTTGTGTACATCTTCTCCATTCATCTGGATTTGGTAATACCCTGACCTCAAATCTAGTGTAGAATACCAGCTGGAACAATGAATTTCATCAAGCGGTTCTTCAATTAAGGTTATGGAGAACTTGTCGTAGATGGTTTGCTTGTTGAGCTCTTTGTAGGCCAAATGCTAATAGGTTTCACTCCATCCCTTAACTTGATTCTATGATCATGGGACCTCATCGGTGGAACTTGATCAGGCTTTTTAAAAACACTTCCAAATTATTCTATCAATCCGTTGAGCTCTTCTAGGGTTTGGATGATCCTCCAACTCCATCTGTTGCATTTGATACTCGATGGGCATGAAAGTTGTAGCATGTACAAACTTCTCCCATTGGTTTTCTTAAAGACATTGTTGAACCTTAGCAACCTTATTAGGATTCCCAATCAATGTCACCATCTTGCCATCCCATTTAAACTTTATTATGCGGGTCCTAAAATTACACAACACCCACTGTATGCCAATAACCATGCGACAGCTCCCTAATTTGATGACTAGTGCATCTATACTGAACCTAAGTCCTTGCATACTATAAGTGAACCCTCTATAAACCTGATGACATTCCAACTTCTATCTTTCTCCCACTGTAACCTATAGAGGTTGAATTTCCTCCACCCTTTCGCTCCCTTTTTTATCACAAAGGTGTCTAGGACGTTATGACTACTCCTATTGTTAGTGAATATGTGCAAGGTTCTCATTTGATGCCTTCTAAGAAGCACAGATAGAGACACGGACACGGACACGGGACACGACACGGACACGGATACGGGGACACACCAACTTCTAAGGTGGACACGGACACGGACACGGCATATATATATATTATAAAATTTAGAATTAAGAAAAAAATTCAAAATTTATAAAAACATGGAGCATATATTCCATTAAGCTAGTGTAAGAACCTTTGAATGAGCTATGGCAAAAACTACACTCAAACTCAAAGTTTCCACCACCCTCTGTTTTATTTTTCTTCACCACATATTTCCATAGTGGTTTTTCTGGATTTTCTTGTTCAGCACCACTACTAGAAGCCATGGAAAAAGGAGAATAGTGGACTGAAATACCTAATTAAGATACCAAATTGTATTAACAAACAAGTAAACAATATCAAGAAACAACAAAGTGTTTTTATGTCGATAAAGAAAGCAAGACGGGAAAAGCAACTGTCAACCAAACACATTTCTAATTTCAAAATCACACATGAAGATTGCTACTTCTAAAAAAAGATTGTAGCCTACAACAGTCCAGCTATGAAATCTTCAATATTGCATTGCAAAACAACAACTAAACACTCACCAAAATGATTAGGCAACATAAAACTCGCTTTCTTTTTCTATGACCAACAAAAATATGGCTTCTGTTATATACTTACTTTTATCCATACTTACTTTTATGCAGAGTTCATACATACGTACTTAACTCCATACTTAATGACTTAACTCCATACATGCGAATTTTCTTGGCATTATTAGACTGACTCTTATGCAGAGTTCCCTGATTTTTATAAAGAATCATGATTCAAGTATGGGGCATTGATACACCAGAAGCTTACAAGTTACAATACTTATTAATAGAATTAATAAGTAATGTTTCAAATGCTGTAGAGACTCAATAACCAAAATCAAAACTCTGCTCTATGTACGAGTCGCTAGACAAAGAATTCTAAAGTTATCTAAAACGAGCGTACAATTTGCCATTGTTAACCCTGCCACAACACAAACAGAAGACGCTAACTGACATTGCCGATTCAAAGTTTCTTTTCCAACAAGAAACCCGAAAGTTGGTGAAAAAGGAGACCAATTAACGCCAGCCAAATACCCACCAAAATCTCTATACGGCGCAAGAAATCTTGGGGCTACTAGAGAAGTCAATTTTGTACTTGGTAGACATATTAGCATGCAAAATCTCCCATTTTGGAAGACCCGTGGAAACACATGACTCTGTACACGGTTTTCAGTCATGTGTTTCCATTAAAAATCTCCACAAAGGACATTGTACATAGAAGCGTGAATTTCAGCACAGACGTGAAGGACAGAGTACATAAAGCATGGATTTCAGCGTACCTAACAGCGTTGTATAAAGAACCAGCGCAGACGTGAAGGAGCAGATGGCTGGAAAACAAGGAGCGTCGTGCGACAGAAGATTTGTGAGAAAACAAAGAGGAGCGACGGTTGGAAAACCACGAGAATTTGAGAAGTTGTAACAATTATATTTTTCTTAATAAGGAAGACTACCCATGTCATCTAAATAAAATTGTGAATAATTCATAAAATGTTACGAGCCATATTAAGACGTGTCCGAGCCGTCTTCAACCGTGTCCAAGCAGTCTCTAGCCGTGTCCGAACCGATAAAAATGATTTTTTTACTCCGACACGTACGAACACGTGTCTGACATGTGTCCACCGCGTGTCCACTGCGTGTCCGTGTGCCATGTCCGTGCTACATAGGATGCCTCCCTATAACCCTCATTTGCTTCTATTCTTTCTTGTCTCTCAAGCCCATCATAGCTAGCAAAGAGATGTTGGGTTTTGACTACTCATCCGTCATAGTTTGCCTATCTTCACTACTCCCCATGTACAAATGAATTTGCCTTTTTTTTTTTACATTTGTGTCTTGGTATATATCTTTGATCGCACCAAAAACACTTCTTCAACCTTTATGCATCAAACTCTCTATTATTCATCGTTCTTAGACCTTTATAAGTACTAATGAAATTACTTGTAGTAATACTTCCCTGATCGGGTATGGATAGGATTCCAATCTCATTATGGTTTTTAGTTGGTGGACTTGGTGGTGAGGTTCACTTGTTTTGTAGGAACCCTCCCCCTTCTCTTGGTTTGGGTAGGAATATACTCCCCTCCAGGGTGATTAATCACTACTATAGCTTCTTGTTTCTTCGCCAGGATGTATGCTTATTGAAGACTTGAGGGGTCCATCAATTTGATTGTGAGTTCTAACTTTGGTTTGAGGCCCTTAAGGAAGAACACTATTCGATAACTCTTGAGTAGTGAGAGTTTGTTGGAATATTTATCAAATTGGCCATTGTATTTCAACACTGTACCCTCTTACTTGATTTCCTTCAAGTCGCCAATTGGATATTTGAAAATTTCTTTGTTGAACCTCTGGTGGAGGATAGTTACAAATTCAGGCCACTTTGTAGGAACTTGCTGGGTTCTATTTCTTAGAATCAGTTGATAACATTCTTGTGCTTGCCCTTCCAAGTGCATCATCACAATGCTAGCTCTCAAGTGATTTAGAGTTTGATCAAGTGTGAAGAATTGTTTACTCTTGAAGAGTCATCTTTTGACTCCCGTTCCATTAAACACAGGAAAATCTATATTGCTAAACCTTTTGGGCACTGTGAAACCTTCAGTATTCACGAGAGCTTTAGTATCATGCCTGATCCTTCCTTTTTCCATTAACGAGGTTCACTAGTCTTCCCAAATATTTGCATAAATTGATGGAACATCTCCTCTGAATAACCTATTTCCTTTTCTTGCTTGTCTTTTCGACTTTGGTTTTCCAGCTGTAGCTTCTCATTTCGTATCGAAGCTTCGAGAAGGCTCCACATACTCTCCTCAATCCTTCATAGTTATGTTCCTTTAGTGCTTTCTACCAGATAGTTCACTAAGGATTGTCATGACTCTGTTACCAAGATGTTACGTGAATTTAGAGGGAAGTTGTAGGTCGTATGAAAATGGCGTAATTAGGAAAAGAAGTGATGTAAAAGAACTTAAAGTCTCCGAAGACAGAAGTAATCTTTTTTTTCTTATTTTGCACAACAAGTGCCTTTGAATATATACACAAGTCCTAGCTTAATTTAGGTAACTAAAATATTTCCTATTAATAGCAATATCCTCTATTTACAACAATTTCCTAAAGTAAATATCCATGATATCCTTTTGTTTCCTATTTTATGATTAGGAAATAATTTTTCCTAAATCATTGTTCTGATTTTAATCTCTCCCCCTCAAGCTGGTAGGTGCATAGATGTCTTGCATTCCCAGCTTGCTTATAACATCTTGAAATTGTGCATTTTCCAACCCTTTAGTCAATACATCTGCTATTTGTTATGGCAGCGGAAACGTATGACATGCAAATAAGCCCACTTTCTAATTTTTCTTTAATGAAGTGCCTATCAATCTCAATGTGTTTAGTTCTGTCATGTTGTACTGGGTTGTGAGCAATACTAATAGCTGACTTATTATCATAGTAGAGCTTTATAGGTCCTTGCCACCTAACTTTCAAATAATTTGCCTACCTAATACTTATATAAGGGAATATATGATTTGGGAATTACATGGAGGAGGAGCAGTAGGACACTTTGGAAGAGATAAAAGCATCCCAGTGGTTGAAGATCACTTTTATTGGCCCCCTTTAAAGCGGGACATTCCTAAGGTCATAAGACAATGTCAAACATGTCAATTAGCTAAAGGAAGGAAACAAACTTTTGGATTATACACACCACTGTCCGTGCCTCATAAACCATAGCAGGACATAAGTATGGATTTTTTCTTAGGAATTCATAAAATTGTAAGAGGTTATGATTATGTTTTTATGGTGGTGGATAGGTTTTCCAAGATAAGTCATTTCATTCCATGTTCCAAGACTTATGATGCTGTCCATATTGCAAAAATTTTCTTCAAAGAGGTTGTATGTCTCCATGGATTACCTTTAACTATTGCCTCTAATTGTGAAGTAAAATTTATGAGTTATTTTTGGAGAACTCTATGGAAGATATTAAACACTAAGCTTTAATTTTCAAGTTCTTTCAATCCCCAAATCAATGGACAAACAGAGGTGGTAAATAGAAGCTTGGGAAACTTATTAAGATGTTTGGTTGGAGAAAATGTGAAAAATTAGAACCTAATGGCAGAATTTGCATACAACAGTTTTATAAATAGGTGTGTAAGAACCCTTTTGAGATAATTTCAGGAGTTCAACCAAGAAAGCCTATTTATTTTGTTCCTTTACTACAAACAACATGAGTTAGTGTTGAAGCTGAAGGTTTTGCAAAACACATGAGGGACATCTTTGATGAGATACGACGAAAGATAATAACTAGCAATTTTTCTTCTAAAGAGCATGCTGATCAACATCGTCAATTGGTAGAATTCAATGAGGGGGATATGGTGATGGTTAGGATTCGTCCACAGCGTTTTAAAAAAGGGAAATGTAAGAAACTTCATTCACAAAATGTTGGACCTTATAGGATCATCAAGAGGATAATTGCTAATGCTTATGTCTTGGAATTACCAAGTGATATGAGAATAAGTCCTATCTGAAATGTTGCGGACTTAACTATTTGTCATGGACAAGATAAGCAATCCCCTACTGCAGCTGTAAGAATTCCAACCACTCCTCATCTTAAGGAGGAAATGAAGGATGTTCTTGATGAACAAATTGTAGTCAAAAGAGATGGAGGATATCGACAATTTCTTGTCAAGTGGGAAGGAAGACCGATTCTGATAGTACTTGAATTTTAGAGTATGAATTCCAGAAGTTGAACATAGTCTTATATGATCAGTATTTATCACATTCTACTTCGAGACGACTTCAGACAAGCCAGAGAGAATTGATATAAAAGAACTTAAAGTCTATAAAAGAAATAAAAGAGGAAACATTAGTCAACCACAAACTTAATTTGGTGGGATGAGGATTGAGAATTGAGTTGACATCAAAGTAGGCTAAAATTTAGATTGTATTAGAATTCCTTATTAAATAGGAAGTAGTAGTATATGTTATTCGATTTTAGATACGCTATCCTAGTTGTATAGGACTTATATAATTTCTATTATAATAGGATTTAATATGGGTTTTAAGAATTATATATATTTGTGTATTAAACTCTTCATCAATAATAAGCAGTCTAGAATTTTTTTACAAACTTGAGTTTTCAACTAAAAGGTGTAATGTTTTCTTCTAAGAGTGATTCTTAGACTCTATGAGTGATTCCTAGTTTCTTACCTTCCATTTTTTTGTGTTCATCACAAAATTTCAGTAACCAAAACTCTAAAATCTTAACCCTAAATTTCTAGCAATCAAACCTTAAAATTTCAGCTATACAAAATCTGAAATTTCAGCATTCCTAGCCAAAATTCAACCCTAAAACTTGATATTTCGGTAGCCTAATATCAGCCATATTTCTTAATTTTGTGATTTTTAGCTATTAGTTAATAATTCTTCTATTTATCTTACATCAGGAGGGAAGGAAGAAAGAAAATTGAGAGAAGTTTCAGAGAATCTGTAAGGAGAGAGAAAACACAATCATTTCATATCTGCCATGTTACTACAAGGGCTATAAGAGGATATTCCCTACTGCTGAGCATGTTACACGTATACAATGGTTGTTACAACTACTAATGAAACGCAGCATTGGGTGCTCACGTGAGTAATGATTACGACAATGTTTTATTCTTCTTCTTCTCACTCACTTTACTCACTTTTCTATAACACAATGACTGGATACCAATGAATCCTCAAAGTATAGCAAAAAATTCGAAAGCAGCCTATTGATGCTAAACATAATTGAAGTCGTTTTGCTCAAAATATTTTTCTCACACAAGTCTTGGTTTAAGTTCCTTGTTTCCTGTTTTACTGTTTCTTTTGTATTGTGTGCAGTAGGTCACTTGGAATTTTATGATGCTCAAGTCCTGTGATGAACATTATCCATAGGTTTCATGTTTAAATATTGGAGCTCTACAGCATATTCCTTAGTCATGTAAGAAGAGCTCTCACTTTTCAAACTTGTATTAATATCTATCTATTCGATGTTTTGTCCAGGTGTACTTGTACGGGGGCCATGTGACATCTTGGAAGAATGACCATGGAGAGGAGTTACTTTTTCTCAGCAGTAAGGTGGTATGCAATGTTTACTTACTTTCCCCACACATTAATTTTGGTCCTGTTTTGAGGCAATTGCCTACATAAATATATAATTTGTGATCCTAACATACCCCCAGCATTGTTTATAGAAGTTGGTCATGTTCTGTGTGAAATTGCTCAGTCAGATTTTGTATAATCCAAACTGACACAGATTGGTGTCTTTTCCAGGAAAATTTCAAACCCCCAAAGGCGATTCGTGGAGGCATTCCTATTTGTTTTCCTCAAGTCTGTACTTATTATACAATTTTCTCATGTTTGTGTTAATTTAGATCATCCTTCTCAAAAGAGCTTGTGTTTATGCAGTTTAGTAATCATGGTTCTATGGAGCCACATGGATTTGCTAGGAATAGGATTTGGAGCATTGAAAATGATCCTCCTCCTTTTCCAACAAATTCTTCCAGTAGAGCTTTTATTGATTTGATTCTTAGGCCCACTGAAGAGGATATGAAAATCTGGCCTCACAGGTGGAATACTTGGAACTTCATGACATTTATATTACTGTAGATAGAGTGCTAGATCCTTCAAGACCATTCCCTACGTTCAACAGCTTAGTGGATCGTCTTTTTTTGTGATTTTTAGTTTTGAATTCCGTCTGAGGGTAGCTTTGGGACCTGGAGGAGATCTGATGTTGACCTCTCGCATTAGGAATACCAACAGTGATGGGAAGCCATTTTCATTCACTTTTGCATATCACACCTATTTCTCTGTTTCAGACATCAGGTAATTGACTAGTAAGTTTTTCTTTAGTTATTTTTTCTCTAAGGATTTACGTAAAATAATGATGTAATTTATGTTAATCCTTAGAGATTAGTGGTCTTTGGAACTATCTCTTGAGATTAGTGGACTCAAAGATGACACCACACGTTTTATACATGCTGTAGATACAGATCTTTTGGGATCATGGCACCCTCTAGCCTTACGGAATCTACGTGATGCATATTGTTGCTTTAGGTCCAGTCTTTCTGAGTCTACCACAATTGTGCAAAGTATTTAAGTAGTACAGAATAGTAGAAAAGAGGGTGAGGAAGGGTAAGATTGAGAGAGAGCAAAAGGCAGAAAGTAGAGAGAGACACTAACTGGCAAAGGAAGCAAAGTACTCGAATAGAATCTTTTCTCAATGCTAATAACAGCAGATGGCCATATTTTAGGGAAAAGATTTCCCTACAGGAAATGAAATGACTTGAATCTGGGGAATAAGTTAATAGTCTTAATAGGGAAAGCTTTAAAGTTGGAACTAATTTCTAAACTTTCACTTAAGATAAATCTGCCCAAGTCCATTACTAGCATTACTGCATTACCTTGTTCATGATCTTAGGATTCTGAGGCTTGATTAATTTTTTCCCCCCTCATTTTGAACTCTGCATACAACCTCAAACGAATTTTCTGGTTGTTTTCAGCGAAGTTCGAGTGGAAGGTTTAGAAACACTGGATTATCTGGACAATTTACAGAACAAAAAGCGCTCTACTGAGCAAGGGGATGCAATAACATTTGAATCAGAAGTGAGTTGAGGATACCGAGTATTTCCTATTTTTCTTGCCTTTATGGATTCCACGTGAGGCTATGATGTGAAGGCTTTTTTCTGGTTGTACAGATTGATAAGATATACCTCAGTACTCCTACAAAAATTGCAATCCTGGATCATGAAAAGAAGAGAACATTTGTCCTACGCAAGGATGGACTTCCGGATGCAGGTGAGTTTTGTCTGTTTTTCTTTTTTTTCAACCTTGAGACAAGTCTTGATTTATAAACCACATGGAGGTTGCAAGCCAAAATATGGTGTTTATCTGTGGTGTAAATGTAGAATTTGTAATGGTAATATGTTTGGACCTGCAGATCAATGGATTCTCCTTTTTCAGCTAATGGAACTCTTAATTCCTTGCATTATATATGTTGATGTGCTAAACTTTTATTTTGGTTTCTCTGGCGTGTTTTTTCTACAACTTAATTGGATCTTACTTTTCTGCATAACAATTCTATAGCGCCTTTGTAAGTTGCAAGGCTCGACATACCTTCAAGTATATCATTATTTGGCCAATGCAATTACAAACTATGTTTGTTTATGTCAAGAAATTGTTTTACCCGGATTCTACACTTGATATTGAAATTCAAGTGAAAGAACTAACACTTTTCATTTGAGTTTTTGAGTGTACTAAATGAATTGTCAATTTACTGGTTTACTGATCAATTAGATGTTATTAGTATGGTGCATTTTGAGGTAGGGCACGAGAAAGATGGATTGATTTAAACGAAGATAAATAGGTTCTAGAAGGAAGGCACCTTTGTTTCAAACATGAGCTTTAAATTTATCATTTACTGCTAAAGCATTATGGCTTTTAGCCATTGCTGTGTCTTTTACTTGAAATGCATAGCATCGTTGAAGAATTTATTCTCAACTTTGTATGCAGTGGTGTGGAATCCATGGGATAAGAAGGCTAAGGCTATGGCTGATTTTGGAGACGACGAATACAAGCATATGCTATGTGTAGAGGCTGCTGCTGTGGAAAAACCAATCACCCTAAAGCCTGGCGAGGAGTGGAGAGGACGGCTGGAACTCTCTGCTGTTCCTTCCAGTTACTGTAGTGGACAACTTGATCCTAGGAAAGTTCTCCAGTGCACCTAATTACACTTTCGTCTGTTTCGGTATATAAACCCTGTACAGCTACATCGGCTGAAGCTATAAAACAAGTGGTCCAAGTATTCAGTACACCCACTTCAGTTCGGACATTTAACATTCTTGTTGATCTATCAAAGAATATGCTTTACTTGGGAAGATGTGGAACCTTCAGTGCTTGCAACTGTTGTACAACATTACGTTACTGTGAAAGACCCTTCCTTCCTTCCAAGTATGTAGTTTTGGACTGTACTAGTCATTTGAGTAAATTTCTGAGGCATGTTACGTATTTGGTGAAGTGACTAGCTGCGAAATTTGCGATGACTGCATAAGCTTGGGCTTTTACAATCTCAATCATTGTCAACTTTCATTTGTGTTTTTATTAGTTTAGTTGTTTCCACAGTTGTTTGATCTCGACTTGATGTTAAACACAAGTTAAGTTGAGAGCTGTCAAAAGAACAGTCAGATTGTTATATTTTATTCTGATACATACAAGTTAGTTCAAATGGATGCTGTTGAGACATAATTTGATTTAGCTGTTTTCCTAAATTAATATCGACTAAAGGTAGCATTAATTTTCTTTATTTGTAAAAAGTGTTTCACATTCTACAACCCACGTCTCGGATTTCCATGGAAAAAGAAAACCTGGAAAAGGGAGAATAAAAAGGGCAACAATTACAGGCCCTTGACCGAAAAGGAAACAAGGAGAAGAAACACAACGAACCAAGATGACTCAACAAGAAAGTCTCGCCTGGTGTTTGTCTATAGCAGTCACATGCTCATTGGACTTGGAGGGTCACTGAGGGCTGCTATGGCTGTTTCAATTTTTATCTTCAAATGATCTTTCTCTTCTTCCGCTGCCTGCACACAGAAGCAATGTCAGGTTTACTTGTTTATTTCAACGCATAAATGTAAAATTGTCCACATCTTACCACCAAATGTGGGGACACAAGACAACAACTAAAAGAGAGAAATTTGATCCTCGTGGCTCCAACTATTTATTTAAATCACACTTTGTCCTGAGCTTAACTATGACTTGGACAACAAATGTAATTTAACTTCCTGTATAGAACAGTATCTCTTCTGTCTTTTTCTACATCTTCTAATAATATGGCAAACGTAAAGATGCTGTAATCTAAGTTGACAAAGATTTCTTACCTAAATTTCTTTCATATTTTTAGTTGCATAAACAAAATCCAAGACTTATGGTCTTGTTGAAGAAGTTGTGAGATAGTGCATCAGTTTAGCGTGTGAGGTGTCTGTGTCTGTGTATGTAATGTAACAGGCTACAATATTCATAACGTCAAATGATGTTCGGGTAGTCAAGAAAAAGCGCGCGATACGGTGGAACATATTTTTAATGCATTTCCTATTTCCGTCTGAAAGGGCATTTGTGCTGATGTTTTAGTTAATGTTGTATTTTCTTACAGGCCAGGGTAAAAGTTTACTTTGGCTTTGTTGCAGTGCAGGGGAGTTGTTATAACTTACATTCGGATCTGGATTACAACTACTCATCATTGCTCTATTCTAATTGGTTATTACCATAATTGCATCTTTTTTAAAGTAGTCTATCAGTTTCCAACTCCTCTAGGTCCCACCTTTTGGATGCCCTTCTTCTATGCAATCCCTCTCTTGGCAAGTAGCTTCTTATACATACAATTACAAAAGAAAAGAAAAAGGGAATTTTTAGATGGACCGACTAACCTCTATAAAAACTGTCTTCAAGAGCCTCCCTGATACGGTTGTGATATTGGCTGTAATGATTTTGAGTTTCAAAGATTCGAACACCTCACAAAGTTTAACCATTGTGTCTGTTCTCTTACTACATGTCAAGGTCACCACCAGAGTTTTCTCTCCCATGTAAGCTATTCTCAGCTGCAAACGATTGCCCAAACTTAGTAACCAAGTTCATCATCTCATTCTACTACTCAATTAAAGACATAAAGAGAAAAGCCAATTACTTCAAGAACTTCAACAGCCGAGTTTCTTGATACCCCAGAATCATAGCAGTACTGTTCAAGCTTCTTTTTCTTGGATCTCAACAAGATTGGTAGCTGCTCCTCAAAATCATAACCTGGCTTCTTCAATTTCCCTGATTCAAGCTCCCTAATCTCAGCTTGGATTCTTCGCTCTTGATCATGCAACTCTTGTATGTAATCAATGGCGTCTTTGATTATGGAAGCTTTGTCCATCTACACGAGAGGTTTTTTAAAGCCCAACCACAAACATGTAAAACATAAATTAACAAAAGCACACAAGCTGTCAAGTCAGAATAGCACTAACTATTCCAAAATTCTCTTTCTCTGTGTGATCAGTAACTGGGAGTGCAATAATGTGAACACAAAATGCGTCACCTTGCTAATAGTCGGTACCACTGATCGGAGTGCGAACAGCCTTTCATTAAGCTTTTTCCTTCTGTTTCTTTCAGCAACAATATTCTTAGACGCCATCGATGAAGCTGCTCCATCAGGCGAACTCGAGTCATAGTACCCTGAAAATGCCTCATCCATCGGCCAACTGCTTCAAATCACACAAACCCACATAAAAATTCAGCAAACAACCAAAAAGAAAGTCCTCAAAACCACCAAATCAACACCAAAGCTCTCAAGTGGGCACCTATCAAGTTCTTCGTTGTGTAGAAACATTTTGGTCTCCCAGTAATTTTGATACTCCTCACTAATATTATCAATAGGTTCCATGGAAGTTGCAGAATTATAGAGACCCCAGATCAAATTTTTGTTTGAGAGACAAAGAAAGTCACAAAATTTGTGCTTTCTTGAAATGGTGGAAGTCTCTTGTTTCTTATTATTCTGAAGACATATTCTAGACTTGATTGGCAGGTCATTTATATATAGAGAGATGTGGATCAAGTGCTCTACAATCTGTACCTTTCTAATTCGAACTTCTAAGAAAGATCATCACCGTCCAAATCGAGCTATCCTACTGGTCTATGCCTTCAAGGCCGTGTGGGTCCCTGATCCACCTGATGAAGGAGTTACTGTTTGTTTCCTAAGAGTAAAATTACAGTTTTACGGTCACGCGTGACGACCACGCTTCCAATGATTGGAAGTAGTCCCACGTTGTCTTCGTTAGAGGTTGTTGAGCCGCGCGCCTATTCTAGTTATTCTGCTCTTTTACGAAAATCTATCCATTATTAATAAACGAGACCTATAAAAAATAAAGACGTAATAATACTCATAAAATAAATAAGAATA